>CM071926.1:91019924-91616190 GCA_016081115.2 Rehmannia glutinosa
CGACCGGTCGCTATGTTGAGAATTCGAATTTTACACTTAGGCTATAATAACACCGTGTTCCAATTTTATTGAAGCAACCAAAAATCAAGAAATTATTATCTAATCTAAACTAGTAAAAATAAAAGATGTAAATTTATGAAAAAAAAAAAAAAAGAACTCCACAAGTCTTTTCAACAAATACGAAAGCAACCCTAGGCACATAATGTTGACATGCTTCTTCAATATTAAATCCAATTAATGTTTATCAAAACCAATTCATGTGTTTCTATGGATTCAATTCTTAAATTAGTTTATTCCCCCTTTCGGGTGGTGCATAAACAGTTGATTAATAACAATTGTAGATCTCCCGATACGTTACAATTACTATTAACTCCCAAAAGATATTTGAACTGAAGTACTCCCCACAAAGAGTTGTAAGTCTCCCGACACGTTACACCCGTTTAAGTCTGAACTCGATTTTCGTTCTTTAGAACTCATCTCTGAATTATGAACTAACAAATATGATATGCAAATTATTGATCAGAAAATCTACAAATATTAAGCATTTGAATTCATATAATAGAACACATAAACCAATTAAAAAAACAATCTATATAGGTTTAATAAGAAAATCCACAGTTTTGATTATGCCCTAGGATCAGAAAGATTAGCCCAACATATTTGATAACAAATTCATAGACAAAGTTGAAATCAAATAGTTTGATATCGTTTAAGTACAAACAAGAGATCTAAACTAAGAAAGAAAAACCCTTATTGTCAGGATGTATCCTCCTTCCAAGCCTTCGAACCCTTGTGCTTCTGTAGATGCGAAAGGCCTTGTGGTGTTCTTCGTAGAATTTCCCTCCCCTCACAAAAGACGGTTGGTTTGTGTAATCCTAGTGTATAGTAGTGTATTTCCTGATGTAATGAGTTGATAATTCGTGCAAGGCCTTGGTCCCTTTATATAGGTGCTTTCACAGATCACTTGGAGTTCTGACGGGAAAAGGAAACAAAAATCAGCCGAAAGACCATTCGCACGGTCGTGTGCAGATCACACGGTCTGGCCATGTAAATTGTTTTGGTCTCTGTTTTTGCTCCGAACAAACCACACAGTTGTGTGCAAGTTACACGGTCTGGTCGTGCAATGTGTCTCTAGATTCACACGGTCTGGCCGTGTGATTGGTTTATCTTTGTTTTCTTCGTGTATTCAATCTTCTCTTCGCATTCTTCAATCTTGTCTGGGCCTTCTAACTGGTATCTTTCCGTTTAAGATCTATTTCCTGTAAATAGTCACAAGAATACGCAGTATCATGCCCTTCTAAGGAAACCAAGTAAAATATACTAAATATGCGTGCAAATGCATCAATTATATATCATTTTAAGCCCTTAAATACACGTATATTTTGCACGTATCAGAAACAGAGAAAAAAAGCCAAAAACAATTTTTCTCCAGGCACCGGTCGCCCTACAGAGCGACTGGTCACCCTCACCAGTCTCCCTCCCTATTTTCCAGCACTCTGTTTGTTTTCTGTTTTAATAACATTCAGGTACGGATCTCCCTATAGGGTGATTGGTCGACCTCTTCACAGAGAAGTCACCTTTTTGTCAAAAATAAAGTTCAAGATGTACTTCAAAAACTTAGTGAAAATCAATTAAAATGTTTTGAAGTATTTGGATAACATTTGAAAACATTGTTTTGGTATAAAACTCATTTATATGAAATCGTCAAAATCAAAATAGAAACATTGATCTAACAACATATAGCCTTCTCCCCCTTTTGAATCGGCAAAAACACAACAAACTAGAGCATAAAAAAATTATCAAAGTACTAACGCAGAGAAAAGTGATAACAACAGTAAAATATCATAAGTAACGCTGTCATACTTGTTCTTCCTCTGTCTGTTTTTAGAAAAGTTCTGGTACATTGTAGGGCTTCAAGAGATAATTAATACATTCACGCATCCTTTAGCGAACATTTGGGCTAGGATTTTACTCGTCAACTCACCTCCCCACATTGGCGAACTTTTTCTAGCTTTCTGCAATGCCATTTGGTATGTCCCGCTTAGCTCATTTTTGGCCAGAACGAGATACTTTGTCCCATCGTCCTACAATCTTTGAAACTACACCTCCAAGTATCCATGTTTTCTTTGATGGAGCTGTGTTGGAACTGGGGTGTATATTCAAGATGAAACAGGTGGATTTCCTGGTAGTTTGACTAAGAATTTCGAAGGCATATCCAACCATATGGGCGTTATTAGATATTATAAATATCTTAGAGTTATTTGTGATGTTAGTTACGATAGTTTTTCTCTTACAGAAGTTGTAACTAACCCATCCCTAACATTCCCCTTCTCCCTTCTATAATTAGTAGCAGCTATAACAGTAATCACAAGTTTCAGATTTTCATAAATGAAAAATATCTCCTCTATATTTTAGATTATGTTTTAGGATGGTATCTAGAGCCATTTCGTGGCTGTCTCAAAGTATTCCGGCATTGCTCCGGTGAAATTTTCTCCTCTTTGCTCCTTACTCATCTCTTTCGATGGCATCAGAATTACTTTCCTCCATTGTTGCCTCAGCTCCACATTTTGCACCTCTGGCGTTGCGATTGGATCGAACGAATTTTCAATATTGGAAAATTCAGGTGATGCGTCTGTGAAAGCTCATGGTTTTGATGGTATTCTCTTGGGTACTGAGATTGCACCAGCTCAATTTCTCCAATCTGAATCTGGTACTTCGACCTTTGTTCCTTCAAATCCTGCATATTTGCTTTAGGTAAGAAAGGATCAACTCCTCTTCAGTTGGCTTTTGTCTTCAATTTATGAGTCAATGCTTGGACATGTTACTAGATGCTCTACGTCATGTGATATTTGGACGGTTTTGAACAATTTATTTCAGACTCAATCTAAAGCTAGAGTGTTACAGCTGCGTTTTATGTTACAAACACTTAAGAAAGGAGATCTTAGCGTTGATGCTTATATTTTAAAAATGAAAGGTATTGCGGATGATCTAAATTCTGTAGGCACATATATTTCGGATGATGAACTTGCATTATACATACTTGGTGGTTTTGGAGCCGAATATGAGTCCGTTGTGGTGAATTTAACTTCTCGAATCGATTCTCTAACTATTTAAGATGTTCAGTATGCAATTCAAACGCATGAGATGCGCATTCAAAATCAGCTGAGTACCAACTCTGTGGCCTTGCAGACTAGTGCAACCATTGCTCCTCTTGGTACTCCCTCAGCTAATGTTGCTTATGGAAGGGGTGGTTTCCCTGGTAATCGAGGTGGTAGATTTAATCGAGGCAGAGGTTGTGGTCGTTTTGGAAGATACAATAACACTAATAGAGTTACCTGCCAACTTTGTGGAAAGCCTAACCATGTGGCCTTGAAATGCTACAAACGGTTTGACTTGAGTTTTCTAGGACATGAAACTGATTCTGGAAATAAGTCTTCTCCTCAAGCCTTTTTGTCCAACACTCAGCAACCTTCTACTGGTGATCAAAATTGGTTTTTCGATAGTGGAGCTACAAATCATGTGACAGCCAATCTAGAGAATCTCTCACTTCATAGCACTGACTATCAAGGGCCAGAAAAGCTTGTTGTTGGTAATGGTTCTTCTCTCCCTATTTCAAAAATTGGTTCCTCTCTTATTTCATGTTCCCCTCATCCTCGGCCTTTACTTCTTAAAAACATTATATATGTTCCCAATATCACAAAAAACTTGCTCAGCACTTCACAAATTACTAAGGACAATAATGTGTTGATTGAGTTCTTTCATGATGTTTGTTTTGTCAAGGACAAAACTACACACAAGACTCTGCTCACAGGAACTCTTAAAGATGGACTTTATCAACTGGATATCTCCCATCTATCCTCTTCCAGCACTTTTGTTCCAGCTATGCATCCCAACCCTTCAGCCTTTCTCACCAAGCAGTCTCAACAAGTCACAACTTGGCATAGGAAGTTAGGCCACCCTTGTAATTCCATTCTATCTTCTGTATTGAAAGCTTTATATGTTCCTTTTCAGTCAAATAATACTGAGTTTTGTAATGCATGTAAACTTGGCAAACTTCATCAGAAACATTTTGCTTCTCAAGTATCCAAAACCACAGCCCCATTTCAACTTGTGTACTCTGATGTTTGAGGACCCTCTCATGCTCAATATATTGATGGTTTTCGTTATTATATTCATTTTATTGATGATTTCACACGTTTTACATGGATATTTCCTATGAAACAAAAATCAGAGGCATACAATATATTTCAACAATTCAATACATACATAGAAAGACAGTTTCATCTTCAAATCAAATGTTTACAAAGTGATTGGGGGTGAGTATCGGTGTCTTGTTCCTGTTCTTGCTAATCTTGGCATTCAATTCCGTCATCCATATCCTCATGCACATCAACAAAATGGTTGTGATGAACGAAAACATCTTCACATTGTGGAAGTTGGTCTCTCACTTCTAGCTCAGGCCTCCCTTCCCCTCAAATTTTGGTGGGATGTGTTTCAATCTGATGTCTTCATCATAAATAGACTCCCCACCCCAGTTTTGAATTTCCTGTCCCCCTTTCAAAAGCTTCTTGGTGTCCCTCCTGATTATACTTTTCTCAGAGTCTTTGGGTGCACATGTTTCCCATACTTAAGGCCCTACAATTGTCATAAATTTCAGTTTAGGTCCACAAAATGTCTCTTCCTTGGATACAGCCCTACTCACAAAGGCTACAAGTGCCTCAGCCCTACTGGGAGGGTCTATATCTCCCCAACTGTTGAATTCAATAAAACAGAATTCCCATATCAAGAACTCTTCTCCACAGCTACCTCTCAGGTTCCATCTCCTAATCCATCTACTTTTTCTCTTCCAATCTTACCACTGCATGTACCTCCTTCTCCTTCATCTTCCTCAAATCCTTCTTCTCCCTCTTCCCCAAATTCACTCTCCCCTGCTCCACCTCTCATCTTTGCTCCTAGAGAACCATCCCCACCTTTGCACTCTCCTGTTTGTACAGCTGTTTCCTCTCCTCCAGTACATCCTTCTAATTCTGTTGTTCCAACCCATCACATGATCACAAGGGCAAAAGCTGGAATTCATAAGCCCAAAATCTTTTCTTACTGCTGCTCCCTCTTTTATTCCCACAGAACCTACATTTGTGCAACAAGCTTTACTTGATCCTAGGTGGAAAGAGGTTATGCAAGCTGAGTATGATGCTCTCATTCGCAACAATACATGGTCCCTGGTTAATCTTACAGATGATATGCATGTTATCACAAATAAATGGATCTTTAAAATCAGACTAAAATCTGATGGGAGCATAGAGAGGTTCAAGGCTCGATTGGTGGCAAGGGGTTTTGAGCAGCAAGCAGGCATTGATTTCTTGGAAACTTTCAGTCCCGTTGTCAAGGCTTGTACTATCAGATTGTTGTTTACCTTGGCAGTGACAAATAAGTGGTCTATTCAGCAAATTGACATCAACAACGTTTTTCTCCATGGGGACCTTAATGATACTGTGTATATGTTCCAACCTGAGGGATTTGAGGATCATGATAAACCTGGGGTTGTATGTAAGTTAAACAAGGCACTCTATGGCCTTAAACAAGCTCCAAGGGCTTGGTTCAATAAATTGAAGGATTTCTTGTTATCTATTGGCTTCAAAAACTCCACCTCAGATTCTTCACTATTTTTTTCAAATGTGGTCTGGTAAGCTGCTGTTACTCTTGGTGTATGTAGATGATATTTTAGTGACTGGGGAAGATTCAAATGCTGTCAATCATGTTATTTCAATGTTGGGGAATCAGTTTGCCTTAAAAACTCTTGGCGAAGTAAACTATTTTTTGGGGATCGAAGCTACAAGGAGTCCTGATTGTTTGTATCTTACTCAAATCAAGTACATTCTTGAGTTGCTCTCTAAAACTAATCTCACTCACTGCAAGCCTACAGCGACTCCATTCAACATCTCTCAAAAACTGCACTTATCTGATAGCAAAAATTTTGATCATCCATCTCTCTATCGTAGCACAGTCGGTTCTCTTCAATACCTCACTCTCACACGGCCTGACATTGCATTTGCTGTTAACAAACTCTCACAATTTCTTCATGCCCCGACTACAAATCATTGGACAGCTTGTAAGCACTTGCTACGTTATCTCAAGGGTACTCTTCACCTGGGCCTCACCTTCTCTCCTGCTAAGCGAATGGTTCTTGAGGGTTTTTCTGACGCCGATTGGGCCAGCAATCTTGATGATAGACGGAGTACAGGTGGTCATTATATTATGCTTGGGGGTAATTTGCTCACTTGGAGTTCGAAGAAACAGTCTTTCGTTTCTCGATCAAGTGTTGAGTCTGAGTATCGCTCTCTTTCTGACACTACTTATGATATCATGTGGCTTCATTCCCTTCTACATGAGTTACATATCAAAATTGAGACACATCTGTTATTTGGTGAGACAACCAGAGTGCTGCTGCCCTGGCTTCGAATCCCGTGTTTCATGCCCGCACAAAGCATATCGAAATTGATGCTCACTTCGTTCGTGACAAAGTGCTTGCTCAACAGGTTGATGTCCGTTATATTCCATCTGAAGATCATCCGGCTGATCTTCTCACCAAGCCCATGTCTGCTCCTCGTTTTTAGCATCTCTGTAGCAAACTTTCTCTTGCTAGTCCGAAGTTGTTGCCCGCTCTAGATTGAAGGGGGTGTATTAGATATTATAAATATCTTAGAGTTAGTTGTGATGTTAGTTACGGTAGTTTTTCTGTTACAGAAGTTGTAATTAACGCATCCCTAACATTCCCCTTCTCCCTTCTATAAATAGTACCAGATGTAACAGTAATCACAAGTTTCAGATTTTCATAAATAAAAAATATCTCCTCTATATTCCAGATTATGTTTTAGCAGCGTTGAAGCTCTAGCCCTTCGAGGAGCTTTATTATTGGTCCAAAATAAAAATCTCCAAGATGTATCCATCCTAGGAGACTGTATCCGTAATTATAGCGGCAAAGGGAGACACAAACATTGATCATGATTGCCAACCCATTCGTGTTGATATTCTGTCCCTCTTCTCTTTCATACATTATGTTAAATTATTTTGGTAGCTCATGAGCTAGCTCATTTTGCTAAGCGATGTATTGTGTAACTACCACATATGTTGATCCTCCAAAATTCTTGTCTCAATCGTTACTGGACGATTTCCAGTAATAATCTATTTTATTTTCCTTTATTAAAAAAAATAAAACTAAATGGATTCTCAATCCAAAAAGTTTGAGAGGTTTACCTCGAAATTACTTTGGACTCATCAACTGAAAGAAAATAACTTGGGCTTAGCCCAATTCGTGTTGGATGAAATCTGGTCGTTCTCAAAAGAGTCCAAGGTCTGGTATATTTTTCTGAAATTCTACCATATCCCCAAAATTAGTTCAAATTTACAACGTTCCCCCAAGCCGAAAGAAATCATACTCCCCAATACCCCACCCTAAAATCTCCAAAAACAGACGGGTGAATTCAGCCCCAAGGCACCCTATTTTCTGCTTAAAATGGCCATGGGATAATCCTCAAAACCAAAACAGTCCCCATAATCCCAACAATAATCCCTGTTCTTTGGATACTCCTTGGCTTTTCAAATCATTCAAGAATTTAACCACTGTGGCCTTCAATTTAATCAATTCTGCAGTACCACCAAACTCCCAAAAAAACCCTTTTCAGTTTAGCAAAACGAGAAAAATTTTAAGCCCTGAAGAGCAGGGAGAGGCAGAGCAGAGAGCATTTGCCGCTGCTTTAGCGAGTGGGAAAGATGCTACGGTTCTTGAGTTTTACTCACCCAAGTGTAGGCTGTGTAATTCTTTGCTGGGTTTTGTGATGGAAGTTGAGAATAGAAACTCTGATTGGCTTAACATTGTCATGGCTGATGCTGAGAATCATAAGTGGTTACCTGAGGTTATTTATCTATTTATTTATTTATTTATTTTGTTTTTTTAAGTTTATATTTGTTCACCTGCTTGATTTTTGTAGTTTCTTGAGTTGTGCTAAAAATCAAATATTATGTTTATTTTTTCTGAAAAAATTCAGGTATAGGTGATTTATACTGTGATTATCTGACAGGACTTTGTTTTATCACTTTCATGTGGATAATTTTACTATTTTTTGGTTAAATGTAAGTATACTGCTTGGGGGATTCAAGATATAGGATTATTCGTATCTATGTTTTCTGTATGTATCGCCTTCTTGATTCTTGAGTACAATTTTACAAGCGTATGTAAACTGTTTTGTAATGAGTTAGGGGACATGATTTTACTGTCAATCGATGTTAGTGGTTTTGAAAACCTATGATTCTCTCATGTTGATCTTTGTTATTCATAAGTGCCTTCATATGATAGTAAACAATATTTTTGAGCAAAAACACGTTTGCTCAAAGAATTAGTAGAAGAAAATGGTTTTGCTAGTTCTTGGTCGAAATAATGTATGAATTATATCCATAAGTGTTTCATACTATTCCCTTAGGAACGAAAATGATGTAGGTGGTGCTTTAGATCAGTGATTACCTTCGGATCAGGGTCGGATTGTCGGATCAACAGGGTAATCGGGTTACCATTTTCTTCATCAGGCTAGTTAGGGAGGTCCTTACTCCCTAGCTAAGATCCTCCAATGCTTAAGCCAGGTTGAGCTCTTGAGGTATTAGATCGAAGGAACTAACAAGTGTAAGAAGTAAAAAGTGAATAAAGTTACCTTTATGATTCTGTAACACTGTATTTATACTCGGCACATGTAAGCATTCTAATGGTGACAAGTGTCACCATCTAGAGGTGCCTCATGTGCTATTGCCATGGGGATCTATGGTTCTGCAGGAAGACCGCATCCGCCCCGATATTCGGGTCGATCCGTGGATCATAAGTGGTTTTTCTCAATTGGGTCCATTTTATGGGCATAAGGGCAAATTTTCTCTTTTCCCCTATTAGGTGGGATTATCAAAAGGTCGACAACTGATGCCTAAGAGGAAAACTAGTCTTATTTAATAGTAGCAAAATCAATAGTCTCATTCATCAAATGGAAATTCATGCATGTACGTCTACAATGAGATCGAAGGGATTTAAGGCTTTAAAAGAATATAGAAAACATCATATTATTTGATCTCGACTTTTTAGACAGGCTTCAAGTTTTAGTAGGCTTGATGCAATGTCATTATCATTGTTGAATTAGCTGAAAAATGCATATTGATGTTTATTCCATTTTACATCTCATATTGATGTTTATTCCATTTTACATCTATATAATCACTTCGTTTTCATGCGTCATGTTCCATGGTGTACATGTTGATTTTACAATATCAATCGTGTAATAGGACATGACTAGAGCAACTATCTCAACTCATCGCCGTCTCATGATATTTTCCATGCAAGTGGAAAAACCTATGATGATGATGGTTTTGGAATTTCATCTCATTTCTCCTTCATATGAAGGTTGCGTCAGCAAGGGCATCCGATGTAAAACTTTGTAACTTTGCTTTTTGTGTGAATTTGTAGTGTTAACTAATTTTAGATAATTAATTGACTTTATAAACTTCACGCCGCCGACCCCACATAGTGGGATAAGGTGCAGTTGATGATGATGGTGATGATAATCACTTTGTTTTCACTTCCTAATAATCGTCCACTTTGATATATCAACCTACCTTCTCATTCTCGTTTTGTGTGTTTTGATGGTATTTGAAATATTATAAGTTTTCTTCATGCAGCTCCTCTATTACGACATCAAGTACGTCCCGTGCTTTGTCCTACTAGATAAACATGGCAAGGCGCTTGCAAAAACCGGTGTTCCAAATAGTAGACTCCATGTGATAGCAGGTGTTTCCCATCTTCTCAAAATGAAACGCCCTCGGAAAGATTAGAACAGCTCCGTTTTTGTATTAGAACAACATGGATATATAAGATAGCCCAGAAAAGGATGATACTTTTTTAGGATTTGGGGTTATTGTAAGAAGCTCATTCCCTTTGTTTCCCTTGAATGGGTTTGGACAGAAAATCGATGTTTTGATATAAAGAGTTGCTAGTTAATGATATGATGTTAATAGTAATCTGCATAATATGTGCTTTTAAGTTGCTTTTTTTTTTTTTTTGAGGGAATGTGCTTTTAAGTTGTTGGTTGCATGCAACAAGTCAAAATTCACAATGAGTGATCATTGAGCTTATGATTAATTTTTTTAAAAAAAAAATCCTTGAGGTTCATTCAAATTACAAAATAGCCCAGTTATCTACAAATACTTTCCTTATATTTGTTATTATTTTACAAATTGCACCCATGAAGAGGATATTTGTTAAGCAAATACAAACCTCAAGGGAATGCTTGTAATACAATAAGGGGATTTTGGTAATTTTAAAAGATACCCGGAATACCATAATTTTTTTTTTGTAATTAAGTTAAATCTTAAGGGTAGTTTTTGTGATTTACCCTTTAGCTTTAAGCAAAACTCTAGATTTCCATTTTCCACACTTGGTTAAACTCAAAAGAATTATAACTAGTGTGAAAAGTAGTTACTTAGTGATCACCATGTAATAGGTTGTATGAAATAAAAACATTTTATATTAGGGTTTTAGACAAAATTGAAAAGAAGAATAGTTACATTTGTACACATACATAATGAAATGACATCAAGAAAGTGGATCTTACACAGGCTTCAACAACATAAATTTGTATTTTTCCAGCGCATGCTAATTTACAAACAAGTTGAACAAACACATAACACAATAAAACATCATAGAACCTTGTCAAAATCGTAAAATTGACACCAAATCAGATATCAGCTGTGATTATATTGAGTTCTTGAATAATGTCCCTAGCTTCTGCAAGCATGTCTGTATGAGAAACACTCGTCGCCCATATATTCAGCAACGGAGGAACAGCGACATCCAGTTCCGTTAAATGTTCTTCCAGCCAGCTAGAGGCTTTTGGATCCATCAGGCTGCCACCAATAGTCTGAAAAAATAACCATGTTTGTTAGTCTTTTATATATATATATATCTTTCAAAATCATAAATACCCCGGTGACATGTTTTTATTTAACATATTGCACCTGTCCAGGGGGGTGATTCATAAAACAAATACAAACTTATCTCAATGGGTATTTGTAATTTTAAAAGATATTTGGATTTCTTTGTAATTAGGCTCAGGCTAAGGAGTAGTTTTCTAGCTTACCCAAGATGTGCTGGATATAGCATTCGAAATCAGCCTTCTAAGAAGATCTTCATCTGAAGTGCTAATTAGTCTGTCTGCGTCAACAGAAAATGCAAGGTCTTGACATGAAGAAGAATCAAATACGGATCCATAGTTTCTCACCACAACTCTGCCATGCTTCTCTAATATTTGGTTTAGGTGGCTAATATTGGATCTGTATGGCTGTCCTTTACTAGCCTTAGATCTCCCAAAAGTTTCTGCAGAATCTTTAAGTAAATACTCTTTAGGCTCTATCCCAAGGAAGGCTGCAGCCCTCTCGGAGTCGCCCCAAACACAACAGGAGGATGACCCATCATCTATAACACATTGAAATGAGTAATGAACATCTCAGAAAATAAAATTAACATCTAGGTATCTGGAGTGGAGGTGAAATGAAACACCAAATTCATGAAAAATCACATGAAAATATATAAACATCATATTATTGTGACGAAAAATGATGGTCTGAAAAGGTTTTAAATTAAAAAAAATAAAAATTGATACACTCTTTTTCAGAAAATGAAAGGACTGTTTCAGTAAAGACAAAATCGCAATATATAGATAGATAGTTGCCGATGTTTTAGGGTCCTTTAATTAAGTAGGAAAATACTCAATAGATTCAACCCTGGAATTTTCATATTTCTTTCCTTTTGTAAATAATAAAATGTGTCGAAACTTACAAAATTCAACTTAAATTTTCATCAAACCAAGTGATATAGCTTCTAGTCCGAGCTACAAAGAGCTTCAGAGAATGTGTTTGCATTTCCAATCATAACCATATACTCCAAATACCATATAGAGGGATAGAACAAGTACCCATGACAAAACCAGCAAATGGGATCCGAAAAGTAGATGGTATGGAGGGTTCACTTGATTGAAAAACTGCAGTCGTTCTAGCCTTCTCCACTACAAGTATATAAACAGCAACAACCTGTCCCATCAAACAAACGGTAGATAAAGATGAAATATCAAGAAATGAAAGTGATTTGAGCAATGAACAAGGAATAAGATGAAATAACATTCAAAATGTAGGGTATGAATTCTACAGAGCGAGCACGAATTACCCTGCAACGAATTTGCATTGGTTTAGGCTCTGACAATTGCAATGCATCAGATATCAATGTTGTTGTGGCAATGGCATTCGGAGTAGGTACACTGATTAAGCCCACAGTTCCATACGCATAATTGGATTCATAAGCGAGATTTCCATTCATCAAGCTTGTATCATCGATTGTGATGAAAGATACAGGCATCATCATATACTTGTTCTGCCCGCTGTTAAAGAAACAAATTTCATGCGGAAATTCCATCAACTTCTCATTCATGATGTTGAAACAGAAACGCAAAAATTAATCATGAAATCTATGAACTGGGATTTTTGCGCAATACCGTCCACAATAAAAATAGAAGGCTCATTCGGGAACCAGGCAAGCTAAACAGACAATCATACCATATTATCATCTTTCATTAAAAATTGGACGGAAGTCAAAAGTTTAAATTATAGTATTTTGCTTATGATACATTTATTCAATTAATATCACGATTAGGATATTCAATAACATGCAAAAGGGTTTTCAAGATGTGATTTGAAAATAAATCCATCAGACAAGGAATATGATACTGTTAAGATATACAGAAGGCATTACCTTGAATACATATGACCCTTAATGCCATAAAATCAATTTTCAGGATAACCATAAAAACAAGCCCACTATGACTCATCGAACCAAAAGTAACGATACATGCATAGTTGGCAATGACATACCTAAGTACAAGGATTCGGTGAAAGGTTGCATAGGCATCTCTCCCTAACCCAACGGGGTAAGTTTGTTTGCTTAGATCACAGAAGATTCTGACCTGAAGAAAATACTATAAAGTGAGACAAAGAAAAGTATGTCAAAATATTAAGCAAAGCAGGTTGGTACGGGAAATACCGTTCTATTGTCCACCAAAACATGGACACAGACACCACCATTTCCTTCGAGAAACATCGGCAGATAACCTTCACCAATTATGGGCTTAGGTTGTGCAGGAAAAGCATCACCACTACAATCGTGTAAAGCCACTACAAGGCCACGTAAAGTTATTAGATTTCCCTCAGGTAAAGGGTAATCAGAACATGAAGTTCTTGAAGACTGCATAGATGCATTTATCACGGGCCCAACATGGTCATGGACATCTGGTTCTTCCTCAAAAGGACTACCATCCCATATTTTAGTAACATTCTCCAGTAAATTTAGAGCACTGTACGGAACAAACACACTAACGTCTGAATAAATCTTACTGTCTATACCATTGCCACTGGATATTACTTCATCACTGCTAATTTGTGAATTGTGAAATGGAAATACATCAGAGACATCAGAACTTTGGAGACTCTCGATAGATGAGAATGCAAGACTCCTAATATGGGTTTCAGAACTAATGTATACTTTAGCACGACTGACTTGATAATTTTCTTTTATAGAGCATAACATATCGTCCTCCTGATGTTTAACAAGGTAACAACGACCAATTTTCAATACCTGCAATGTTAGTAAGATCTTCAATAAGCTAGTGAAAATATGAAGGAAAAAAAAAAGAGGAGGGACAATTACCCCCCAAAAAAACCTAGGGTTTGGGCTAATTTGAAATGGTTTTTGCTTATGAAGTGGAAAAACGTAAGACGGAATCAAACCTCGAGGAGTTTTTTGCAATTTTAAAAACCTCTAGATTTTTTTGTAATTAGACCGAACCTCGAGGGGGTTTTATAATTATCCCTAAAAAAATCCCTGCTCATAGATAACAAAAATAACACGACATACCTCATATTTGCAAAAGTTATCAGGACCAAATTCCAGTAATACCTTCTTCCTTGGTAGTTTGCAGCCACAAGAAATCTTGGCATTTTCATTGGTGCAATGCAGCACACCCATGCAATAACAATTTACACCTTTACTGGCAATCAAACATGACAGTTCTAGTGGGTGATTTGAAACACATGTATGTTCTGTACAAGAGTTTCTGTAAGAGCTACAGGAAGCACTGAATTGGCCACTTAATCCATTTCCACCATCATTCAAACCATAAGCGGAAGCCTCAACTGAAGTTTGCTCAATTTTACTTCTCTTATGATGCTTCTCATGTCTGGTAAAAATTTCCAGGGAATCCATCAAATGGCCTGAGGTAACTGTATTCATGACTGCATCTCCATATTTCCCAGCAACAAGCAAATCCAAAGGCAGGACGATGGCCTGAGCAAACATGTTGGACCTCTTTCCTAGATCTTTTCGAAACTGAAAACAATGAAATAAGTAAAAGGTCGAAAAGATTAACATCAAACTAAAAGTCATTGCCTGTTTTTGCACCAAACCGTACCTTTTTCTGGACCGGAAATTTGTGTGTCAACATAAGCAGGTGAAATTTTCCACTGTCAAGCTCCTGCGAATTTCCTTCCCAATCAAAGAAAAGAGAACGACTCCTAGAATCTTCATCAGTTTTACAGTGGTAAAGATAAGTAGATATCTTCATCCTTGTTAATGGTAGGACATTACTAAAGATACTTCGGCATGATAAAGGCCGATATATGGTTGAATCCAAGTCGACCAGCTTTGGAGGCATGCCTTCCATAATTAGTCTGAAGTCCTTTGCCTGAAAAGAATGAAGACACATATTAATATCTCACCTTCTATCGTTTAAAAAACCTAAAGCACATACAAGCAAGTTTTAGCAGTACCACCTCAAAAATCCTGTCAAAGTCCCAAGTTGCTGGAAGGTCAAGCATGATATCGACACCACCAGTCGCATCAACAAGCTGCAATCTTCCAGAAGAAGAGGACATCTGGACAAAAGAGCAGAATATCCAAGTCAAACTACAGAAATTTGGAGTTTCAAATGATGTAAATGTAAATTAGTGTTTACGCTTACGTCTATAATGGAAGATATGATGTGCTCCAATTCGTTTAATTATTCCCCAACTAGAACAAAGAACCAAGACAACTAGGGAAATTACATATTCTTTCTACATATACATCAGACCCATGCAGCACTATGAAATCAATCAAACAAGCAAACAAGACAGTTTATGAGAATCACAAGTGAAAAATGGAAATGATTAAGGCGATACCAAGGAGAATGCTTTTTGTTCTGACCTTTAGAGTTCCCAGGACAATAACACAAATTTCTTCAGTGCGCAAGACTCTTATAATTGATTGCATATAAGATCTCCCACCACAAGAAAGAGGCTTTCTTGAAGTTGTGCAGCCCAAGAAATCAGAAAAATTCTCCTGGTCGTCAAGAATATTCTTCCATGAAGCCTCACAATAATTAATTAAATTAGCAATAGGTAGCACCTGAAGCACAGCAATACGCACACACCAATTATGCACTGCTTGTCTAAATCCATGAACAAAGACACCATTTCATTTGATGTGGATAGGGTAAAATTTAAAAAAATCAGGAACATCAGAAAATAGCTCCCACTCTCACCAATCTCAAGTGACCATAATGGGCTTCCTTGGCACCACAACACAAATTATGTTTGCAGAATTCCAACAGGACTCCTTGCTGCCAAACAAACATTCACAAGTGAACGTGGAAACAATACTTGGGAAACTTGTCGAATGTCATTTTAACCAGCACAAATTTTACCCGACGCTGGAAAACTGATAATGGCAAATGCGAACTAGCATACTTTTGAGCCAGTCCTTCCTTCTGGGAACACCTTGTAATTGTTGAAATCAACTTAGATTGACTATATGTAGGAAAAGTGAATGCATTTATGAAATAAGTCAAGTCAGATATGTTACATGTTTTGATCCCAAGATCTCCTTCTCAGATAAAATCCCAGCAAACTTTTTTCTAAAACATGAGACGACAAGTAATGCCCTGGAGCACAAGAGTGGCACCAAATGAGCCAATCAGAAACAATGGAAAGTGAATGGATTATCCATATATTTACTTTAGTACCATAATCTGGCTGCAAAAGACAAGGAATCAATGAACTTCTGAAGAAGACTCTGGGAGTGTAATTTCAAGTGACACCTGCAATAGCATCATGATGTAAATACTGGATACAAAAAATCCTGATTTAAGTAGGGCTAAACTTGCATAGAAGCTCTAACCCTGTTTCTAATGGGGAGAATGACTCCACATACACGCTAGTTATACAGCAAGCACCAAGTATCAGCATTTTTCCCCATCGAAATTTTGGATCCACAAAATGAACATTTTTCAGGGTCACCTAAAAGAACCATACATTAAGATGCTAAAGTGGAACACAATGGATTCGAAGCTGTTATGAAGTAATGAAACTACTTCAATCTTCCACAACTAAATCTAGAAAATGATCTTAATTTGAAATTGATGCCATAAAACAGAGTGCGAAATTAACGTACAATCGCACCAACTCTCACACTGTGTGGCACAGTGAGATGCTGATCCGTTAATAATAGCACCACATCTTCATCCAACTCAACAACCATCCCCTGCATGTAAAAACCAGTAATGACCCCAGTATAGCTACCACATTCACCTTTCCCTCTTATGTGAGTATCGTGAATTAAACCTCGTCCCTTAAACAATTTAGCAATATGCAATGATACTTCATCTGTCGTCACATGCATCAATTGAGACTCTTCATTACTTATAAAAACCAACTTCCTCTTTAACCCCGTTAATAAAACTATGCTGCCAATAAATCGTGAGACCACAGGATACCACAATGATGTCAATCCACAAAAGTACACAATGACCTTCTTACTAAAACAATGGTATTTTACATTTTCCTCAGTCAAATCTTTCAGTTCTGATACCAGAAATTTTGAAGAACAAAATTTGCATTGACAAACAAGAACATTAACAAGAAACCCACTAACATTTCTCGAACCAGTTTCCCCAGTTGCACAAGGAACAATAGTTACTGGGCTTATCAACTCTATCACACCAAAAATCAAACCGCTGGTCTTGGAACCATCTTTAGCGTCACAAGCACCTAAAGTCAAGCAAAAAGAACTAAAATCCGATAAATAACAAACGTTCTCACCACAAGCTTCGAAGAAATCCCAGCTAATAATCTCCAAAAATCCGCTGTTCACACCCCTACTCCCACATTTTAGAGGAAAAAAATTCCAAGCGCGAATTTGAATCTTTCTATCAATCATTTTCGAGTCGAAATCCAAAACGTCACAGCAAATGGTAGCTGAATCATTAGAAAACTGAAAACAATTACATTTAATCGGTGAATCGCGCACAGAAAAAGATGGCAGGGTAAGAGTTCCTGTAAGGAGTGTCGGCTGATTCAAGGGTTTAAGGGTTTTGGCATTAGGGTCTTGACAGATACGAAAGGAGTGTTTCTGGCGATGGTAGTCATCGGGATTCTTGTGGGTCTTTAAGATAGAAATCGGACGGCTGGGGACAAGAGATGAAGCGGCGGTGAGGGGGCGGGCGCGCTGAACGAGGTCGGAGATAGTTAACACAATCGTTTTTTCTTCCTCCATTACACATGTATATTGTACTGCGGAATCGAAGCTCTGGTGCGTGCTTTTGAGTGAGTCTCTCTCTCTCTCTCTCTCTCTCTCTCTCTCTCTGACTTTGTGTGTGTGTGTGTGTGTTAGGGAGAAAGAGAGCAGGCGGGAAGGCAAACGGGTTTTGATTTCTCTTGACAAAAGTCATAAAGGTTGCCAAGAAGAACAACTGGTTAGAGTGATTTTCGTGTACTTTTTTTAAAAAAAACAATTATTATCTTTTTTTGAATTTCCATAATTTTAAATTCAATACGTATTAATATGATGGAAACAAAGCCTAGGGATATGTTAATAGTTATTTGGGGTATTTTACTGCTTATGTATTCTGAGTAGTGAAAGCACAATTCGTTCGGATCCTCCCACATGTTCAATCTTTTTTTAGCGGCTACGCTTCGAGCTGCAACCAGAAGGTACAAGCTGCCCCATACGCCTTCATTTGGATTGAGATCCAATCCAACAATTCATTACAGGTCGTCAAAGAAAGATCGGAAATGGAATCAATGCTCTTCTACCACCATTGGATACCTAAAATGGCAGCAAGATCCTGAGTATCGCCTCAGCAAACCATACTAAAATTTGAAGTACTAAAAGAAAGTAACACATCAATCACCTTGTAATGAAAAAAGAATGAAATCCCTGAGGGCCCCACTTGCACATCAATCACTTTGTAATAAAAAGCTGAAAGGTTATTACAAGATCAATACCAAAATACGCTCATTAGAAATAATGTTTATATACTCTTGCTCATTGAAGAACAAAGTTAAAAATGAGATTTAATTGTAACTCAGTTGGTTGAGCATTTGTAACTCAAACTATAGACCTAAGATCAAATCATACCAGTCTCACCCCTCTTACGACCTTGTATTAAGGAAAAGTGAAAAATGCATAGTCAATACAATTTACAAAGAATCACGACTTTATGTGCATTATGTACATTTAGTGTAGGGTTAATTATAAAAACTACCCCTAATGTTTAGCCTAGTTACCAAAAAAAAATTCAGTTATAAATTACAATATCCAGTTGACTTCTTTTACAAATTGCACCTCATGAGGGGGGGTTTGTTAAGTAAATACGTTTACCGCAAGGGAGTGTTGTAACACATTAAAGGGGTCTTTGTAATTTTGAAAGATAACTATAGTGTTTTAAAATTAGGCTAAACTCATCTCCAACCCATAACACCAAATTTGGTGTAAAAACTACACCAAATTTGGTGTTTTAGTGTAACTTTGTCAAAATCATCTCCAACCCATTACACCAAATCTCACACCAAATTAATATTTTATTCTTTCTTTTTCATTTTATAGTAAGCAAATTTAAGTATTTATACAATTATTTTATTTACTTATAGTTTATTACTATTAATGTAATTAACTAAAATATATATTTAATTAATATTAAATTAATTAATTATATTAAGAAAAATAAATATTACAATTAATATTAGCATCTCTTTAGTTTAAATTACCATTGTTTGCTAATTATTATTATTTATAGAAAATATTAATTAATTATTAGAACCATATTATATAAATTAATTATATATAAAATGAGGATACAATTGGAATTTAAATTTGAATATAGAAGAGAATTGGAGGGCAAATGGGGGATATTGTATTACACCAAATTTGGTGTAAATGAATAGTGTTACACCAAATTTGGTGTAATACTATTCACTACACCAAATTTGGTGTAGTGTTTAGAGTTGGGTTGGAGATGCTTTTTTGCATATTTGGTGTTATAGTGGGGTATTTGAAGTTGGGTTGGAGTTGGCCTAAGGGGTACAGTTTGCAATTATCCCTTTAGCATATGTCGGAAACTTGTGCTCGACTATTTTGTCGTTTGCTGGAATAATCATCTATTTACGACTCCTTTAAGAGTTAAACCTCCATAACTGAATCATCAACAATGGAGTGTATGTATCCAATATATATCTCAAATAACAGGATGTACAACAATTTTTTATGTATAAAGATCAAAATGCTGCATCAAAGTCAAACTAACTCTTCAGTAAGTCGTACCAAATGCTGATCGGTGAGCTCCGATCCAGCAATAGTAATCACTTTCAAACGCAAAATCAATGCCTCTAAAGAGGGCGTCTCACGAGCTCATGTTGTTTTATGAGAAATACAAAAAATTCTACAGATACTAATAACATTCCAAGAAAACAGCAACAATAATTAATGAAGATATTTACTCACACTGTGGGAGAGAGTTAAATTATGCTGCACGAAAGGTGCCAGAACGAGTAGCGGTTGTCAAGATCCCAGCATCAGACATGTAGAAAGAGTTGTAGTTAATACGAGTAACTAGAGCTGCCAAGTGAGGAAACTGCCCCACATTCAGCTTGACAGATAGAATCTGCAAGGCGGAAAATAACAAAGATAAGCATAACGATATCCATTTTATACACACTACTGCTTGTTAGTAACTATCCCAATTCTCATGTATGCTACCAGATGAGAATGAAAAGTCGCCCTGTTAAGATGTTCATTATTGGATATAATTTTAGATGACTGACGACCAAATAAGAAAAACTTATTAATTAGAGGTTACATACAAAATATTAGAGATTACTTTTTTTTTCCACTTTTAGCAGTAGGTTATTTAAAATTTATCACCACTAATTTGTCTGCTCCAAGAAATAAATAAGATAGGGTCTCAGTGTTTGGAACCAGTTATTAGGTTGCCAAAACCAAAGCATTAATTAGCATGGGGTGGTACACCAATCTTTTGGTTGATAAAGCATTTGTGCACTCAAAAGGAGAGAAGTGAGCAAGATGTCTTAGGTTGCATTTGGATGGGAGGATTTTGATTTGGGGAAAGGATTTGGGGGAAGGGTTTCAAATGACTCCAAATAAGAAGAATTTGAAATCCTCCAAAATGACTCTAAAAATAACTTCCAAGGATTTGAAATCCATTGTAGAATGACTTCATCCAAACATCCTCAATGGATTTGTTATTATGGATTTGAAATCCTTCGCTCCAAATCCATCAATCCAAATGAAGCCTTAGTGAATATTTGGGCAACAGATGCCTGAAAAAAGGTAACAAGATTACAAGAGAAATAAGGCTCCATTTGGTGTCATTTTGGAAAACGTTTTAAAAAATATAATGGAAAATCTATAAATAAATAAAAAAAAGATTTCCCACACGTTCAAAGATGAAAAATATATTTAGAATGATTATTTTAAATGTTGGATTTGGTGAAAATATATTTGGTTTCATTTACAGAACATGTCAAATGAGCTCTATGATGTTAACGGTATCAAATAATGAAGTTGGTTATGTGTTTATCATATGACCATTGATAATGATTATGTGAGGGATAATGTAAAATAATTATTCACTTTGCATGCAACGGTTATTAATTTATGTTCAATAAAGGAAAAACGAAATAGTGTATGAGGAAGATTAATAATGACGAGAGAGAAGAAGTGAAGAGAAAGGAGAGGTTGGTGTATTAAGAAAACAAATTTTAGATAATGAATAGGAATAGTTTGAATTTTAAACTGGAATAAATCTAAAATCTTGCTATCAAATTGAGGTTTGTGCTTAAAAAAGTTGAAACCAAAGAACGCCAAAGTTTCTTTTAAAGAAGGTTCTAAAACTGTTGAAAAAGAGGTAGGATTCAGTACGTACATAGAAGCGAAACAGAAAAAATTTTCGAAATGCGTGAAACAATATTGTAAGAAAAGAATACCCTGAGAAGAAACGCCATGCAGTCATCGAACTGTTTCTCTATTCGTTCCATTTCCTTCGCGCATCTTGCTTTGATGGCAGAAATTGCTCCACCGCTGCTCAGTGTTTGTTGTACAGAATAGAAATCCAAAGCTAGACCAAGGATACTGTTTATACGGCTAGCGATCAATCCCCACTGTAAGTTAAAAAAGGACTGTCATTAGATATCTGCTCACAACTTTCAAGTTTGTCCTAAAAGCTTGCATGGGTAATAGCAATTATGAGAAGAGCAAAGAATGTGAAAGAGACCAGCTTGTCTGGCACCACAAAACACTGTCGCTGAATGGACAACAAATAGGCCTCATGTACTTCAATTACTTCATCCAGAGTTCCAGCTGCTGCCACACCTCGCAAAGTTCACGCCATGCATTATGATATACCTGTTCACCATATATGCGTTATAGTCTGTGACGAGCATATCTACTGGACAGATCTTAGTCACATTGTTCCCATTATATAAAACTTCAAACACTACCCTTGAGGCATAGCCTAATTACAAAAAAAACCAAGTTACCATTCAAATTTACAAATACCCTTGATATGTATCAGTTTTACAAAAATGTACCTGGTGAGCGGGGTAAGTTATAAAACAAATACAAGCACCAATGGGGTATTTGTAATTTTAATCTTTTATAATTAAGCTAAATCTCATGGCTACTTTTTTTAATTATCCCTATAAAATATTGTTAGAAATGAAGGGCAAATATTAATGATGTACCATGGAATGAGAAGAAATCATGTTGATATATCACATATCAACTAAAGATCCCTGTATTGCCAAAAAAGCTAATAAATCCATGTGCCTGACAGACTCACCCCTTTATAACCATAAGCAGGCCAGAAGTGCCCTAGCTGTTGGAATGCTTTAAAAAATGTGATGAGCTCTTAACTAATCCTAAACAAACCCAAATACCACAAGGAAGTTTCATAAACGAGTCCTAACAAAAATAAGAAGAGACTTGAAAGAAATTAAAGAAATCTTCTCTATCCTAAAATTCTTTCATGATAAATGACACGGGCGCCGATTTCATTAAGGTCTAACAATGTATGCCTTAACTCTCCTAAAAACTTATTCGAGGTAAAGTACAATATTTAAATCAGAGCGAAAAAACTAAGAAACAATAGAACAATAAACTGCTATCTCCGACAAAGTTTCCAGCTCAAGTTCTTTTTTTTTTTTTTTTTTTTTTTTAGGGGGGGGGGGAGAGAATAAAATAATGACATACAATCCCTTACTGTTCATACACAAGCCTCAGTATCTAATCCTGTTATAATAGAGTACAACACGAAAAAATCACCCTAAAAACATCCATGTTCAAGAAATTAGAAATCACATTACCCTGTCCATAACATATTGGTGAAACGCATCCACAAAATGGAGCAGTTTTTGCTCCAGCAACCAGTGGCGCTTGTGTATCGTTGTTGCAGTGCCTCTATCCTGAAAGACGCAAAATGACAACAATGAAGATCCAAAAAACATTATTTAAGGATATAAATCACAGTTGACATGAGATATGCAACTCTATTAAACAGTTTAGTTTCTGAAGTGAAAGCCTGCATGCCATTCAAAATAAAATACGAGCTGACGCAAGCAAGAAGTACCTTCCACATCCACCTCCTAGCCTTATCAAGCACAAATTTTGCACGTTTTACTTTCAATAAGAAACTCATCACCTGCATAAAATACAGATAAAATCATCAAAACAAATCAATGCTATTCAAATTAAAAATGTCAAAATGCTACCTGATTATATTTCTTCATTGCTTCCAGGTTGGCAATTAGCTCAAGTGGCCAAGAGACCTATGGTATTGAATTCAATATGAAGTTTTAGTTCAGATTGTAGTTTGGCAATAAGCTGACGAAAAGAGGAACATATCCCAAAGTGCATGCCTTATATGTGAACTTCAGAGAGTCGAGGACATCCATACCAGAGCTCTGTCCTCTACCTTTACGAGGCGTTGAGACAGAAATAGATGGATTGTTTGGTTCGTCTTCGCTGAAACTCACATTTTTGGCGACTGATACAACTAACGAATCAGGTGTATTTAGCATAACATTATCAGCAGAATTCCTTATTGATTCCTGAAATAAACTAAATTCCGGCGTTAATACACTCCAGGCTGATATCCGGAAAAGAATGATGGAAATACATTTTAAAACCTTTTGTGCATGATTGGTATATGGAAATGGGATAGGAATGGAATGAGCATTCCTTGTTTCATTCTCATTCACACGCTTGGTATGCTTTAGTAATGAGAATACTCATTCCCATGGAAATCCCTATTCCCAAAAGTAAGGGAATGACCATATCTCCTCTTCCCCATGGGTTTAGCTATTTCCAATCATCAAGAATGACTCAAATTTTATTTTTAATAAAATTATCTTTCTATAAATGACTAAAAATTTTGGATATAATCTATATTTTCAAAAAGTAGTGTTATAAACAAAAAACATTATTTATAATTTAAATATAAGTTATATTTAATCTTTTAATAAATCATAGTCAATTTATATCAATATTCAATAGTTAAATAAAAATTTTGATATAGAATTCTTTTGTTAATTTTCTATATTTTCTTATAAAAAAAATAGAGATAATTACAAAAATGCCCCTGAGGTTTGGGATAATTACATAAAAACCCAGAGATTTTTTGAAATTACAAAAAACCCCTTGAGGTTTGATTCTGTCTTATATTTTCCCCCTTCATAAGCAAAAGAATATCAAAATCCCCCTGATATTTATAAAAATACTATATTTACCCTCTTAAATTTACTACATAATCAAACCTAATAGGGTTTTTTGTAATTTTAAAACATCTCTAGATTTTTTTGTAATTAGCCCAAATCTCAGGGGTGTTTTTGTAATTATCCCTAAAAAATATTATATAAAATATTTTTGATATCATAGATATAAATATATATATATATTATTTAGCACACATTAAATCTTATATCAATTTACGAATAATATATTTAATAAAATTTATTTAAAAAATCTTATTTAAGAGAATTTGATACTTTAAAATTATTTTTCTCAATTACTATCATTAATTTATAATTACCAATCAAGATATTAAATCAAGTAAAAAATTGTCATCCATTCATTTTTCCATTCCTTGTACATACCAATCGTAGGAATAGTAATACTACATCATTCCATTCCTAATATTATTCCATTCCTATATTCATTCCATTCCAACCTAATTTCATTCCTTCATACCAATCATGCCATTGGTGTATATGGTTCGTCAAATGCTATTTCATGTTCCACAAATAAACTTGAAGGCACTTGTCAGTATATATAAACAAATAGATCTTCCACAATTTGGTATCTGCAATCTGCAGAAATCTTATTCATTTCTTGAAATTATCTACTTGAGCATTCTAAATGCCGAGCTGCACATAACAGTGAAATAATTTCCACCAACTACATTGTCGAAAAAGTTAGTTTCCTCAAAGACATTGGCATATCCGTATTCTATCCATGGTACATAAGTATATCAATCACCTTCATTATTGAAGACTGAGATTGACAAACTGTTAAACTAAATAAGAGTTATTAAATAAACCAATGTCTGAAGATACTGTCAAAACTGAAGAAAATGTAAGCTTGTTTAACATAAAAAAATAGCAAAGGAACTCTTTCCACGGTTAAAAATAGATGGCAATCACAGCAAAGAATGAGACTACTTTTAAAGTCATTTACCAAATCACTAGGCAAATGGAAAAGTAGAATAGAATATCACTAATTCAGAGAATGACATCAGTTGCATGAAGAATGTATTTATTTATTGCCCAGTCATATGGGAGAACCAAAAGAGAATGCCAGCATTTAGTCACTATGCATATCAATCATGTTGTTAATTTCAGTTGAAAATACACAAACATTATATTAGGGATAAGTACAAAAAGCCCCGAGGTTCGGGCTAATTACAAAAAAACCCTATAGATTTTTGAAAATTGCTAAGAACCCCATATGACTCTATCTTACATCCCCCCCCCCCCTTTAAATTTAAGACATAAGCAAACCTGAGGGGGCTTTTTGTAATTTTGAAACATCTCCGGATTGTTTTTGTAATTAGCCAAAACCTTAGTTTTTTTTTGGGTAATTATCCCTATATATTATTAGAAATCAAAGCAATTTATCAGAAAATGATATTTTCCCGGCCATGATCAGGCAGAAAATTGGCTTGAGGGAAACGAGAAAGAATTTGATGCGATCAATCAACTGAAATAACAAAGTTTCCATAGTAGATTCGATATGAAAAACAATGTATTAAGTCTTCGATGATTGTAGGCTATGTGCATTATGATCCATTTGACCACATCAAAAGCTAATAAAGATACTAGCCTTAGTGACAGTTTGAGTCTAGGAACTGGACCTGCAATATTGTGTTTAACTCAAAGTCATCATCTAAGGATTCTCCTTTGTCTAGCTTATTGAAGACCACCAACAAGAAGTGCTGCAGCAGATCACCTGGGATATGGCAAGATTTCAGCCGAATCAGATATGAAAAAAGAAAAACACGGGCAACAAAGTCTGGAATGGTCAAACCCCGAGAATACCTGATCCTAATAAATATATAGCACGCAACACCCCCAACTCATCTAGCAATCTCCAGTCATGCAATAACTTTGACAGCATAGTCCTGCCAATATAATCAGCCTGCATATGGAATATAATAATTGCAGCATTGTACATCAACAGTAAAACAACCAATTATAGTAAGTAACTACTCATCATTAACCTGCTTCTTAATGTAGAAGATAAGGCATTCTTGAAGAATTGCTGCAGGAAGTGGAGTACTTTTAGGCTCAACATTTTGAATCCAGCTGAGAATTTTTGATGGAAGAGTGCAATTATTCTGGAAGGGTAAAACCTCTGATATCTGAAGATCCTCCTGTTACATGATTGAAAGAAGTCCTAAATCCTAGAACAAACTAAGAGAAGTTATAATCATTCATCAGTCAAGCATACGCAGAATACTATACCTGGAAAGATGGAAGAAGAGTTGGAAAGGGAAGCAAAACTTCGAGCATTTTTGCATTTTCCAGGAACCTCAAACGTTCCAATTCACCAAACTGAAAACCAGAAGTAAAATCCATGGTCTTGACTGCCAAACCATGTCCACTGTTATCACTGAATATGGCCTGCCTTAGGCACTCATCATTTAAAGGGGGAAGATTAAAGGCTTGAGAAATATTCAATGAGCTCCAACAATCCCTATTCTCATGAAGAATACCACGACAAACAGTAATAGCTGGATTTTCAGGACAATATGTTTGGGGAAGTATGTTTAGATTATCTGAATTAGTTTCCGATCCCTTCAGATTATGGAAATTACTTGCACCTTTTCGTGAAGAAGATACCAAACCAATATTTCTTTTCTGGGCTAGTGTATCATCCAATAACTTCTGGCAGAATTTTTTTGACTGAGTGTTCGCCCCTAAGCTCCTATCAATCTCTTCTAGCTTCTGACTCTCCTCGATGGATCCAAGTAAACGTTTGTCATCTTGCCATAAATACTCAGCAATGTGATCACCATCGCCAATAAGAGCTGTTAGTGACACACAAAATACCTCTGATAAGGTTAGCCCAGCTATACTACACCCATTCTCAACATCGTCCGCAGAAACTGCTAAAACAGATATCACCGGAGCATGGCGGATCAGCTGCAACGACTTTCCAGCAGAGATGATTGCCTTTGCAGTTTCCTTGATGAAAAATGGACAAACTTGAAAGTCTTTTCTATTTTCTTCCTTTCCAATGACCATATTAGAAAAAGATATGGATGCTCTACCAGTCATATCTTTTTTCTCTTTATCTGAAGGTGGATATTCCGAGGCAAAATCGCCAAAATTTAATTTCTCAGGCATAGATAACCTGGGCTGACAGCTTTTCTCCCAAAATTCAGCCTCCTCTATTGCAATTTGTTTGTTTGCAACAAAAAACATCTGCAGAATGGCCCAAAAATCACCATATACATTGTGGTGACATCCTATATTGTACTTTCTGTTCAATCTGATTTTCTATCTTTAATTATGACTCAGATAGATAATTAACACCAGATAAATGTTTTGCCACAATGGAAGTATGCAAATAGCAGAAAGAAAAAAAGAGTAAAATGTGAACAGCTAGGGACAGACTAAGAATGGGAAACTGTCATCAAAAGTCCAGGAAACTCAAGATAAGCAGCATCCAACCACCAGCCTTTTGGCTTGGAGGTACCACCTCCCATCTTTATGTGAAAGGTCAAGGGTTTGAACCCGGTGTGTGTGAGTGGATGTGTACGTCTGATATATTTACTGGAAAAAAAGGATGAGCTGCGTCCAGTTATGCACAATAGGGCTTTTGATTTTCAAGATGTTCCAAGGTTAAAGTTCTTCAATGTTTGAATAAATTACTGATGGTAAAGATGGAAAAATATTACATATAAATTAATTTCTAAGAAAAGAAACACAAGCACTAGTTATGCTTACATAAAGCACAAAATGTAGATAAAACTAGTTCTTAAATTCTTAAACATCCATCGATTGATACGAGGAAATATACATTTCATAGAAGTTATAGATTTATCTTAGGAAATTAATTTAGAATCTGGGAAAGCCTAAAATTTTCTCTGTGCAATACAAACAATTAACTAAAATTCTTGCACCCCAAATCATATGAATGGACAAGAAGAATAATTACATTTACTTAGATTAGATTTTATAAATGAATTGTTTTTATCCCATTTTCAGGTTAGCAAATGCTCCATACAAGAATATGCAAATAAGTTTCAACAAAAAGCAAAATAGGAAATATCTCGCTGAGAAGATCATCAAGAGCATATGTCCCATACAAGAGAGCACAAATAAATCTCAAAGGAAAACAAAAAGGAAATACCTCGTCAAAAGGATCATCAAGAGTTCCTTGGAAAAGCCAAGAATCAAGGCTCTCAATATATGGCAGCAAACTTCCCACAAGTATATAAAGCAGCATCCGGTATGCATCCTCCTGAAATCAGCATATTACTCAGATTAAATACAAGATCTAAGACATGCATCAAATGAGTAGAAATCTCAGTTAGCATAGACAACCTCTCCCCCTTGGACAAGACAAACTTCATTGAGTTTCACATAAAGATGGTTCAGAATGTGAACGGCAATATCTGCCGCTGGGACATAGTGATCAAGCTCAAAATAGAATTGAGGAATGGCTCCATGCACTATTTGAAACAAATATTCAGCTCCTGAGCAAAGACTGTATAAACGAAAGAATTAGGAACCATGGTAAGCAAGCTCCTAGTCATTCTCTTCAAAAAGCACATTGATGCAACTAAAAAAAGGTTAATATAGGAAAATCAGACATGTCAGCTAGGAACCATATTATAAAAAAGCTAGGGGAAGCAGGGAGACCATCTGTTGCAGTAACTACAGTTCCTGTTTAAAATTGCAGTAAAAACAATTCATATATTTCTCAGTATGAAATGAAAAACAAGAAAACAGAAGCACAGATTATTGCTATGTGGTTGGGTTCTTGACATATAGATGTGTTCTCGTAAGTGTGTATGGGTCAGAGACAGTAATTTTGAGTACACACTATTAATTATCCTAATTTACCAATAACGAGAAATGGAGCATCATACATCAGTTATTAATCCAGGTAACAAACAGATAACATTGAAAGAATTCAAGTATGAGTATCAACAGCCATTCAGGTTCTCAACACAAGTAAATAATAATAATAATAATAATAATAATAATAATAATAATAATAATAATAATAATAATAACAACAATAATAATAATGCATTAAGCAATAAAAATGTACTTAATTTAATAATAGAATTATAAACAATAAAATGTACATAACTCCAGCCCCAAAACCCACTAACCCAGTAATAAGCAGACTAACCTTGATAAAGAACTCGACAACCCCAAGATAGACACAGCGGTACTAACATTTGGGCTATTTACTTTCACCTCTTCTTTCAGAGCAACATCTCGCATCCTCTATGAGAAAGAAGGATATGAACAATTAAAATGTAATGACACCATTTCGAAAATGGATAGCAGAGGTCAAATAAAACATAACTTCTTGTCTAATGTCAATGACACATACTCTAAGCCATGTACTAACGGAGCAAGCAAATGCTCTTAAAGTCGGTGGAGTCGAGCTCTTAGATTTGTCAATTTTGTTCACCACAATATCAACCAATTGTAAACATGTTGCAGCATATGAAAACTGATCAAGAATGCAATACAAACTCGTCTGCGAAAGATGATTCACATAAATCCCGCGTTTGAAGTGAAAACACTGCCCTGTGCCATCCCAATAGAATAGGGAACTCGATAAACCTTGAAGCATTTGCAACACTCCTCGGACCTAAAACATCAAAACAGAACACCCAGGGGGCGGAGGAACAATACAAATTACGCAATTAGTAAGAAAATTATAAATTACAAAAAGAATAAAGGCGAACAGTCTAAAACTAATCAAAATACACTACCAGGTCGAATTCATTTGTCCTCAAAGATGACACTGGAGTTGCGAAATGTATGCCGCCACCAGTGAAGGAACTATGAATTCTATCGATCAAATTTTCACAAACTTCCATCTCTGAGCAAATCAACTCAACGAACAGTCACGAAAAATGGCGGAAAGATAAAAGAACACTTGCTCACGCCATTTATCAAACACTTGAGCGACAGCGTCAAGAATGATCAGACGAGTGATTCCAGGAAAATCCTTTCGGAACCATACTTGTTAAGAGGGTGAAGCACTATAGCAGCATTTCAAATTATGGGCGTGAGATTGTGAAATTGTGGGCAGATTCGAACTGAGTGTTTTCTCTTTCTTTTCTCTATAATGCAGACAAGTAATCAAAGGGTGACAGAATAAAAGAGGAAATAAATTTTAGAATTGTAATTGAATTACTGACGACGTCGGAAAATATTTCCGGTTTCCCTTCTTGAATGAAAACTGAAGAGTAAAGCGGGGAACAGGTCGAGAGGACAAAGAAGAGAGAATATATATAACACTTCTTTCTTTTCCAAAAGAAAAAAAATATATATAACACTTTTATTTGAAATTTTAATTTTTTTGGCTCTTTCAATTTCTCACAACGTTTGAACTTTGAATAATTAAAATAACATAGGGGAGGATTATAAAGGACCTCACTATTATATGAGTTATAGGACTAAATCCAGACCACAGATCTACATATTTCAATGGCTATTATTAATTCTGATTAATAATAATAAAATATATGGTAAAGTTAAAATGGGGGCAAATTAATCCACATAAAAAATAGGGGGTGGCTAAATCTAGTAAATTCCATGAAAATAGGGGAGTTACCCACAATTGGTGGCATCCTTCATTCAACGTTGCAATCACAATCCTGTAAGCAAAATTGAATCAGTCTTCTACTCTCCTTCTCCCCCGAACTATTGCATAGAAAACCATCTCCCACAAAATACAAGTCGATAGTTTGAGAATACAAGCAACAAACAAAAATGGATGACACCTATGAAGAATGTTTCAAGACTCATGAACAACAAGGTAACAATTTTTCTCGCGTTTCGATTGTTTAAGTTTGTCCATTTTTCTCGAATCTATTAAAAGTTTGATTCGCAGTTTTTTAAACCAAGCATCGATTCATCGTTCCAATTTTTCTTTACCTTAACTTTGCTTCTAAATGATTAACATGTTGCTTATTTGTGCTTATGTACATGCTTGTAACTATGCACAAGCTTGCGAATATCTAAACTTGTCATGTTATGCGAGTAAATTCATTTCGTCATTTCCATTTTTTTTTAAAAAATTGCTTGATATGGTCAGGATGTTGCTTATATGTGCCTAATACTTGCTTTCACGTATGCAAAATGTTGCTTAGTTTTTACTGTGTTTTAAACTCTTACATTAATAATAGTTTGTTTGATAAGAACTATCATGTTATACAAAAAAAAAACACTTATACTTATATTGGCTCTCATTGTAACACATTTACCCTTGTAACACGTGTTTACATAGTATAAAACTATAGTTCATAAGCAGCACAACTGCATTGCACATAAGATTAATATGATAATCATCACCTGTAACCTTTTCACATAAGCGGAAGCATAGATTTAACAACACCTATAACACACGTGCATTTATCCATATTACAAGACCCTAGCAACCGTGCCTTCTTATATATGGATTAAAACAAATCTCCCTATATGAAATGCAAATGATGAGCTGAGGGAGAAGGATGGGAATCCAGCCGGCCGACCTTTGATCCATGCGTTAGACCTCTGTCACACCTTCCACGGATCAACTTTTATCTACAACACTAAAAATTGACAACATTGCATTTGGTGAGTTGCAAGCTCAACAAGTATAATCCAATAACAAGTTATTTAACATCACACAAGCACATTATCAAAATCATTTCACACCCTTTGATCATATCATTCATGAACATATAAATGCACGTGCTTGATCATATTCTTTTACTGTTATGGGCCAGCTAATACCAAGAATAAATCGTGATCACGAAGATGGCCATGGCACTCTATAATTCTTTAGTTCACGTAGAGTTCAGTGAACTCGGGGTGGCCGTACGGTACTCTGTAATCCAGAATTTCTGGATATCTGTAATTCTTTAGTACATGATTCAAGGTCATTAGCGGCCATAACAGGATCCATTAATCTCTGATGAATGAATTTTCTGTAATTATATATTTCATTTCCGTATCAATAACATCAGTAGAGATCGCATATCTCATTTTCATCAATAACATCAGTAGAGATCACATATCTCAATTTCTTTCAATCTCATCACATATTGATCACGTATCTCAATTTCATCACAATATCATCATAGAGAATCATGCAATTCACGTTATGGCACACTAAGCTTCTAACCACTATAGCCAAACAAGTAAGCAATTCAGTTCAACACATTAATCATGTAATCACACAAGTCAAATAACGAACTAAAAGATTATATTCACAAGTGATGCCCTTATCTCGATAACTTTGCTTAATCGGCCTTGTTCACTTCTGTATTGGAATTTTGACCTATTAACATAAAAATGCACAACTACTATCAAAATCATATATCTACTACTATTGAAAGCATCTGTATTCTAATAATGACCTGTGCATATGCCATATTCCTACTTAATTTAATTCTTTACTCAATTCAAAATATTTTTCGGTTTTATCCCATAATCATATCATAACCTTAACAAATACACATACATATATATAGATATAATAATATAGGATGACACAACTCTATCTCTAAAACTTAAACGTGCAGCACATCCATAAATATAACACTTAATTAATTAATAGATTTATTATATTTCTTGTCATTTTACTATCAATTAGTATATTTAAATCCAAGACTTCCTCATATCTTAGCACCCATAGCTGAGACTGATACTTATATTAACGATATCCAATCGTACGTAATAACTCGCTAATTAAATGAATAGATAAATTCAATTCACTTACCCATTATCCTCTTTGAATCAATCTGATGATCCCCTTTAATTATTTTTTTCTATCTTATTTTTCTTTCTTTTTCTCTTCTGCTACGACTAGCCTTTTGTTTCTGTTAATCTTCTTTATTGTTTGTGTGCCTGCTTGGCTGTCTATTGGAGCAATACAAACGGTGATGTGTGCAAATGTTAATTTAAGATATTATAATATATAATAACTATATTAATTTAATCAAAACGGTGGTGACGTGGTGCACCCAGACATTACCTATATGTATTATGCAGTCCCAACCTGTACCTAATAGAGTATATAATTTATAGGAATACACACATACCCATTTAACTTTTAGCCACATGGATTTATATATATTACACTGCATGTTTTCCTACTTCCAAGCACTAGCACGTATCTATCTTTATATATGTTTGTGATTAGTGGCAAAATGAAAGGATGACATATAAATTTGTATTCATCACCTATAGATTACATATAAGCATAACATATATATATATATATATATATTACGTGTGTGTATATTATATATATATGTGTGTACAAAAATACTAGTATTAACTTTATAGATTCATGACATTAATTACAAACTATTCTATATATATTTAAATAGAATTCTTAATATTTGATACTCTAACACGTATGATTTTTGTCATTCTATTTAATTAATTCACGTATCATTTTCCTAAAATTCTAAACATGCATGTGAATATGCTTACGAATAAATAACTCTAATAATTAAAATGAAAGGTTTTGGGTTATGACAATTCTCCTCCCCTTAAAAATTTCGTCCTCGAAATTTGTACCTGTATCAGTAAATAACCACGGATATTGATCTCTCATATGTTGTTCCGTTTCCCACGTAGCTTCTTCTCTAGAATGATTTGTCCACAACACTTTTACCAACGGAATGACTCTGTTTCTAAGTCTTTTTTTTCTTTGTATCCCACTATTCCAATTGGTTCTTCGACATAACTCAAATTATCTGTAATTTCAACTTCTTCATCTCGAAGAACATGTGACAGATCTGATCTGTACCGACGAAACATACTAACATAGAACACATTATGAATCTGAGATAATTCAGGTGGCAAGGCAATCCTATAAGCTAATGGTCCAATCCTTGCAAGTATTTCATATGGGTCGATATAACGAGGACTCAGTTTACCTTTCTTTCTAAATCTGAAAATACCCTTCCAATGAGAAACACGGAGAAATTCTTTCTCCCCAAATTTATATTCCATCGCCTATGTTGATCAATATAATTCTTTTGCCTCTCTTGAGCTGCTTTTAATCGACTTTTAACTATTTTCACTTTTTCAACTGTGTCTTGAATCAGATCTGGGCTTTCCAGTAATCGCATTCCCTCTTCATCCCAACATACCGGACTTATGCATTTTCTACCATATAATGCTTCATAAGGCGCCATACCAATACTGCTATGATATTGATTATTATATGCAAATTCCATCAAGGCAATGTATTCATCCGAAGAGCCTTTGAATTCAAGAACACAAGCACGAAGCATATCTTCTAGAGTTTGAATAGTCCTCTCTGACTGCCCATCTGTTTGTGGATGAAATGTTGTACTAAAATATAACTTAGTACCTAATGCCTGTTGTAAGCTATCCCAAAATCTAGACGTAAAACGAGGATCGCGATCTGAAACAATAGACAAGGGTACACCATGTAGTCTAACAATCTCATTTACATATCGTTTTGCCAGATTTTCTAGAGTAGAACCCCATCTAAATGGTAAAAAGTGCGCTGACTTTGTTAGTCGATCAACAATAACCCAAACTGCATCATTTTTCCTCGGTGTCATAGGCAAACCATAAAGGAAATCCATAGTAATACGCCCCCACTTCTAAACTGGAATAGGTAATGGATGTAATTTACCCATCGGTGCTTGATGTTTCCGCTTCAATCACGGCAAGTTAAGCATTTTGAAACATACTCGGCTACATCTTTCTTCATTTTGGGCCACCAATAATGGCTTTTTAAGGTCTGATACATTTTTGTACTACCTGGGTGCATGGCATATGGTGCAGTATGAGCTTCTTCCATTATCTCATGCCTTAAGCCATCAACATCAGGGACACAAAATCGATCGTTGATCGTCAAACTACCATCATCATTCAGAACAAATGATGTACTATTCTCTTATCTCACTTTTTCTGCAATACTGGTCAGTTTCTTATCACGAAATTGTGCTTGTTTTATTCTTTCAATCATCACAGGACGAACGCAAAACGAAGCGCAGATAACACCTATGACTTTTACATTCAATTCGACATTCATCTTTCTCAAGTCTAACAAATATGATAAAGAATGTACTGAAAGATACGAAACAGTACCATAAGATTTTTGACTCAAAACATCAGCAACAACATTAGCCTTTCCTGAATGATATTCAATAGTGCAATCATAATCCTTAAGCAATTCAAGCCATCTTCTTTGACGCATGTTCAACTCTTTATGACTCAATAAATATTTCAAGCTTTTATGATCAGTGAAAATTTGAAATGTGGCACCATATAAGTAATGTCTCCATATCTTTAACGCAAAAACAACCGCAACTAATTCAAGGTCGTGCGTAGGGTAAGACATTTCATATGGTTTAAGTCGTCTAGACGCATAAGCAATAACCTTACCTTGTTGCATTAAAACTAAACCTTGGTAAGAAGCATCACTATAAACAAAAAATCCATTGGTACCTGAAGGAATAGTCAAGACTGGAGCAGTGGTAAGCCTTTTCTTCAATTCTTCGAAACTCTTTTGGCAACTATCTGTCCATTTGAAAGGAACACTCTTCCGCAGTAATTTTGTCAGTGGAGTTGCGATAAGCGAAAAATTCTCAACAAATCGTCAATAGTATCCGGCTAAACCTAGAAAACTATGAACTTCTGTAACACTTTTTGGGTTTTCCCACTTGATCACTTCTTCAATTTTCTGTGGATCAACTTTAATCCCATCACCAGAAACAACATGTCCCAAAAAGATTACTTGATCTAACCAAAATTCGCATTTACTAAGTTTTGCATACAACTGTTTCTCTCGCAAGGTTTGCATAGGGGTGGCAATTCGGGTCGTCGGGTCGGGTTCGTGTTTGGCTTCGGATTGATTTCGGGTTATGCTTAAAATACATCGAAAGTTAATGAAAAATTAAAATTACTATGTTTTAGACAAATTGGTAACATCGGGTCGTGTTCGTGTTAGTCGGTTTTGGGTTCGGGTTTTTCGGGTTCGTGTTCGGATTTCTCTCAGTAATTTCGGGTCGGGTTCGTGTTCGGGTTTCGTGTCGTGTCAGGCATTGCCACCCCTAGGTTTGCAGCACAATTCTCAAATGTTGTTCGTGTTCCTCAGCAGATTTTGAATATACCAAGATATCATCAATGAAGACAATAACAAATTTATCTAGGTAGGGTCTAAACACATTATTCATCAATGCCATGAATATAGCGGGTGCATTAGTCAGTCCAAAAGGCATTACCAAAAACTCATAATGTCCATACCTAGTCCAGAACGCTATTTTTGAAATGCCAGTCTCTGCAATCTTCAACTGGTGATATCCCGATCTCAAATCAATCTTTGAGAAAACTCTAGCACCTTGCAACTGATCAAATAAATCATCTATTCTAGGTAATAGATATTTATTCTTCACTGTCACTCGATTCAATTGTCGATAATCTATACACAATCTCAGTGTACCATCTTTCTTTTTAACAAACAACACAGGTGCACCCCATGGCGAAACCCTTGGTCTAATATACCCTTTATCCACTAATTCTTGCAACTGCGTGTTTAATTCTTGTAGTTCAACAAGTGCCATTCGATAAGGAGGAATAGAGATTGGCGCTGTACCAGGTTGTAGTTCGATGGTGAACTTTATATCTCTATCTGGAGATAATCCGGGCAAATCATCTGGGAACACATCTGAATATTCTCTAACCACTGGAGTGTCTTCAAGTTTCAAACCACATAAATGTGTGTCAATTACGTGAGCTAGGTAACATTCATAACCTTTCTTAATCATTTTGAAAGCTGTAGATGTAGATATTATACATGTAGGAAAAATTTATCTTTCCCCTTTAAATACAATATGCGTCTGATTAGGAAGCTCCAATACGATTTCTTTAGTAAAACAATCCAATTTAGCATGGTGTTCGGTTAACCAATCCATACCCAGAATCACATCAAAATCTTTTAAGGGCATAAAAAGTAAACTAGCACTCAATTTCGATTCACCGATCAAAATTTTGCAATCACGATATATAGTATTTACAATCACTACACTCCCTACTGGGGTTCGAACCAGTAAATCACAGCCTAATATTTCCGGTTTATTACTCAATTTCTGATGCAAATGATTGTGAAACGAATGAATGTGTAGCTCCTGGATCAAATAAAACATAAGCATTTGTATCAGAGATTGAGAGATTACCGGTAACTAAGGTTGGTGCAGCTTTAGCTTCTTCATGTGTCATGGCAAAAACTCGAGTTGGACCTTATTGTCTGCTCGTTTGACTTTCTTCTGGACCCACGCCTCTTCCTATACTGAATCTCCCTCGACCTCTACCTCTATTAGGATTGAAATCACTAAATCTAGTTTGCTCAATGGTGGGTTCCTCGCGTGGTTTTGTGCAATTCCTTGCTATATGTCCAGGTTCGCCACATCTAAAACATTTTCCTGTAAGCAATCTACATTCTCCATAATGATTTTTACCACAATGTGCACATGTGGGAACTGATGGTGTAGAACCAACACTCTTACTGGCTGATGTTGCACCCCTAAAACTAACACCTTTTGAACTACTCGGGAAGCTCCTATGTGCAGGCGCAGTAAATTCCTTTCTATTTCTAGACCCTCCAGTTTCCTCACCCTGCCTCTTTTTATTATACTGAAAGTTTTGTTCTGATTCAACTTCCAATTTCTCAGCACGTATTACTACAGCTTTCAGCTTACTATAAGACTCCATATCTGTAGGTGTAATACGATTCCGAATAGCAAATCGGAGTTCAGATTCAAATCTAGTACATTTCTTCTTTTCTGTTGCTACCATATGTGGGGCATAATGAGAAAGCTGATTAAACAATACTTCATACTCAAAGAATCGATCGACTTCCCTGTTTAAGTTCAAGAAACTCTTTTTCTTTCTGATCCCTATAAACCTCTGGCAAGTATGTATCATGAAATTCTCTTAGGAAATCATCCCATGCCAATACAGGTGGCTGAACAGTACTATAAGGTATAGTCTCCCACCAATCATACGCATTTCCCTGAAGGAGTGATACTGCATAATCAAACGTTTCTTCAGGAGTACATTTCATCAAATTCATAACCCTCTCTGTTCATTTCAGCCATGTTTCGGCTTTTGCTGGATCCGTAGTACCCAAAAAATCAATAGCTCTCATTTTTCTAAGTTTATCATACTTTCGTTCCCGTGGTTCAGGGGATTTACTGGTAGATATGGTGGATATGCAAAATGTGCGGGTATTCCATGCACATGATGCAGAGGTGAATGAGATTAGTGTGACTCTGGCTCGGCCGCTCCTTGTTAGATAAATGTTTTTATCATAATTTTGATGATTTTGTTCAAATAAGTTTTTAAACCAAAACAATGTCCCTAAATGTTGTCTAAATACTTCCGATCGATTTAAAATGTTTTTACTATTTTTCGTAGTATTTTTTGGAGTTTATTTTCGATAAAAAATTGGACAACACATTTGTTTCAGTTCGACCAGGTCGCCCCGCCCTATGGGCAACCTGCACTGAGTTGAGTTTTGAAACGAGAAAATGGGACATAGAAAAAAAAAGGGAGCGACCGGTCGACCAGTGTGGTCGACGGTGGGCGCAGTGGTCGACCCCTGGGCGACCAGTACCTAGGAGTCCCTCTTTTGGTTCAGTCTTCTCTGTTTCGTATTTTTATCAACCCCAACCGGTCAACATCAAGGGCGACTAGTCGCACCCCCCTCCGACCGGTCCCCCTGTGTAAAATTCACAGAAAACCAATTTGAAACTTGTCTCTGCGCGACCGGTCGCACCCCTATTTTATCAGCAAACTATCCGTTGCATTTTTAGACAACTTTTCCCTATTTTGTGGGATTGATTTCTAACAGCTATATTGATGATTTTAAATGGTTTCTTTTGCAGCAAATCACTCCCCAAGGAGGAGCCTATGTCTAGAAATCAAAGCCAAGACCTCTCCTATAAATAGAGGCTTCATTAAAGCAACAAGATACAACACTCTACACAAGCAAAGAGCAATCAAGCAAACACTTTCATATATCTTGTTGTATTAGCCTTAGCACTTTCACTTGCAGAAATTTGAGGTCTAGGCTTTCAATTCTTGATTACACTTGTACTCATATTGTATCAATCATTATTGAGTTGTAATCTTGATTTTGGTCATCATTCAACACAAGACATCCTTGTGAGTATTCTTGTGGTAAGAATACACTTGGGTGATCTAGGTGATAGGTGTTTGAAGGTTGTGGTAATCTTTAACGGTGTTGTAAGAGGGTTGTGGTAATCCTCAAGGTGGTGTAAGAGGGTTGTGGTAATCCTCAAGGTGTTGTATTAATTTTTGGTAAATTAATAAAATCTTTTTTTCTTTTTGAAATCCATCCCGGATATACTGGAGTGGTAGAAGATTAGGCCCTAGGTGGGTTGAACCTCTATAAATCGAAGTGTGTTGTTTAAATTCCGCACTTAGCATTTCATCTTTGCTTGAGTTTTTCAAAAAAGAGGGCAAAATCTGAAAAACCGAGATAATCTATTCACCCCCCCTCTAGATTATCGTAGCCACCTGGACTAACAAGTGGTATCAAAGCCAAACTCTTTGGCTAGCTCGTTCCGAGTAAAGAGGAAAGATCCATGGCTACAAATGATGCTCATCTCACCACCGGTGCCTCCACCAACAAGCCACCACTATTCGACGCCAACAACTACGCATTTTGGAAAGACCGTATGGAGTGCTTCCTACAAGGGTGCGGGTTCGACATTTGGAATGTGGTCATTGAAGGAGTTGATCAACCAACCAAGAAATCGGAGGATGGCACCTCGGCTCCTAAACCTTTCAAGGAGTTCGATGAAAATGACAAAAAGGCTTTCTCTCTAAACGGTAATGCCTTAAATATTTTGCATTGTTCTCTTACCGCCACCGAGTACAATCGCATAAGAGGCATAAGGTCGGCACATGAGGTTTGGGAAAAATTGGAGACAATCTATGAAGGGACCAAGAAGGTCAAGCAAGCAAGAAAGACCATGTTTGTTAAAGACTTTGAAAACTTTAACATGCATGATGGTGAAAGCATCTCCAAGATGGTGGAAAGGCTTGACAATATTGTCAATCCTCTTGTGGCCCTCGGTAAAGTCATCTCCGAAGAAGACAAGGTGACTAAGGTATTGAATGATCTTCCCGGCTCATGGTCCGAAAAAGTAACGGCAATCACGGAGGCACAAAATCTTGAGACACTCAAGTTTGACGAGCTTATTGGAAATCTTCTCATCTATGAAGTCTATCTCAAGGAGAGGAAAAATTCCAAACCATCCATAAATCAATCGGGTATGCAAATTATTCCTAAAGGTCTTGCTTATTTTTCTAATAATGCATACTATGATAATGATGATGATGATGAGGAGACGGCCGCACTTGTTCGAAAATTTGCAAAATTTGTGAATAAAAATAAAGCAAGAAAACCAAGAGATAATGCTTGCTTTAAATACGGAAAACCCGGCCACTTCATTGCCGACTGCCCAAAGCTCGATGAAGAGGAGCAAAAGAAAAAGAAGCCTTTCACGAAAAAGAAGGCTCTAAATGCGGAGGTCAAAACGTGGGATGAACTACTCGAAACAACCGATGAGGAAGGAGAGACTGAACATGGTCTCATGGCCATAGACGATGAAAATAATGAGGTAATAGGGGCTAAACAACAATGGAAGATTCAAAATGGCTCATGGACAGCGGATGTTCACGCCATATGATCGAGAGGAGAGAACTTTTTACCAACATCATGCTCCAAGAAGAGGGTATGGTCATGTTCGGCAATGGCAAATGAAGAATTATTGGAAATGGAGAAATTGGTAACTCTTCTTTCTCTCTTAGTAATGTTCTTTTAGTAGAAGGGCTTAAGTTTAATTTGATAAGTGTTAGCCAACTTTGTGATTCAAATTATGATGTTTCCTTCAATAAAGAAAAATGCCTTATGCTTAAAAATGGTGAAATTATTTGTGAAGCAAATAGAAAAGGCAATCTTTACAAAATTTGTACAAGTGATTTGGTTAGTCAAAATGTTTCTTGTTTAGTCGCCAATAATGATTTAACTAGTTTATGTCATAGGCGACTTGGACATGTTGGATACAAGAATTTGAAAATTATTTACAAAAACTAACATGTGAAAGGACTACCCAAATTGAATTTTGAAAATCTTGGCTTATGTGACACTTGTCAAAAGAACAAATTAGTTAAAAGTAGTTTTAAGCCCAAAAATGAAATTTCCACAACCAAACCCCTACAATTGCTTCACCTTGATTTGTATGGGGATATTGGTACGGCTAGTCTAAGTGGAAAACATTACACTTTTATTATTGTTGATGATTTTTCTAGATATACTTGGGCTCTTTTTCTTACCAATAAAAGCGATTCCGTTAATGAGTTTGTTAAGTTGTGTAGACTTATTGAGAATGAAAAGGAAGACACTATTAAGTCTATTCGAAGCGATCGAGGTGGAGAATTTGATGGTGAATTTAGAGTCTTTTGTGAAACTAAGGGATATGCTCATAATTTTTCGGCTCCAAGTACTCCTCAACAAAATGGAGTAGCCGAAAGGAAAAATCGGACACTACAAGAGATGAGTCGGTCCATGCTCAATGAATTTTCACTTCCAAAATATTTTTGGGGGCCAAGCCGTAAGTACCGCTTGCTATGTTATTAATCGAGTTTATATTCGTCCTAAAATGAATAAAACTCCATATGAGCTTTGGAAAGGTAGAACTCCAAATATTAGTTATTTCAAGATATTTGGTTGTAAATGCTTTATTTTGAATACCAAGGATCAATTGGACAAACTTGATCCTAAGGCCGATGAAGGGATATTTATGGGATATTCAACAAAAAGCAAAGCATATCGGGTTTACAATAAGACTAGTGGGGTTGTTGAAGAATCCATCCATGTCAAATTCAATGAAGCTTCGGGTGTTGAAAGAATACCCAATGATGAAAGTGATGAAGAGGATATTATTGAACCAATTGTTCAAGTTGATGATCAACCGTCTACATCAAATGATCAACCGTCCACTTCAAATGGTCCTCAAGAAGATAGAGGTGATACGGATCTTCTCGTTGCATTGAAATTTAAGGGAGATCACCCAAAAGATCTTATTATTGGTGATCCCCTTGACAAAGTGATGACCCGGAGAAAATTTGCCGAGAAAGCTCTTATCTCTCAAAAGGAGCCTAAAAATGCTAAGGAGGCTATTGAGGATGAGGATTGGTTCCTAGAGATGCAAGAGGAGTTGAATCAATTTGAAAGAAATGATGTATGGGAATTGGTACCTTGTCCTCCATCTCAAACTATTATTGGTACAAAATGGGTATTCCGGAACAAACTTGATGATCAAGGCAACATTGTTCGAAATAAGGCAAGGTTAGTAGCTCAAGGGTATTGTCAAGAAGAAGGTATTGACTATGATGAAACTTTTGCACCCGTAGCACATTTAGAAGCTATTCGTATTTTACTTGTCTATTCTTGTTTTAAAAATTTCAAACTTTACCAAATGGATGTTGAATCCGCTTTTTTAAATGGTATTATTCAAGAAGAAGTATTTGTAAAACAACCTCCGGGGTTTGAAAATTTTTCTAGGCCTAATGATATTTATAAACTTAAAAAGGCCTTGTATGGTTTAAAGCAAGCACCCCGTGCATGGTACGATAGACTTAGCTCTTTTCTTTTGCAAAATGGTTTTATAAGGGGTAAAGTTGATACAACTCTCTTTGTTTTTGAAAAGGGGCAAGATTGCTTACTTGTGCAAATTTATGTTGATGATATTATCTTTGGTGCTACTAATGATTCTTTGTGCAAGAAATTCTCTAAATTGATGCAAGGTGAATTTGAGATGAGTATGATGGGGGAGCGCAACTTCTTTCTTGGACTCCAAATTAAGCAATGTCAAGAAGGCATATACATTTCACAATCAAAATATACAAAAGAACTTTTGAAAAAGTTTGGCATTGAAGAAGGAAGAAACGTTTCTACTCCCATGGCAACAAATGTCAAAATTGACAAAGATGAAAAAGGCAAGTCCGTGGATGAATCAAAGTATCGAGGTATGATTGGTAGTTTACTTTATTTAACCGCTAGTAGACCGGACATTCTTCATGCCGTATGGCTATGTGCTCGTTTTCAAAGCAATCCCAAAGAATCTCATATGAGTGCCGTTAAAAGGATTTTTCGATATTTGAAAGGCACTATCCAATATGGTCTATTTTATCCAAAGAATGAAATTTTTTCTCTTAAAGGTTATAGTGATTCGGATTATGCGGGAAATATTGATGATCGGAAAAGTACTTCCGGATCATGTCAATTTTTAGGCGATTGCCTAGTTTCTTGGTTTTCAAAGAAGCAAAACTGTGTTTCTCTTTCAACGGCCAAAGCCGAATATATTTCCGCCGCTTTTTGTTGTACTCAACTTCTTTGGATGAAACAAACCTTAGCGGATTACAAATGCTCTTTTGAAAACGTACCTATCTTTTGTGATAATATATCCGCTATAAATATTGCTCAAAACCCGGTTCATCATAACCGTACTAAACATATTGAGATTCGACATCATTTTCTAAGGGATTGTGTTTCAAAACAAAAAGTTGAGATATCTTTTGTACCATCTCAAGATCAATTAGCGGACATTTTTACAAAACCGCTATCTTCCGAGACTTTTGCGTCCATACGAGCTCGGTTAGGCATAATGCATATTGAATGAGGTTTACGTTTACATTTTGCATGTTTTTAAAACTTAGGGGCGAAAAATCGGATTTTTGGTTGAAAATTCAGATTTTGAAAAACTTGACAAAACAATGGTCAAGAAGAGGTTGAGGGCAACGGTTTGCCCTCAACGTCGACCGGTCGCCCTCAACCACGACCGTCGCCTTCGAGCTATATTTTGGATTAAAACCGGGTTCTTTCAAAGATTCGTCATTTTAACTTATTTGTGCCATTTCTCGTCCCCTTTGCCAAATTCACACAAATTTCACTCAAAATTGGTTTTCATGCATTCAATTCATGCCTTGGACCTTATGTAGCATGTTTATCATCATCATTGCTCATCTTTACCGATCTAATGGTAAGAATTTTTCCTTTCTTTGCTCATTTGGGTTGAACTTATGGCTTTCTTGTATATTTTTTGATGAAATTATATTATGATCATGATGAGCTTGATTGTTATATTGTATTGTATGATGTTTGATGTGAATTGGTGATGAAATTTTTTTGGCTTGATTCATTTACAAGGGCTCTATACAACTTCTTTTAATTTTTACGCCCACAAGATGTTCGATGAAATGTCACAATGAATATTTCAACTTCTACATGATTCTCTTGCTTCCAAAAGTCTTAAATACTTATTGAGATCATGTTTTGGCAAATAAAACGAGCATATGAACTCTTCATGATACATTCCATTTTCCTTGGATTTTAAGCCTAAATTGTTCTATAGTTGATAAACCGTTTCTTTGGCGCACTTTGATATAATTGTATGATGTTTTTATCTTCCTAACATTCTTTTTGATGATTCCAAAGGGGGAGAAACAGGAAATTGGCTCGTTAGCTAAAAGAAGCTAATAAAAGCTCGCAATAAAAGCTATAAGCTATAGCTTCCTAAAGCCAAGTATACCTAGTCCATGGCTTGTATTATGGACTCAATTGCAAAAGATTATAGTATTGTGACAGGGGGAGCTTCTTAGCTTATGATGTTTATATGCATCTTATATAAGCTTGTTATAGCTTGTGCTTCTAGCTTATGCAATATCTCTTGTTGATATGCTCATAGATAGGGGGAGCTCTGTATTGAATATTTTTAACGGATAGTTCACTCGTAAAACCGGAAAATTTATTTATTTTCAAAATCGTCCACGAGAAAATTGTTTTGGTTTGTAATCATCAAAAAGGGGGAGTTTGTTAGATACATGTTTTTATCATGATTTTGATGATTTTGTTCAAATAAGTTTTTAAACCAAAACAATGTCCCTAAATGTTGTCTAAATACTTCCGATCGATTTAAAACATTTTTACTATTTTTGGAGTATTTTTGGAGTTTATTTTCGATAAAAAATTGGACAACACATTTGTTTCAGGCTCGAGGTCGCCGCCTATAGGGCAACCCGCACTGAGTTGAGTTTTGAAACATCGGGAAAATGGGACGTAGAAAAAAAAAAAGAGGGAGGCGGCCACCGGTCGACTCGGGCGACCGGCACGGGAGTCCCTCTTTTCGTTCAGTCTTCTCTGTTTCGTATTTTTATCAACCCCAACCGGTCAACATCAAGGGCGACCGGTCGCACCCCCCTCCGACCGGTTCCCCTGTGTAAAATTCGCAGAAAACCAATTTGAAACCTATCTCTGCACGACCGGTCGAACCCCTGTTTTATCAGCAAACTATCCGTTGCATTTTCGAATGACTTTTCCCTATTTTGTGGGATTGATTTCTAACAGCTATATTGATGATTTTAAATGGTTTCTTTTGCAGCAAATCACACCCCAAGGAGGAGCCTATGTCTGGAAATCAAAGCCAAGACCTCTTCTATAAATAGAGGCTTCATTCAAGCAACAAGATACAACACTCCACACAAGCAAAGAGCAATCAAGCAAACACTTTCATATATCTTGTTGTATTAGCCTTAGCACTTTCACTTGCAGAAATTTGAGGTCTAGGCTTTCAATTCTTGATTACACTTGTATTCATATTGTATCAATCATTATTGAGTTGTAATCTTGATTTTGGTCATCATTCAACACAAGACATCATTGTGAGTATTCTTGTGGTAAGAATACACTTGGGTGATCTAGGTGATAGGTGTTTGAAGGTTGTGGTAATCTTCAAAGGTGTTGTAAGAGGGTTATGTTAATTCTCAAGGTGGTGTAAGAGGGTTGTGGTAATCCTCAAGGTGTTGTATTAATTTTTGGTAAATTAATAAAATCTTTTTTTTCTTTTTGAAATCCATCCCGGATATACTGGGGTGGTAGAGGATTAGGCCCTAGGTGGGTTGAACCTCTATAAATCGAAGTGTGTCGTTTAAATTCTGCACTTAGCATTTCGTCTTTGCTTGAGTTTTTCGAAAAAGAGGGCAAAATATGAAAAACTGAGATAATCTATTTACCCCCCTCTAGATTATCGTAGCCACTTGGACTAACACTCCTTTCCCTCCATGAACACTTTGCTCATCGTTATGTACATGTGCTTCTTGACGCACAACCCTTTGCCTATAATATGGCAGAAATTGTAACATTTGTATAACATTTAATGATAATGCACATGTCATGCCATGGTCAACGGAACCCCTACCCGGGCTCTGATACCAAACTAACATGTAACACCCTTACCCTTGTAACACGTGTTTACATAGTATAAAACTATAGTTCATAGGCAGCACAGCTGCATTGCACATAAGATTAATATGATAATCATCACCTGTAACCTTTTCACATAAACGGAAGCATTTACTCAAAGAGATTTAACAACACCTATAACACACGTGCATTTATCCATATTACAAGACCCTAGCGACCGTGCCTTTTTATATACGGATTAAAACAAATCTCCCTATATGAAATGCAAATGATGAGCTGAGGGAGAAAGATGGGAATCCAGCCGGCCGACCTTTGATCCATGCGTTAGACCTCTGTCACACCTTCCACGGATCAACTTTTATCTACAACACTAAAAATTGACAACATTTCATTTGGTGAGTTGCAAGCTCAGCAAGTATAATCCAATAACAAGTTATTTAACATCACACAAGCACATTATCACAATCATTTCACACCCTTTGATCATATCATTCATGAACATATAAATGCACGTGCTTGATCATATTTTTTTACTGTTATGGGCCAACTAATACCAAGAATAAATCGTGATCACGAAGATGGCCATGGCACTCTGTAATTCTTTAGTTCACGTAGAGTTCAGTGAACTCGGGGTGGCCGTACGGTACTCTGTAATCTAGAATTTCTGGATATCTGTAATTCTTTAGTACATGATTCAAGGTCATTAGCGACCATAACAAGATCTAATAATCTCTGATGAATGCATTTTCTGTAATTACATATTTCATTTCTGTATCAATAACATCAGTAGAGATCGCATATCTCATTTTCATATCAATAACATCAGTAGAGATCACAAATCTCAATTTCTTTCAATCTCATCACATATTGATCACGTATCTCAATTTCATCACAATATCATCATAGAGAATCATGCAATTCACGTTAGGGCACACTAAGCTTCTAACCACTATAGCCAAACAAGTAAGCAATTCAGTTCAACACATTAATCATGTAATCACACAAGTCAAATAACAAGCTAAAAGATTATACTCACAAGTGATGCCCTTATCTCGATAACTTTGCTTAATCGGCCTTGTTCATTTATGTATTGGAATTTTGACCTATTAACATAAAAATGCACAACTACTATCAAAATCATATATCTACTACTATTGAAAGCATATGTATTCTAATAATGACCTGTGCATATGCCATATTCCTACTTAATTTAATTCTTTACTCAATTCAAAATATTTTTCGGTTTTATCCCATAATCATATCATAACCTTAACAAATACACATACATACATATATATATATAATAATATAGGATGACACAACTCTATCTCTAAAACTTAAACGTGCAACACATCCATAAATATAACACTCAATTAATTAATAGATTTATTATATTTCTTGTCATTTTACTATCAATTAGTATATTTAAATCCAGACTTCCTCATATCTTAGCACCCATAGCTGAGACTGATACTTATATTAACGATATCCAATCGTACGTCATAACTCGCTAATTAAATGAATAGATAAATTCAATTCACTTACCCATTATCCTCTTTGAATCAATCTGATGATCCCCTTTAATTATTTTTTTCTATCTTATTTTTCTTTCTTTTTCTCTTCTGCTACGACTAGCCTTTTGTTTCTGTTAATCTTCTTTATTGTTTGTGTGCCTGCTTGGCTGTCTATTGGAGCAATACAAACGGTGATGTGTGCAAATGTTAATTTAAGATATTATAATATTTAATAACTATATTAATTTTATGAATTTAATCAAAACGGTGGTGACGTGGTGCACCCAGACATTACCTATATGTATTATGCAGTCCCAACCTGTACCTAATAGAGTATATAAGTTATAGGAATACAGACATACCCATTTAACTTTTAGCCACATGGATTTATATATATTACACTGCATGTTTTCCTACTTCCAAGCACTAGCACGTACGTATCTATCTTTATATATGTTTGTGATTAGTGGCAAAATGAAAGGATGACATATAAATTTGTATTCATCACCTATAGACTACATATAAGCATAACATATATATATATATATATATATATATATTACGTGTGTATATATATTATATATATATATGTGTGTGTACAAAAATAATAGTATTAACTTTATAGATTCATGATATTAATTACAATCTTTTCTATATATATTTAAATAGAATTCTTAATATTTGATACTCTAACACGTATGATTTTTGTCATTCTATTTAATTAATTCACGTATCATTTTCCTAAAAATCTAAACATGCATGTGAATATGCTTACGAATAAATAACTCAATAATTAAAATGAAAGGTTTTGGGTTATGACCAGTGACGGACGCAGGATTCGGGAGTTGGGGGGGCGAAACCTATTTTGAAAACCTAGAGTAAATTTTTTTTTTCAAAATTTTGGGGGGGCAAATGCAATTTTTAACTAGTATAGATATATTTTTAAAATAAATAACAAGTATAAAAATTAATTTTTAAAAATTTTGGGGGGGCAGTGGCCCCCACTTGCCCCCCCTTAGTTCCGCCACTGGTTATGACACTCATTCATTTAATCATGATGGTTTTTTTAAACCCAGAAATTTGCTTAGATATGCATGACTACTTGCTTGTACGTATTCAAAATTTTGATTACGTCCCCATTTTTTTAACCAAGTACTTTGGTTAGTTATGACTAGAATTATGCTTACATGTGCATAAATATATGCTTATGTATATTCAGAATGTTGCTTAATTATTTATTTTGTTTGAATCAGGTGGGATTGCATATGTGCCGCAGCAACAGATAGAAATAACATCGGATACAACTCCGAACTGGATACTGGAATGTGACGAAAATATGATTCCAACAGAAGGAATGGATTTTGACCAACATTTTTACTGCTTAATGACATACTATGTACTGCTTATTTGTGTCTGTTGTAATGCTTTTCGAGCAAATAATTTAATATTCGGGCAAAAAATGGTTATTGAAATCCCATATGTTTAATTGCTTATTGGTGTGTAAAGAATTGCTTGTGTAAGGATGTTATAGTGCTTTTTGATCAGGTTTTTCGTGGGAAAAAACAAGTAAAAAATATAAGATATCCATGTACCCGTCTATCCCATAGCATATTTATACCAAACAAATTACTTACAAGGCAACTGAATTCTGCTTACAGTATCCAAAAACCATGAAATAAATACAACACTAACTAGAAAACATTCATATATCAACTACGCATGTACGTCAAAACCAATCAAATTTAAAATGGCTATAAAATACTACAATATTCAACAATTTGATCAAAGGTATAAAATAACAACATTTCGTTGTGATCCTAACTCGTTTTAGCAAACTCCTTCGCCAGCCCCAAAATCAACTCATTAGTTGCGGCCTTCCTTTTCCTACTTTTTTTTCCCATTTCCAACAGAAAATCTATCAAAAAAAAGGACACTAGTCAGTTATATAAAACATGCATTAACAGTCAATCATTTATAAGCATAAAAAACAACCAAACATAAGCATAATATAACACATATAAGCAGAAAACAAACCATAGATAAGCGTAATTATCAACAACAATAAGCAGCTAAAAAACATCAATAAGCAATCCCCCAAACTTATAAAAACATCGCAATACTAATTATCCCCTATTTTGCAAGCATAATATAAAACATACATAAGCATATTGCAAACCTTACATAAGCAGGATTATCAACAACAATAAGCAGTTGAAACCCTCAGGAAGCAATCCCCCCCAGGACTTAGAAAAACATGGCAAATTCTAATTACCCCCACCGCCAACTTTATTTTTTCAACTAAAAATCTTATTCACTCGTAAAAGACATTAGCAACATCCTAATAAATCCAGCAAATTATCAACATCCTAATAACTACAACAATACACCTAATAAATCCAGTAAAATTGGAAAAAATAAAAACCCACAACAGATCCTAATTATGCATTTAGAAGAACATAAATAAGTAGTATTACGAAAATCAATAAGCATTTGTTCTGCTTTTTTCGGAAGTATATGTGAAAGCCATGGACGTGGGAATGTGGGATTTTTAAGTTTTTTTTCTGGATAATCTTGTTCTTTCAAATCTGAACCACTGAAAACAGAGGAAGATAGAACTTCATAATCCTTGTTTTAATTTTGAGGTGGATGAAAATTTGGAAATCAAAATCCAAAAAAAAATAAAATTGCAAAACCCAGTTTTTTTTGTTTTGTTTTCTTACCCGGTTGGAAATCATCACAGTCTAGGCTATTGGTGAAGACGACGGGCTGGAGACGACGAGTTGCTTGAGCAAATGCGTGTGGAGATGGATTTTCTTCTGAAATTTGCAAAAAACTCACGAGAGCTGTGGATGAGTTTTGCTGAGTGAGGAGTTTATTTGGAAGAGAATCACGATTAGAAACCGTCCCTTAATTGTAGCAATGTGAAAAGTCACTACCAAATATAACTTTCCTCCTAAAATCTGATATAACTTAGAATTACCAAAAAGTCCTTTTCTCTAATAAATTAACCATTGAAAAATGACAAAAACTGATTAATCTAGACCGTTTAAAAAATAAATCAATGCTCCAGATTTGGTCTCACATACTCACATAACTTATATGGACTCACCAGATCCAAACCCAAATAAGATAAACAAAAACACTGAATAGTTTAATTTGGCCATCATACAAATATCCAATTTTGCTACTGACTATAAAAATTATATATTCTTCTATTTTCTTGACAAAGACGTGTCTTAGACCGTTTGATGAGTCAAAATCCATCAGACGGGTCCTAAACCCAGACCCATCGGCATTTTTGTAATATTTTGGGGTGGTGTCATAGTGTTACTAGCGCCGAAAAAAGTAATAGTTTTTCCTTTGAAAAGTATTAGTAGTCCTCCCGAAAAGTATTAGTAGTTTATTTTAGTAATCCTCAAGAAAAAGTATTGGTTTTCCCCTCAAAAGTGTTAGTAATCCACTAAAATGTATTATTAGAACCATGAAAAATATTAAGTTTGTTGGGAAATTCACTGTTTAGAATTTGATGAATGCCATGTAAAACTTAGACTAGAAAGTTGGCCCCCCATTTTCTTTGTAATTTGCATTGTAACAGATAGGGTTGTTCGAGCTGAGTTAAGTCAGCTATGCCTAAATATGCAAGAAGTCAACTGGAAACTAATATGAAGACTCCGCTGTGAGGCAGCTGAGTATGACAAGGAAGAGAAGACAAGAACTCGACTGGAGAAGTATCAGCTGAGATGCAGCTGTGTGAAGTGTCAGTCAAGTCAACCCAAGATAGCCAAGTCTCAAGTTGAAGTGACGGATGAGTCATCCAATGATTGGAAGGCGACTCAAGTCATCCGGGGAAGTTAAGGAACTGCAGTCAAGTCAAGGAAACTGAAAAGGATCCGTTTGTAAGTCAAGAATGTTACTTAAATAAGTAATACTTCCATGCTGCAATATTCTAAAGTGCTCAGTCCCAAAAGCGTGCAAAAGGAATAAACCAATGGGAAGCATCGCACTGTGTCGAACTCGAAAAGTCAAGGATCATTTAATACGAGGAAATGTGAATTTCAAGGACTGCAACAAGACAAGCCAACGACCACAAGTGTCTTTTGAAAATTAGTCTATCTCTTCAACGGGCAGATTTTCAAAAGAACACTATAAAAGGTTGAGGAATCAATTTGAGAAAAGGTTACCTTGACCATCTGAACCACGAACATTCAAGCTATCATTTGAGCTGTAACCTACAGAAAAATTCTCAAATCATTCAAGCTTAATCCTCAAGCCAAAACATCGAAGGAAATCAATCCAACACTTACCTGTGGAGGAAAGATGACTTTAATCAGTTGAAGAGGAAATATTTGAAGAGTCAAAGGGGTCTACATTCCACAGAGGATTATAGAAAGGTTCAAGGTCGAACCAGTCTCAAGCTATTGGAGGGCTTCATGATCAAATCCAAGAAACTTGAGCAAGAAAGCTGTAGTAGCAAGCGGTGCCTGTGAAGAAGCCGAGTCGGACGAGAAGCCATTTGTGTGACCAAGGCATCTCCGATCGAGTCCCAAAGGATCAAGTCATTTGTGTGATCAAGACTTGCATCCGGACCGATAACCACTTTGTACTCGATCAATATTTAGTGGATTCCTCCGGGAGTTGGAGAAGAGAGAATTAGAAGAATTACCCCATCTTCGAACCTCTATAAAATTTATTGTGTCATTTATATTTCAAGACTTCAACCCGCATATTATTTTATATCTGCTGATAAATTTGCTATCCAATTGACATTTAACAAAGTGCTAAAACCAAGTGTTAAAACAAACTTAAACCAAATTCAAGGGTGTTAAGTCTTCCGCTGAAAATATATCACAGTTGAGTTAAACTTTAGTCTAAGCAGCTGAGTTATTCTATCAATAGCTCAGTCGAGTCTGTTGAGTGGCTAACTCTGCTGGTTAACCAACTTAGCTGTCCATCTAGGACTTAGCTGTGAAAAATGAACTCTGAACTATTTTAAAAAGGACTAAATCGAAAAGTTGGTAAGGTTTATTTAACCCCCCCTTCTAAACCTTACACTCACGCCCTTGGGACCTACAAAGTTTTTCCCTTAAAGATATTTTAGTAATTTCCTTTAAAGTATTATCTTTTTACCTAAAAAGTATTAGTAGTTCCTTTGTAAAGTATTAGTTCTTGAAGAGTATTTTAGTAATTCTCTTGAAAAGTAATAGTTTTTTTCCCCTAAAAAAAAGTGTTAGTACCCCTAGAACATATTAATAATCCGCCTCTAAAGTATTATATTTTTTTCCCTAAAAGTTACATTTTTTTATTATCCTCAAAATGTATTAGTTTTTCTCCTAAAAAAGTATTAGTCGTTCGTTCCCCTTAAACGTATTAGTTTTTCGTCTAAAAAGTATTAGTAGTCCTTCTAGAAAACTTCAATTTTTCTCCTAAAAAATATTAGTGGCGCTCTGAAAAGTATTTTTAGTAGTCTCCTGAAAGGTATTAGTTTTTGCCCTGGAAAATATTAAGACAAAATACTTGTGTCAGACCATCTGACGGGTCAAAATCCGTCAAACGGATCCCAAACCCAGACCCGATGATATTTTTGTAATATTTTGGGGTGGTGTCACAGTGTCACTAGTGCCTAACAAAATATTAGTTTTTCCTCTGGAAAGTTTTAATAGTTCTCCTAAAAAGTATTAGTAGTTTATTTTAACAGTCCTCCAGAAAAAGTATTATTTTTCCCCTCAAAAGTGTTAGTAACCCCCTCAAATGTACTATTAGTCCCATGAAAAAAATTAGGTTTTTCCCTTAAAGATATTTTAGTAATTCACTGTAACGTGTTATTTTTTACCTAAGAAGTATTAGTAGTTCTCTTGTAAAGTATTAGTTCTTTGAAAAATATTTTAGTAGTTCTCCTGAAAAGTAATAGTTTTCCCTCAAAAGTGTAGTACCCCCAAAAACGTATTAATAATCCGCTTTGTAAAGTATTAGATTTTTCCTAAAAGTTATTTTGTTTATTGATCCGTAAAAGTATTATTTTTTCCCCTAAAACGTATTAGTAGTTGCCCTTAAATATATTAATTTTTTTCTCTAAAAAATATTATTAGTGCCCCTAAAAAACTTAAATTTTTTCTCCTGAAAATTATTAACGGTGCCCTGAAAAGCAATTTTAGTAGTCTTCTAGAAAGTATTAGTTTTTGCTCTGAAAAGTATTAATAGTCCCTCGAAAAAGTATTAGTTTTTTCCCTAAAATTTATAATTTTACAACGTTAAGCTCCAAATCCAATTCCATCAAAGTGAAAAAAAAACATATCATAACAACATACCACGAACAAATAAATTCAAGAAATTAAAAAATAACATTATCACTAGTGGCATAAAAACAAATCTAATCACAAAACTAACCATTCCAAAGAGCACCAAAGCCATAGAAATTCCAATAACAAGCAAATTGAAAATGGTCGGAGATAGTTGAGTCCGCTGTGACGTGCAAGAAGAACACCAAACGCTTAGAAATGAAATAGGGAGCAACAATGATGTGGACAATCATTGACCACATCTCGTAGAATACCTTTATCTGAGGATAATGTTTTTGTTGGAAATTATTTGGGTCTCAGATCTAATCCACGTCAAATAAGATCCGCCATTTTGATCTAATCGAACGGAAGCGAAAACAGAAGCGAGGAATTTTAGAAATTGAGTTTTAGATATAAGAACACAAGAGCATACTAATTAAATTTATTCTAACTAAAGGAAGAAAAGTAGATTTACCTCTTTCGATGATTTTCTTATTCTTCACTTTTTCTTCGTTAATCCTTCGAATCCCCGAAGCTTGTGGATACCACGATCTTCCTATTCGATCTTCCCTATCAACGGCAGTGTGTAGGCACCCAAATAAAATTTTATAGGTCCCAAGGGGTATGAAGTAAGGTTTAGAAGGGGGGGTTGAATAAACCTTACCAAATTTTCGATTTTAGTCTTTTAAAAATATTCAACAGAGTTGACTCAAATAGTTGTGTCCTTGATGGACAGTTAAGTTGGCTTTTCAGCTAAGTTACCCACTTAACAGACTCGCTAGAGCTGTTGATAGTATAACTCGGCTGCTCATGCCAAATACTTAACTTGGCTGATTGGTTTTTAACAGCGGAAGACTTAACACCCTTTGATTTGTTTTTAGCTTGTTTTAAACACTTGAATTTTAGCACTTGGTTATTTATCAGTTGGATAGCAAATATAATACTAACAGCAGATATAAAGTAAATATGCAGGAAAGTAAGTGTGCTGAAAGTAAATGACACGAATATTTATAGAGGTTCGAAGATGGGGTAATTCTTCTAATCCTCTCTTCTCCAACTCCTGGAGGAATCCACTATGTAACAGATCGTTTAAAAGCGGTGAACGATCTGGAGACGGCCTTGATCACACAGCTGGCTTCTCTTGCGACTCAGCTTCTTCACAGGGTTGCTGCCTTGCTACTTCAGCTCACTTCTCAAGTTCTTGGATTTGATCATGAAGCCCTCCAACAAACTTGATAATGGTTCGACCTTGAACCTTTATACAATCCTGACTTGGAAAGTAGACCCCTTTGGTTTCTTCAAAAGTTTCCTTTTCAACAGATTTGAAGTTGTCTTTCCTTCACAACTTGTGTTGGATCGAGTTCCTTCGAGTTTCAGGCTTGAGGATTATCTTGAAAAGCTTTGAGAGTATTGCAGGTTAATTGCTTGAATATTGCTTGCTTGTTCGTGGTTCAGGTGTGCAAGGTCTTTTTCTCTCAAGAGCTTCCTCAGCCTTTTATAGTGTCCATTTGAAATTTTGCCCGTTAAAGAGATAAGTTAATTTCAAATGTCACATGGTGTTCGTTGGCTTGTCTTTTCTTGGTCTGAAACCTTGGTGATGCTGACCTTTCCTCGTATTAATGACATTTCAGCATTTGTAGGCGTCTGACACAAGGTGCAGTGTTTCCCATTGGTTCATTCCTTTTGCATAATTCAGGGAAAAACACTTTAGACCTGATAGCTTTGACATATTACTATATTGAGTAATATTCTTGACTTTAATCAACAGATCTATGTCAGTTGTCTTGACTAGACTGCTACCTTTACCCCAGGTGACTTGAGTCTGCTCCAATCATTGGATTGACTCAATTGTCACTTCAACTTGTGGACTTGGCTTCTTGAGTTGACTTGACTGACACTTCTTACAGCTGTTCCTCAGCTGACTCTCCTTCAGTCGAGTTCTTATCTTTCTTCATGGCATTACTCAGCTGACACACAACAGAGTCTTCGCACAGTCCGAAGTTGACTTCTTGTAATCCTTGACATAGCTGACTTGACTCGGCTTTTTCAGCCCTATCTATTACAATGCACATTACAAGAAAAATAGGGTGTCAACTTCCTAGTTTAAGTTTTACATGGTATCATCAAAATCTATCAAATAATTTTCCTAACAATTTCCCCCTTTTTGATGATGCCAAAACTTAAATATATAAGTAAACAACAAAAAAATATACGAGCAGTGCAGTAACAAAGAATGTATGCTTGAATGAATCATTTTATTGATCATAGCATTCTTGTCATTTACAAAGCTGTTTACAGAGATTTTCCTATACAAAGCTCTATACATATACTTCAATACATAATGTATCTAAGCTAAGTTATAAGAAAATTTACAGAGCATATTACAGAAGACTTACATTGAAATGTATTTACACAAAAATACACGAAGAGGTTCGCAGCACACTTCAACGCCTTTGTTGCTTCCTTCCTCTCTCTTCTTCAGCTCTTCTGCGATTTTCATCATCAGCCCTTTTTCTCTTATTCTCATCTTCTTCCCTTTTCTTTTTTCTCGTACGCTCGCTTTGCAGCAAGGTCATCCCTTCGCTTCCTTTCTTCCCATTCGCGAGTTGCTCTAGCGCTTTCTTCTGCCATCCTTTTCTTGGCTTCTTCAATTTTACGCACAACTTCTAAATTCGCAAGAAGTTCATGCCCGACCCAGTATGTGATTCCCCTTTTCTCAGGATCCACAAAAGTGACATCTTTTGGCCTTGGCCGAGATTGAGAACTTTTTCCAGTGCCACTTTGTCTTCCCTTTCTTGACTCTGCTTCTCTTACTCTGAGAGAATACTGCACAGGGGCCTTGGATTGTCCAGCTGAGTGACTGCTAGTACTCTGCTGCTTCTCAGCCGTGTTGCATACCTCCAAGCCTTTTTCCCAGTACAACTCCCAGGCTTGAGTCAAGGTCATTCCTTCGATATAGCCTTCAGCTTCCAAAGTTTGAAATTCTTCCAGAGATCTAGGCTCAGATCCGACATCCGACATTACTTCTCTGGGGGGCTCTATCATGGCATTGTCTAATCCAGCTGGGAGACCACCATGCTGTTTTAAAAGTTCTTCCACTCGTGCTGACATATCCTCAGCTACCTTCTCAAATGCAGCTTCGATGACCTTTCTCTTATCTTTCATGGACACGACAGCTTTTTCAATTGGTAAGTTCAAGGGTAGCTTGCTGAGAATATCAGTTGTGACTTAACCTAGCCGAGGGGTTTCAGCGTACATCAACTTTAAATCCTTCGAACTCCCTTCTCCTTCAGCTTTGTCATTTCCATTCTTCATATTCTCTTCCTTCAATCCTTTAAGGGACTCCTCTTCCCCCTTTTTGGCATCATCACCAAAAGAAAGAGGTATCCCAGGGAACAAACCACTGAGGATGAAGTCCAGTCGGCTGTTCGTCGAGTTGTGCTTGGAGTCTGCTGCATCATACACCTGTCAAAATTCTGAGCATGTGGCCTTAGACTCGGTTGTTACGATCTTCATTTCAGCCATGAGAAGGCTGAATTTCTCATTCATATTGTTCTCGAGTCGGGCAATTTCATTCTTGTGAAAATATTGTAGCAGCTCCATATCTGACTTGTGGGACTGTTCTATCCTCGCAATATACTCCTCCATCCGTTTTTGGTACATTGAATTATCCGCACTCCACAATAGCATTTTCGCAAATAAGGCCTTGAAGTGGCGGACTTGCTCAGATCTCATAGCTTTCTGCTGCGCAGCCCAATCCCTGATGCGCACTACAATCCCTCTCAAATCAGCTGTGATGGTGGCATCACAATTGTCCAGTCTAAGGTCCAAAGATGCTTGATGGCATTCCATCTTCTCAATCTCTTCACAGATAGTCTTGAAGGCGTTACGGAACTCAGCTATTGAGGCTGACTCGGCTACTGGCCATTCTGTATCAAAATCAAAATCCATTGGAACAATCATATCCGAGGGGATGACTGGCTCTTCTTGCACTGTATATTTCCTTAATTCTCTGGCTGATTCAGCTTCTAATTTTAGCAATTCAACGGTGAACGGAAATTCTTCCTCAAAGACATCATCTCGAACAAATGGGATCTCCGAGTCTTTTGCTTGTGGAGCCTTCCCTTGTTCTTGATGAGTAGAATCAGCTCTCTGTGCCTCAGCTGCGGCAGCTTCATTGGCAGGTGTCACAACTGTGGGAGCCTGTGGACGTTCTTTGTAGGAGTCATTCGCTTTGAATCGTGGAAACTGTGCGGTGACTCTTTCGCAGCTGGAGCATTTGTTGGTGTTTGCTCAGCTGACTGAGCCTCAACTGTCTTAACAGCTTCTTCGGTCTTAGTAATTTCTTCTAAATGAATAATTTGTTCCTCAGCTGTATCATCAGCGTCCTCAGAAGATGATGAGGGCTTAGGAGATGGCTCATCATCAAATTTAAATCTCATAGGAGCCATCTTCTCACTGACTTGGCTCTGAGACTTGAGAACATCTTCAGCTGTGTCCGTTGCTGGATCTTCGTGAAGTGTGGACTCAGCTTCATCCTCCGATCCTAGAAATGAAGTGTCAATATGTTCTTCGGAATTGTGAAGAGCGTTTATTTCTTTTTCAACAGTAGCTCCTTCAAGTGGAGGGAGTTCTAATCATCTTTGCGCTTACCAAGGGAAGTATCAACCTCCCGTTGGCCTTCAATACCCCCAACAGTCTCCACTACTGCAGGGCCTTCTTCATTCCCTTCGACAGTCTCAACTGTCTTAGGGTCTTCAATTATTCCTTCGACAGACACAACTGTCTTAGGGTCTTGGACACTCTCAACCATCGGAGTCTCAACTCCTTGGATTGGACTTTCAGAGCCCAAAGTGTTAACTCCCAGGGCTTCACCATCCTTTGCCTCAGCTGCGGTAGCAGCATTGTCGGCCTTCAATGCAGCTCTCGCACTTTCGATAGTTACAAACTAAACTTGAAGAGGCAATGAACTGAAAAAACAAATACTCAACAATTTCGCCCAAATCAAAACCAAAACCAAAACTACCGCCATTCCGTCGAGCAACCCAAACCAGCACTCTTTGCGACCAAACACACACTGCCTTCCATATTCAACCCGCCGACCCGCAATTGGTGCACCGTGGCAAGATTTGGAGATTAGGAGACTATCGCCTAGCCCTAAATAGAAGTCACCGCTCGCCGATTCAGCGCCTTTTGGACACCACCTATGGCATAAGAGCTGACTTTGGCGACCTCCTGATCGCCGCCGCCACCTAAAAATAAATGCCAAGGAGACATAAATTCGTAGACATATCTGAACCACCGGCGCCGGCTAAAATTGGTTGGTAGTTGAACCGATGGTTAAATCATATCAGACTGAAATATGAGGAATACAGGTTATTTTTTAAAAATTTTAATTCCTTTTATTAGATTTCCTTAAAAATTTCTGACATTAAAAATAAAATTTTTGTTTGGGATTTGGTTAATGTTAATCCTAGATTTTTTTGTTTAATGGTAAAATTTGTAAATAATAAATAAATAAATAAGAAAAATGAAACTTTTTCATTGCCTAAAAATATGGCGGACAATCATTTTATTTTGGCGCTTGTTATTTCAATCTAATTAAGGTACACTCTAATCTAATTAAGGTTGAGAAACACACGGAATATCAGTTATCGTACACTCCCCAACTCTCCATTTTTACTCTTTGTTATATATGTCTTAGGTTAACAATATCGTAAACATATGAGTTGCCCCTCTCTTTGTAAATCTACAGTCTCTAACCAATACTGGTAATGCCTCATTTCTTCACCGAAATCACAAATATACTAGTGTTTTTTTTACTGGATTGGCTACTTTCTTATGTATGACATGTAGGTAGCTTGATTTGAAAATGTTGTGTTATGTGTTACGTTAGATATAGTTTTTGATTAATATGAAACATGCGTTTTTTGCTTGTGTATATGAAAAATATGCTTTTTGGTGTATTGCATCTCGTCATCTATTATATCGGATATGTTAAGTCCAGATATCCATATTTCTTTGAAGTACGTAATATCTCATAATTTGTTTTTGGTTTATTGAATTTGGTGTAATATGTTTCGGGATTTCGTTTCTTAGATAAAATTAGCTTTTTTGTTAATTTTGTTTACATGATTTATGGGTGTGTGCTCGTATGTTCTACCTACTCTATCTTATCACTAAGAAGATGTAAAGTGGTCCTAATTACTTTGTTGTTGTAAAGATAATTCACGGTGAAAATAATTTTTCTATAATGCACTAATGTTTTCTTAAGAGTGTATTTGCGACGACAAATTTATTTTCTTTAGCGTTTCGTATGAACTCACTATTTTACCTTTTAAGATGAGAACATTTTTTAACTTTACTCTTAGACTTTCACAATACTACAAGAATGATACATCTTACTCTCTCTTGGAAGTCCTAAAATTAACATTGATGATTTGAATAAGTTGTGCCGGTCAACCTCCTTCCCATGTTATTTTGTTAGTTGAAAATTTGTACTCTTGCGCGGTCCAAGTCCAAAATACTGATAAAATTAATTATTTTCATATAGAGTTTTAGAAATGGCTCCGGAAGCTCGCAATTAGAACTCGAAAAGCATCACCGGTATCCAATTTTTACTTTTGGGATTTTTGTTAGTGGAAATGTGTCAAATTGGCCATTTCCAACTTGAAAATATTAAAAATACCCCACTTTTTCAAACACATCTTTTTTAGCCATTTTGGATTGTGAAATGATATTCATACCCTTTAAGCATATTACACTAGGTCTTATACCTCTCTTTCTCCTTTTCTCTTTTACTTTCACTTTCTCTCTTCAAATTTCAAAGACAATTTTCCGGCGAATTTTCGGCAACCCATTTTCCCTATCGGAATCTCGAAATAATGCAAGCATTTTGTTCTCTATCTCATTCTTTATTCATTTGACTATCGTATTTAGTTTGAGGTTGGGTGTAGAATAGATCTGAAACCATAGACATGAAAAAAAAACCAGTTCGAAATATGCTCGAACTATTCATAAAAGGTAACTCGATTCGAAATTCACGGTGACTCGAATCGAGTTACGGTGACTTGAATCGAAAGTTAGTCAGAACTCGATTCGAGTTAGCTCTAACTCGATTCGAGTCAGATGTAACTCGATTCGAGTTACAGCTAACTCGATTCGAGATAGTCAGAATCGTTACATGAAATCGAGTTAGTCAGAATCTATACATGATCGATTTGATATTTTTTTGTCTGTTTTTGTTAGTTTCAGATGGAGGATGATAAAGTGATAATTGTCCATAGTGGTTTTTGGGATGGTAGTTTCTATAGGATTGGTGAAGAAGTACTCGTTTTTACGTCGTTGTGGACAATATCATATAGTAGGTTTGTGGATATTGTTCATAACGTTGTAAACGGTGATCGACGTTTGTGTGAATACAAATTACAATGTTTAATGCCAACTGGGGGTGGTTCTGAGGTTAAGTCTTTGATTATGTGTGAACAGGATCTTCGACGAGTAGATGAGATTTTCAAAGATCCCCGAATATTTGTGACCTTGCAACCAAAAGATCATGGGATGGGAGGGACTTCGTACACCGAAAATAGCAATCCACATGGTTTCATGAACCTAATGGCTGCTCAATTGTATTCATATGGTATCGGCAGTCAATTTATGCCCTTAAATCCATATAATTCTCAGTACGACATGAATTATATACATGGTCCACCAAAGTGTATGCCAACCTATATGCAACATGCTGCGTCTCAACCAACGTCTGTGCAACATGTAGTGCCTGATAATTGTCCAAGTAAATCTCCTATCTTGGAGCATCAACTGAGAATCAATAATAGTGATGATGATGATGATGATGATGATGATGATGATGGTGGTGGTGGTGGTGGATTTAATGATGATTTTGGGCGGTATGATGATGTTGGGTGGTATGATGATTTCGATGGTGGTGGCCATTATGATGACCAGGATTTTGTTGGTGATCAACATAACCAACAAGATGCACAATTTGTTCCGGATGACCGTGAAGGGAATGACGGTGGCACATCCGATGAAGAAGATGACGATCCAGAGTACGATGTTGACAGTGAACTAGTCCGTCGATTGATTTATGATCACTTTGGATGGGAAAAAGATGACTATTTTGTTCCCGATGACCGTGAAGAGAATGATGTGAACAATGATATCATAGGAGACAATGACGAGCATGTTCTTCAGAATAGACGATTTCCAATCCATAAGGTACCTCATGTTGATGCCAACGAAGTAGATAATGAGAACGCTGATACGGAGCTCCCAATGGTTACGTCTAAATATGCTTGGATGGCTCTGGAACGTCTTATCAGTATCCCAACCCTGATTCCATTCCACAAGAACCACCTAACATTGAGCGTGACTTATTCAAAGGTGCAGTGCTTGAAAGCAAGGAAGAAATGGTAACAAAGTTGGGCTTCTACCATCTGCACCATTGTGTGGAGTATAGAACAACTCGGTCTTTAACTTCACATTATGAGGTTGTTTGCAAACATAAAGGATGCACCTTCTTACTTCGTGCAAACGCTATCCAAGGAGGAAGTTGGAAGGTGACTAAATTCGAGCAACCTCATACATGTGAAGCCAACTTAAGTAGACATGCTCCTCGACAATTGCCTTCGAAGATTATTGGAGCCCTGTTTGCGCCAAAACTACTAAAGGAGGGACGATCCCTTAAACCTAGGGATATTATTGTTGATTTGTCTGCTGAACATGGGATAGACATTTTGTACAACAAATCACTAAAATCACAGCATCATGCGTACAACTACATACACGGTGACCACTTGCAGTCTTGGGGGATCTTGCCTGCATTCTTGTACATGTTAAAAAAAGAGAACCCTGGTACCATTGCGCTACACAAGACTGATGACGATGATAGATTCAAGTATGTTTATATTGCTTTACATGCGTCATTATGTAACTTTCAGCTTTTCATTGATGTTTCTTGTCATTATGTAACTTCCAGCTTCTCAGTGATGTATCTTGTCATTATGTAACTTTCAGCTTTTCATTGATGTTTCTTGTCATTATGTAACTTTCAGCTTTTCAGTGATGTATCTTGTCATTATGTAACTTTCAGCTTTTCATTGATGTTTCTTGTCATTATGTAACTTTCAGGATAATTTTTCTACAAATACCCCGTCATTGAGGAATACGTCTTCATCTTCCATCTATATCAAAATGAGTAATACATCTTCACCTTTCCTTAATGTGCTTTACAATGAAAAGAAAACTCCATGGACAATGCCGATGGATATCCTACTTGTTGATTTTTTGGTGAGCGAGTTGAATAAAGGCGATTGGGAGGTCGGTGGGTTTAACTAGGGCTGTAAACGATCCGAGCCGAGCCGAGCCGAGCATTGTTTGCCAAATGTTTGTTTATTTTTGGTCCTGTTCGAGCTCGGCTCGAGCTCAGTTTGGGTTGCTAAGTTTGTGTTCGTGTTCGTTCATTTAATTTGTGTAATGGTCGAATTTATTCACGAACATGTTCGTGAACATGTTCATATTCGAGTTCGTGTTCATATAAACGAACACTAAACGAGCTTGTTCACGAACTATTAATGAACGAGTATAGGATTGTTCAAGCTCTGTTCGTTTATTTAACGAGCCCTAAAATTTGTTCGTTTATGTTCGTTTAACTAAATAAACGAACATAAACGAACAATATCCGAGCTTGTTCACGAGTAGTTTGCCAAACGCTCTGTTCGTTTACAGCCCTAAGTTTAACAACACTTCCATGTTGGGTGCTAGGGCTCTTTTGAAGTCGTGGTTTGACAAAACTTTCACATTTTCTGAAGTGAATCAACGCTTAAGAATCTTCAAGCTCGCTACAACTTTTTCGCTGATATGCTTGCCACTCCAGGCGTTGTTTGGGACCGCAAACAAGATTTCGTTCATTCTACTCATCAGAATCGGCTTGACTGGGCCAGGGTATTTTAAAGTTCATTTTTACTCATTTTCCATTCATTTTCAAGCACTGCATTTTACTTCTAATTTTAAATTTTTTGTTGTTTTTTTGTACATGTAGGTTGATGCAACCCTCGCAACCGCTTACGAGTTCGACGGGGAACCACTGTTCGACAAACTCGCCCTGCTATTCAAGATGGAGCCTTGGAAGAAGGAAGTTGTCGAAATTTTGCCATGGACACCTGTCCCTCGATATTTGCCTAAGCGTCCCCATTTTGAGGAAGGAACTTCATCAAAGTCCAAACCTAAGTAGACTAAATTGTTTGGTTCTATGTTGTATTTTAAGTTCTAGCACTGTAGTCTTTTTAAGTGGTTTGGTGTATCTTAACTCTTTGTTGCTGCTTGTAGTCTGTTTAATTTTGAAAGAACTCTTTGTTGTTTCTGATTGATTAAATTTGGAAAACAATCGGCATGTACACTCTGTTTCAGGAACAAACCAACCTGTAAGGCAACCCAACCTGTCAGACCAACACATCCAGCACAATCAAAACAACCAACACATCCAACACCACCTACACATCCAACACAATCCAAGACAACACAATCCACAATCCAAAACAAGATGTAATATATCGAGCAATCAACAAATATATACACAGTAAATATATACATCGTGAAAGTTAAAATAATAGCCAACGCCATCTTCCGGCGATACTCGCGAGTGGTATCTGATGTCTGAGCCGCCGGGATGGACTCACCCGAAGAACGCCGACGTACATGCAGCGTAACGCGCCACAATGTGGCTATCGGTACGCACCATCGATCATCTTTGGCATCGTCCTAATGGCGAACATATCGCATCTAATTGGAATCCCGCGATGCTCAAAATATTGACCAGCAGCGAGCACTCGGGGAAGAAGACATCGAAGCGGGAGCAGCTGGCGATGACGACGTTGATAGATGGTCGAGTCAGAAGGATCGGCCATCTGGTGTGACAATGGGTCGTACAACTGAATCTCCCAATCGAGCAGCCAAACGCGACATACGACCCAATGCCCTTCGCATAGACATACAAAGACAATCTACAAGTAATAATTGAAACATTGTTATTAGATTATATGACTAATACGAACTACAAGTAAGATGCAATAAAGCTATAATAAGACTAATACTTACATCTGGGACCTCGTACCAAGGCTGACCCCACGGTGGAGACTGCCCATGAACATACGCTAGCAGCTGTCTGGGTACAATCCAATCTACGAACGGGCAGCTACCCCCGTAGGTACCCAGACACTCCGTGTCATCAGCATGGATGGTATCCCATGCATTCTTCAGGTTTATCTGTTGATAATATTCATTCATTTTAAATCAAAAGTATAAACATTTGAAAGTATGTTAAACGAACGTTAACTGAAATTAAAAACTTACAAAAAATAAACAATCCTGGATGTTCAGAGTGTCTGCTCTGACACCAGGGTGCAGCCGGACCCCGTCATTCAATCTCCGAGCAAGGACCCCAAGATAAGGATCAATATGCTGAAAATATTTGAAACAACATGAGATTATTAATTGAATTGAAATGAAATAAATACTTAACAAAACTACTTACATTATTGGCTAGATCCTCGTTTACGTTCTCAATCTCCCGAAAGTACGCTTGGGGCTGAAACCAAGGCGGCACTAGCCCTACATCTCGACTGCCAGACATCAAATAAATCAATTTAATAAGTATTGAAATGAAATATTATATCATTAAAGACAAATAAAATATATACAGAACATACTCTGGGGCGGCAGGCATCTCCAAGTACCGAGTATACTGTTGATGGATCGATTTCTGCCTCCTCTGCCCGTCTACGTCTATAAATAGAGACTGTAGGTACTTAGACGGCATACGGACGCAGCGGGTAGGACGTATATGAGCAATGGGAGTAATCTCTATTGCCACGTCCCCAGCTGCGGGCCCCGCTGCAACATCCCCCACAGTTTCTCCGGTATGCTCAACAACTAGTGCCGGTGGAAGCTGTGGGGGTGCGGGTGTGCCACGCGGCATACCACTAGGCACTGCCTGTGAAAAACCATCCACAACGGTAGGTAGCCTAGTGTCCTGACAAATAGTATAAGCAGTTGAAGTACTATTAACATCATTTCCAAACCAACTTAAGTTTTGAATTAAATAGAAGATAAAATGCATAACATAAACATACCCCGTACACAAAGTCGGATGTATGAGCGGTATCTGTCTGCCCATGCACTCCATGAGTCCCATGGCTGGTGCGTAGAGATGGATCATCTGTGTCCGGCTCATCATCTTTAGGCTCGTGGCTCGCTCCGCAGCCGCCGCTCACGATACCCGACGTATCAAATCGGGACAAGATCCAAGTATGACTCCATATCGGCTCGTAGTCAGTCACCAGTATGATCTCTCTCTGTCGAACAGTGCACGATCAATCACCCGGAATCTCTGATTGCCTTCCACTAATCTGTACGAATACCGGGTAGATCGAGCCAAAGCTGGTCGATCGAAAAACTCGGTCCCTTAGGCTGTGATGAGGGATGAGGAGCCCCCGTCGGAGATCCGGAAGGAGGTGGAGGTAGAGGTGGAGGTGGAGGTGGCCGTCGAGGAGAACGTCCAGGCGGGGATAGAGGCTGTGTACGGGTCCTCCGCCTCTGAGAATATCTACTCGAACGTGCAGGGCGATCACTATCCTCAGCCTCACTATCATAATCATCATCATCTATACGTGCAGGCTGGGACTGGGGCATCCACCTCTTCGGACGTCGAGACGGAGGCAGTCCTGAAGCAGCATTACATCCTGGCTACAGAACAAGCCTCCTACGAACAGCGTTAGGGCCAAGTGGGGCAACCCGAGATGGGAAATGATCCATATGGACATACATCAATCCATGCGACATGTCCATATCGATGCCCTGCATGTAAGGGAGTCGTAACTCCACCTCGGTGGGCTGTACCAGTGCGCATATCGTCTGTGAAAAAAATAGGAAAAATTTAACGTAATTACGACGAAAATATTATCAATACCACTATTACTCATATGATTTCGTAATTACCTTGGGGTTGTCAAATAACGCCACAGAGCTCAAGGTCCTCTTGGGGCATCTAACTCGTCTGCCCCTAGGATAGCCATCCAACCCAGAGGCCTGGGCAAGGTCCCGAGTAAGAGAAGGAATAACCTCAAATGCCCATAGTTGTATCAAACAAAAAACAAATAAGCAATTAATCTGATTAGAATATGAAATGCTCGTGTTAATAGATGAAATACGTGTTTAACTTATATATACCTGCATAGGGTAGATATAGGCATATATGTGGAACTGGATGGATCTCTCAGGATCAGCAGGGGCTCGGATCCCAGCATCAAGATAATGGAGGAGGCGCCCATACACGTAGGAGCCCCATGGGAATGCCCTAAATCCGGGGGCATCCTCAACCAAGGTCCACAACCATAACGGGACGGTGCCACGCGGATCGAAAGCTAACAGATACTTCGTGATGAATAAGATATATGCCATCTTCAGATTCTCCTCTGGTCGCTCTCTGAAATGACCCGCTTTGAAATGCGGCACTGCCTTTGCCGGTATCAAGGACTCCCCGTTGAAAAACTGTCGATATACTCCTCCTTCCGGAGGGATATCTTTGTGAGGAGCATGTGTCAATATTTGAGCCGAGGGGCCAAAGCGTAGCCCCGTAAACATAGCAAACTCTCGCCGCCCAAATCGAGGTTCCGCTCACCAACGCGGAACCACAAGTCCCCTCTCGAGATCCATCCCTCCACCAAAAATCTCTCACCGAGCAATCGAAGCAGACCCTATGATGTTAAGTACGCATTTGAGTCGAAGTCCAGAAACGCCCCAAATGGCCCATTCCTAAAGTCATCTAAATTGCCCGACTTAGTCAACTCATTTTTTATATCGGCTATCAAGTGGTGCTTGGTGTATACATTCAGTTTTTCCCTCCAATTCTGTGCAGAACCCCATTTCCATTGCCAAATCTGTCAAGAAAAACACAAATACACTTGTCAGGCTTGCGGTCGCATAACTCGATTCGAGTTACACATAACTCGAATCGAGTTACACATAACTCGATCCGAGTTATGTGTAACTCGATTCAAGTTATGTGTAACTCGAATCCAGTCGTCTTCTTCGCCCCTCTCACTTCTGCCATTAACAACATCCAAAGCTCCACCCAAACACAAAATCGCCTATAAAACCCTAGAATTTCTACAAAAACTACAACAAATCCTAACCTAAAACAACTATAGACCAACTAAATCAACAAAAAAACATGAAATTAAACAAAGGTGGAGTTGGAGGTTACCTGGTTATTCGTCGATTCAGACGCCATCATCGTCACTGTCGCCGTTCAAGTCGAAATTGCCGTTCGAGTTTTGGGTTGGTGCCGTTCGAGTTTTGGTTTGGATTGGAATGGTTTTGGGGTTGTAGGCCGTTCGAGTAAGGGTTTTGGAATGGAGTTGTTTCACTCGAAAATGTGAAGTAAAATTACAAAAGGGCACTTATGTCTTTTCGCACCCCTAAATGGCTAAAAAAGATGTGTTTGAAAAACATGGCTAAAAAAGATTTTTAATTGTCCTAAAAGGCTAAAAAAAAACCCACTGTTTTTGTTATTTTCATTATGAGTGTTTGTTGAACTTCAATCCTTCTGTCGCACTCATCTTTCGTTTGATTGCTTCATCATTTGCTTCACATGATTTTTATTGTGTCTTTAAACAATATGATTTTTAAATTTAATAAATTTATTTGTTTCAACAAGTCGGTATATGTGCATGCATAGCTGGAAGTGTGTGCATTAGTGGCTGATCCATTCCTGTCAAAATTGTCGTTCATGTTAAGTTCAGTCGATGTTGGTTCTTAGGGTTAATTATAAAATTTACCCTTGACATTCAGTCTAATTAACAAAAATCAGCCATATTTCACAATTACAAATATTTCATGGCATTTATTAAGCAAATAAAACCGTGAGAATGTAATTGTAAGTTTAAAGATAACTAGATTTTTTTATGAGTAGGCCAAATGCAGGTAGTTTTGTAATTATGATCACTTGATTTTTATTAGTAATTTAGCTCAAACCAAGTGACATATACCATTCTCAGCCAAAATCATCGTTGGATTCCCTTAATTTTCTTTGATGTAGTTTACAGTTTTGTATAGACCCCATGGCACAATGTAAAGGCAATAGGAATGTGCCTGCACACATAAAAACAATCAATCATAAATTCATAATATGTGGGCACAAGAAAAAAGCTTAACATATTTACTGCAGAAACTTTTTGCTATAGATTTTATATGTAGTTTCAGATGAACATACCCTTGGGCCAATTGGGACTCCATGTCGATCGTCTGCCAACATTTTTGGACAATGTTAGATACTAAGATACATCATATTCCATGGGGATAACTACAAACGAATCTGTGAGGTTCGGGCTGATTACAGAAAAAAAAAAAAAAAAGAAAAACCAGGTTATAATTAGTTGATTACAGATGTTTTGTCTACTTATTGTTGGATTGCTGTGATTGTACTTGGTTGTTGACCTATGCAGTAATTTAATTCAAGCGTTTCAGTAACCAACAACATTTACCCTGTTTGTCCTTACTCCTGTTGGATATTTCTTGTCCCTAGAATATTGTAATCCCATATCGGTCTATAGAGCGTGAAAGACAAGCAGATTCGTGAAAAAAGATCATGCAAAATAAACAAAAATAATTAGCGGCAAAAAAACTCGAATAATTGTATGTTGTGCCTACAGTGTTGTGATAATTGCTCATTGTCACTTTATCAGAAAAGTTATCTGTATATATAGAGGGTAGCATTCTGTGTGCTTGACCTAAGAACTAATTCGGTTGATTGATATTGAAATGTTATATACGAAGAGTTACTGTTATGTGCTTGATGTAAACACAACTTCAGTGATTACTAACATGAGATATTATCATTGTTCATAGCATTTCAGCAATTGTATTAACTTGTCTCTATCATGAGATTATAGAGGGAAAGAAAACAAGGAGACAAACATTCCCATTAACCTTATCTCCTTCAGCTTGATGTAATAAAGGTCTTCAAGAAAGTTAAGTTCTTGTGTTTTCCCATAAATTCCTTCCTGCCCATATACTCCAATCTTTGATGTTTATTTTAAGGTAAAGATTCAGTTTTTGCAGTGTGATATTCTTTCCTGAGTGACTGAATCGACGTTATTGATTAAAATGTGATCACAAAAGCCTTACATAGCATGCCCTTTTACGCTAGATCTATTAGAAATTGGTGCACATTTCTAGATTATTCTAGCATATGAAAATTGTAGTAGTAAAAAGAAAAATCTAGAACAAACATATAAAATCTAGACTAGAGAAGAACAAATCTAGAAGCATGTAAATTGCTAAATGAAACTAGAAAAATCTAGAACAAGTACTAGAAGCCTCATTAGACTAGTATAAATAGATGTGGAGGCATTCTTGTAGACAAGTAAGCAAAATCAAATACCAAGCAATAAAACTTCTACTTCAAAGTTCAAACCTCTCTTTGCCTTAGTTCCTCCATTCTTCAATAAACCAAATATATCTTCTTCACTTACACTACATACTATATTAAACCTACAAAAATAAGCCTCCCATTTCCAACCTTACTATAAAATAAAAAATCTTATCATACCATAAAACTATTTCCATCAGTGGCATCAGAGCCTAGTTCGATTATCGGGCGATATCATGGCCGACACATTCCGCTCATCTATTCCAATTCCAGTCTTTCGTGGTGAAAACTACGATTTCGGTCTATCAAAATGAAGACCTACTTTTGTGCTCAAGATTTGTGGGATATTGTTAATAATGGATATACTATTCCAAACGATATTTCCACATTATCCGCGGTACAAAAGAAGGAATTGAAAGAGAATCAACAAAAGGATTCTCAAGCACTCCTTGCTCTTCAGATGAGCTTGGCAGACGAATATTTCCGAGGATCATGGGAGCAAAACGCGCTAAAGAGGCATGGGATAAGTTGCGGGAGGAGTTTCAAGGCAATGAAAAGGTGCGTGCTACTAGACTTCAAACTTTGAGAAGGAAGTTTGAGAATTTAAAAATGTTAGATTCTCGAGATTTGCTAAAGATTATTATTCAAGAGTAAATGAAGTGGTAAACCAATTACGAGCCTATGGGGAAAATTTTCAGAAAGTAAAATTGTTTCCAAAATTTTAATTACTTGCATGAGAAAAATATGATCCCATAATTGCGGCTATTGAAGAATCCAAAGATATAGAAAAATTAATCACATGAATTAATGGGATCACTTGAGGCTCACGAGAAAAGATTAGAAAGACGTTACGAAAAAAGACATAGATAATGCATTTCAATCAAAATTAAGTATGCGATCTCGGAAAAATAAGAAAAATGGGAGAAAATATAATGAAGGGAAACCAACAGATAATAATGACAAGTTTCTCCATGTGGTATATGCAAAAGGAAAAGTCACTTGGAAAACGATTGTTGGTTTAAAGGAAAACCACAATGTCAAAATTGTAAGAAGTTTGGACATGTAGAGAAATCATGTCGGTTAAAGCAAAGACACCAGGCTAATTTCTCTCGAAAATACGAGTCGAGAATAATCTCTTTTATGTGCCTTTTCGCATCAAGAAAACAAAGATACTTGGTATTTGGACCGGTGGTTGTAGCAACCACATGACTAAAAATGAAGGTATTTTTCGCCAACTTGATAAAATAAGTACAAAGATAAAAATTGGAAATGGTGATTATATGGAAGCAACTGGCAAAGGCACTATTGCTATAGACACGAAAAAGGGTAAGAGATATATTAATGAAGTTCTCTTAGTCCCTACAATAGATCAAAATCTACTTAGTGTGGGACAAATGATGGAGAAAGGATACTCTTTGCATTTCGAGGGAGATTCTTGCACAATCTATGATAAAAATGATAAATCCCTCGTAATTACAAAAGTTAAAATGAGGGAAAATAGATGTTTTCCCATCCAATGGAGATACGCAAACGACGCTGCAATGACGGCCCAAGTTGACGATACTTGGCTATGGCATAGAAGGTTCGGACATTTCAATTTACAAGGATTAAAGATCCTAAATCAGAAGAACATGATGTGTGACTTGCCAACAATCAAAGAGCTTGATGGAGTCTGTGAAGGGTGCATGCTCGGGAAACAACACCGACAACCTTTTCCATCCGGAAAAGCTTGGAGAGCCAAAAAGCCATTGGAGCTAGTACACACAGACATTTGCGGTCCGATGCGTACTCCTTCAAATGAACAAAACAGGTACTTCATACTCTTTATCGATGATTATACTAGAATGACATGGGTTTATTTTCTACGAGAAAAATCACAGGTATTCGATATTTTCAAGAAATTCAAGGCATATGTCGAAAAGCAAAGTGGTCACAAAATCAAAACAATAAGGAGTGACCGTGGAAAAGAATACACTTCTACTCAATTCACAAAATTTTGTGAAGATGAAGGCGTGGAGCATCAACTCACAGTCGGATACGCACCAGAACAAAATGGCGTCTCAGAAAGAAAGAATAGAAGAATGGAGACCGCAAGATCTATGCTAATGGAGAAAGGTCTTCCCAAATCCTTTGGGCGTCGTAAGCATGTAAATCTTGCATCTATCTACTAAATAGATGTCCTACCAAAGTCAGACAAGACAAGACACGATCGAAGCTTGGAGCGGACGAAAACCATCGCCTAAACATCTACGAGTATTTGGATGCATCCGCTATGTTCATATTCCTCAACAAAAAAGGGGCAAGTTGGATGAGAAGACTGAAAAATGTATATTCTTAGGCTATAGCACTCAATCCAAAGGTTATCGAGTCTATAGCTTAAGCACAAGAAAGTTGATCATCGTCGAGACGTAATGTTCGATGAAGATGTCGCATACAATTGGGAGACAAACCAAGTGGAAAAGAGGAGTATCAACCTTCCTAAACTAACTCATGAACAAGAAGAAACCAGCAATGATCCGCAGAGACGCCGTAACGAGCAACAACTAGAGATCGACACATCTCCGACTCAACACCAAAAAGGACCAGATCGCTCAGAGAAATATATCAAACATGCAATTTGACGATTATGGACGAAGCAGCTGCTAAACAAGAAGTCTGGGTAAAAGCAATGGAGGAAGAAATAAAAATGATCGAGAAAAATGAGACGGGAGCTCACGGATCTTCCGCAAGATAAAAAGCCATTGGAGTTAAGTGGGTCTATAAGACAAAACTTAACCCAGATGGTTCAGTACAAAAATACAAAGCAAGACTTGTTGCAAAAGGATATGCACAACAGTATGGCATCGACTACAGAGTGACACTTTCGCTCCTAGCCCGACTCGACACGATACGAGCACTTATTGCATTAGCAGCTCAGAAACAATGGAAGATATATCAACTCGATGTGAAGTCTGCATTCCTTAATGGTTATCTTGAAGAAGAAATCTACGTCGAACAACCTCAAGGGTTCGTGGTACAAGGGAAAGAAGATAAAGTTCTCAGACTAAAGAAAGCATTATATGGATTAAAGCAAGCCCCGCGAGCCTGGTATAGCAGAATTGATGACTACTTCACTGAGCTTGGATTCAGGAGGAGCCGAGTGAGCCAACACTATATATCAAGACCCAAGGTACGAACAATACACTCATTGTCTCTTTATACGTGGATGATCTCATTTTCACAGAAACAATGAAAATATGATTATGGAGTTCAAAGAAGACATGATGAAGACATTCGAGATGACGGATTTGGGTTTCTTTGCACTATTTCCTTCGTATCGAGATACATCAAAGAAAAGATGGTATCTTTATCTCACAAAAGAAATACGCAAAGCTTACTTAAAAGGTTCAAGATGGAAGGATGCAAGATCAGAGTAACTCCACTTGACAACAACAAGGCACTCAAAAAGGAAGATGGCTCACCGAAGGCGGACAACTCACAATTTCAAGTCTAATCGGAAGCTTACTCTATCTAACCGCAACTCGACCCGACATTATGTACGCAATTAGCTTCCTATCAAGATTCATGCAGAATCCAAGTCAAATTCATTACGGAGCAAAGAAAGCGAGTACTCCGATATCTCGGGAAGGAACAAAGAACTATGGTATTTGGTATGAACTGTGACAAACTCAAAACTAATAGGCTATCTGAGGCGGTAAAGGCGGGATCAATCGACGACATGAAAAGCACATCGGCTATGCATTCACATTGGGTTCCTGGGAATATTTTCTTGGGCATCCAAAAAGCAAGCAACATCAGACAATCATCGCCAGGTTTGAATATATAGCGTTAAAGAATGACTACGGTCAAGCAATATGGTTGAAGCGCATACTTGAAGACATGGGAGAAGTACAAGAAAAGGCTACAAAAATTTTCTCATGATAAATGCCTGCTATAGCAATGGCAAAAAATCCCGTGTTCCACAAAGAACTAAACACATCAAAATCAAGTACCACTTCATCCTGGAAGGGAAACGAAAAGAAAAGCGGTGAAGATTGAAAGACATTGCAAGACAGACGAACAACTAGCGAGATATTTTCACAAAAGCACTACCGAGAGGAAAGTTTGAGATACTACGATATATGATAGGAGTCACAGAAATATGCACCAAGGAGGAGTATTAGAAATTGGTGCACATTTCTAGATTATTCTAGCATATGAAAATTGTAGTAGTAAAAAGAAAAATCTAGAACAAACATATAAAATCTAGACTAGAGAAGAACAAATCTAGAAGCATGTAAATTGCTAAATGAAACTAGAAAAATCTAGAACAAGTACTAGAAGCCTCATTAGACTAGTATAAATAGATGTGGAGGCATTCTTGTAGACAAGTAAGCAAAATCAAATACCAAGCAATAAAACTTCTACTTCAAAGTTCAAACCTCTCTTTGCCTTAGTTCCTCCATTCTTCAATAAACCAAATATATCTTCTTCACTTACACTACATACTATATTAAACCTACAAAAATAAGCCTCCCATTTCCAACCTTACTATAAAATAAAAAATCTTATCATACCATAAAACTATTTCCATCAAGATCTAAAAGCAAATATGACCAAAGTCGAGCAAGTAAATTAGATTGTTCCTGAGATATCATATGAAATAAAAATTAGCAGGAAAAGCGAATCATACCCATTTGTGGCTTGGTGTAAAATATATTTCTGCTTCTTTCTTTGCACAATAACATTTTCAGAGTAACATATGAAGAATTTAAACCTACCTCCTTATAATTCACAAATCAAAATAAGCATAAAGGTCGTACAGTTGGTATTTTAAGTTTTTTTTTTGTGTGAATATTTAGACTAAATTATTGCCTTCCCTAAAGTTACATTTTCCTTTTTCAAACCAATGTTTGTACACTAATTTAAATTTTTTATATGTTGATGCAGGCAGGTCTTTTCATATCTGGATGGTTATGGATTCAACATAAGAAGTTTCTTGTTTTTCTCCAAAGTGGAATTAGAATTAGCAACTCAGATATTTGATGATTTTGTATTATATTTCTCTTATTTGGATATTTAATGTTTCTTTCTTCGACATTGTTCAAGTAGTTTATTGTCCATTTGAAATATGAATATCTATCTTATCATGTCTCTTATATTAAGAAATAATCGTATTCTACTTAATTAAGAAAATGTGTCAATTACATTGCCTATAATACTTTTATTCATGATAATTATGTTGTCATGTAAGAAAGCTATCAATTGGTGACAATGAATTATTTCTAACTTAAACACTCATTTATTACAATAAAATTAGTCGTCACCAAAAAATCTATTCTTTGATGGTATACAATTTGTCATTAAAAATATACTATAATGATGACTTGTATCATCACAAATATCTTCAAAACTTGTCACTGTATAAATTTGTGACGATATATTATGTCACCACATGTTCATTTTTATCACAGACGATTTCATCATTATTTCGGAGCAATTAGCAACGCTGATAAGTTTTGTCATATATTGTGATTGTTTTCATGACAAACAAAATCATCACGTTACATATTCTTTTGTTGATAACACATATCTCGTCGTTGAATCGTAATTATTGGTGACACATTATTTTGTCATTATAAATACACATTAAGTGACATGCAATATTTCGTAACGTTAAATCACCTCTTTCATGACAAGCTGTGTAATATATGACAAAATTATAAACACAATCGCGACACCAAAATTCGTCATTAGAATTTGATGAATTTGGCAATGCGGCCATGATCGTCACTAAAAATTAATACTATGATGAAAAAACATGCATTCGTCACTAGAAAGATACTTTTTTGTGACAAAGAAACAATATAGATGACAAAAATTTTATCGTTGATGTGACGACGTGGGCGTCACAATAAATGATACAAATCGTGACAATCGTTATTAGCGTGACCAAAGGTTAATTTTGTAGTGATAAATTGCAAAAATCGTCATGTATATCTTTTATGACGGGGCTATTTATGACGCTCAATTTTTGTCGCCTAATACATTTAGTGACAAAAAAAAACAAGTTTATATGACGATATTTTTCGTCATGTTATCTCATATTTCTTGTAGTGCATACTTGCAATCGAGTTTGCATCTTTAGTGTTTTGGCTGCTCCCATAGACGGCGCCAAAATGATGCCGCTTTTTAGGGCAGATCACTCCAAAGTTAAGGTTTCTAACAAATTTCTTCTTCCCAAGGGAAAGTCTTCAAGTCTTCTACTCCTGGAGTTGGAAGTTCTTCAGACGAGACTTTTCCTAGACACGCAAACATTAGAAGGCCCAGGGGTTGTCCCAGGGAGGCCCCTCCGACGCTCAAGTCAACACAGTAATCGAGAGAGAATAAGACATAATCCGAATACTGAATTAAAGGCGTGGGAGTAATTATGGGATAATATACTTACAAATGAAGAGGAGGAACATTTATATACCTGTGAGATGGGCTTTGTGGGCCGTATAGGAAACTATGGGCCAGTCCCGGACTTCTTTGGACCAGGTTATTCTATTCAGAGCTTATTGGGTAATTAATATTAAATTAACATATAACCGAATTATATATTATATTTATTAAATGTCATTTTGGCCCAACAAATTGAAAAATTAAACAAGAAACACAATATCTTCTTTTTCTGGATGATTCAAGCAGCAGATGGGCCCCTAAATTATATATAGATTATATATACTTATATTTTCTCAAATTAATTTCTTATTAAATACTCAATATATTAATTTTCAGAAACATAGGCAAATAATATAGATTTTAAAATGAAGGTACATTTTAATTATATTATTAAAATATGTAATTTTTAAATTAAAAATATTAAATAAAATCCAAAACCCTTAATTAAAATATCACTCTAGTGTCGTCCCTGATTTTCCTTTCCTCGCCTTTTATCCCAATCCTTGGTGGGACTGGGATGGTGATCTGAAAAACCTGCTTGTCGTAATCCGTTGCTATTCCTAAATCGTAATATTATAAACTTGAAATGCCATAATATAGTTATTTGTTGATGGAAAACTAATTTATGCATTCAAACACACAATAAGAAGTAAATATATTAAAAAAATAAATATAAAAATTACAATCAATGTATTTATTTTATTTTTTAAACAACATTTATGAGAAAGTAGACAAATACTTACAATCTTTTAGATTTTATTCCTTTACATTGAAATGGAACATATCAACAACATTAACTACAATATTTTTGCGTCTATAGTCGATGCATCCGGAAGAGAAGTATCATTAATTACATCAAAAATTATTGACATATTCGCGTATGTCTGGTTCAAATCATTTATTTCGTTAATCTTTGAAGCAACTTCTCCAATAAACTTGAATACCAAACTACATTAACAAAATAATAAATACTTAAGAATTAAAATTTGAGTGGGGACATTTATTTCTAAATGGATCCAAGTTTCTTTTTTATTTCAATTTAGAATATTCTAACAATACCCATTTCATTCAATTAAACAAATGAATAAAAAAAAGACAAACAAAAAGAAATATCCAAATTAGTACACAAAACATTAGATAGAGAGAGAGAGAGAGAGAGAACACAACGATAACTTATAAATGACAAACATTATTTATAGACAAAATTTATGATTTATAGGCACGTGATTTATAAAATAGCATGGGTTAGTCTCTTGTCAGATAGTCTAACGAATATAATCCGTTAGACGGATCCAAATACCTGGCCCACGGTCAATTCATCTATTGACCCGCACAACTACTAACACCATAACAATAATATCCGATGGACGCTGCTAATACTTTTTAGGAGGGATACTAATACGTTTTTGGAGGACTACTAATACTTTTCAAGAGGAATGCTAAAATACTTTTAATCAAAAATCTAATACTTTTCAATAAGATTATTAACCGTTTTAGATGGAATACTAATTCATTGGCGGGAAAAATCAATATTTTTCATGAGGATTACTAAAAAAAATTGCTCAAGGAGTTACTATAATATTTTTCCAATGGATTACTAAATACTTTTCCAAGGGATTGCTAATACTTTTTAAGAGAAAAACTAATACTAAGATTTCTTAATATTATGTCACTGTCTAATACTTTTCAAGGGGGTTACTAACATTTTTCAGTTGTACTACTAATACTTTTGAGGTACAAAATCAATATTTTTCATAAGGGCTACTAAAAATATTGTTCAAGGGGGTTACTAATGTTTTTCAGTTGTACTACTAATACTTTTAAGATGTACTACTAATACTTTTTCAGGAAAAAAACTAATAGTTTTAACAGCCCCTAATATTACAAACATGCCGCCGCGGTCCAGAGATCCTATGACAACGCCCCAGAATATTACAAAATTGCCACTGATGTATGAAATTACCAAAAACTCCGGGCCGGGTTGGATCCATCTAACGAAATAGGCCCGTTATACGCTCTAACCCATGTTTTTGTCAAATTTTGTGTATCAGATTCATTATTTTTAGGGGATAATAATACATGTATCAAAGATTTTTAGGCACGTGTGATTCATAAGGGATAATAAGATATATATATATATATATAGAGAGAGAGAGAGAGAGAGAGGATCAAATGTGGTAGGGGTCCAATCCATCCACATTTATTCAATGGTCTAGATTGCTATTAGAAATAACTGATTTATCAATTAATTAATAAGTGGAAAGGGCATAATAGTAACTAGAAAAATGCCATAAATCATGCCCCTACAACTAAGGTATTGATTAATATCAAGTTTTCATAACTGAATTGTGCACCATTTTAATAGCTGAATTGTACACATTTAATAACTGACTGTACACTATTTTATATCTAACAGTGCATCATTGTATAACTAATTGTACACCATTCAATCCCAGATATTTTTATGGGATTTGATTTTACGATTGTTCCCGCTTTTCATTCAATTATGGTTTACTCACAATGATGTACAATTAGTTATACAATGATGCGCTATTAGATATAAAATAGTGCACAGACAGTTATTAAATATTGCATAATTCAGCTATTAAAATGGTGCATAATTCAGTTATGGAAACGTGATCTTTATCACATCCATGATTGTAGGGCGTCATTATGGGAATGTGGTCACACCATTTTGTCTTTATAGAGTTTTTAGATGATGTATAATTAGTTATACAATGATGCACTATTAGATATAAAATAGTGCACAGTTAAGTTATTAAATGGGAAGATGGTTACACCATTTTGTCTTTATAGTTTATTCAGATGATGTACAATTAGTTATATAATGATGCACTGTTAAATATAAAATGGTGCACAGTCAGTTATTAAATGGTGCACAGTTCAGCTATTAAAATGGTGCACAATTCAGTTATAGAAACGTGTCTTTATCACATCCATAATTGTGGTTACATCACTTTGTCTTTATAGGGTTTTTAGATAATGTACAATTAGTTATACAATGATTAACTGTTAGATATAAAATGGTGCACAATTAAGTTATTAAATATGAAGATGGTTGCACCATTTTGTCTTTATAGTTCCTTTAGATGATGTACAAATAGTTATACAATGATGCATTGTTAAATATAAAATGGTGTACTGTTCAACTATTAAAATGGTGCACATTTTCAGTTATGGAAACGTGATATTAATCATCTCTTGATTGTAGGGACGTGATTTATGGCATTTTGCTAATTACTATTTTGCCATTTCCACCTATTAACTAATTGATAAATCAGTTATTTTTAATAGCAATCTGGACCATTGAATAAAAGGTGTGGATGGATGGGATCAATCCACACTGACACATGGTAAGAGGTTGCCACACGAGATCTCATACCTATATATATATATATATATCCTTTATATATGATTCAAAAAATGGATTTTTCTTTATAATTAAATAACTCAAAGAACGTATTTTTGGAATAAATACTATGTGAAATATTTACGATCAATACTCAAAATAATACAGAGAATGTTTTGAGGACATGTGATTCAATAATAGAATTTTTCTTAGTACGAGTATATTAGAGGTGGGGACACATGTACTCGAATGAGATTGACTTCGCGTCAATCGTCCTTACAACTATAGATGTTAAATGGGCCGCGTAGCCTATATGGCCAGACATTTAAACCTGATAAAAGAGGATTAGAACCTAGTTATTTTGGCCCATTTAAATTAGTGTCTTTTTTGGCTCAGACCATTTAGCCCGAAGTCTATTAGGGCTAGCCTGCAGGTTTACCCAACAAGCTTGAAGCCCACAATTTTTGTAAAAATTATATTTTATTTAATTATAATATTTTATATGTATTTTTATTATCTATTACTAATAAATATTTTTTAAATTCACATGATGATTTAGCTCGTATAACGTGATCTTTTATTTACTTTAATTCGTTGTTTACTAATTTTAATTCGACGACTCATTTGTAATAATTTTATAATATTTTTTATGATTTAATTTCAATAATGTATGCGTAAAGATAAACTTCATACTAACAATTTTTTTTTGTTATTTTATATATTTTAGATGAGGAATAATTAAAAAATAATACGTTATCAAAGAAACTATCAAACTTGATTGAAAATGATACTTGATTGGTCGTTACCTAGTTGTGTATTTGCATCGTATTTGTATGATTTTATTTATGAAGTTGAAAGATTGAGTGTTTGAACTTTAAGATTTTGTCTATATAATGCAATAACAAACTATGAGGTTATTAGTTTTATATATTTAGTTTGACTTTTAATGTTATTCATGTTTTAATTTAAAATTTAAAATTTAAATATGAAAGTTTATTTTTTTGGCTTGTAGCCCAATAGTGACCCGTTTAGCCCAAAATCTAGTAGGATTAGGGTTAGGTCTGCAATATTGCTAGTTCGTTAAATAGTGACCCGTTTAAATCGAGGCCCGATTAGCCTTAAGCCCATTAGGGCCAGCCCCAAATTAATAGGGCCAACCCGTTTAACATCTCTATTTACAACACAAGATTATATCATTGGAGCACAAAGTTGATTCCATTCAATAATAGATTTTGAATACACAGGTTTTGGGGAAAGTGTATCACATCTTCCTAATCAATTAACTCAAAAATTGCAGATTTGATATCACATTTTAGAAACCACTAGAAAAGCACATGTTTATTACATGGAATTTTTGCTATTTTTATTAATCAAAAGTATACAATAAAAATATATATATATATTTTTTTTTTATGTTTTCTATAAAATTCAAATAGGTGGACAATTACAATTTATTTAGTTTTGCACATAATGTAGTTGGGTTAAACCACTTCAATTAAATTCACATGATATTTTGTATTTTGGCTTGTCAAAATGACGTGAATTTTTAATTCTTAATTACATTATTACAGTCGTTTTCACAAATTTTCCACAAATTAATTTTCCATAATGCATTGAGTGATATTTAATCTTTTTACGTTTAAAAGACACTCAGTTAATTGTAGTAATTTTATTAATCAATAATATCCAATAAATATATTTTCTATTTTTTAGAGTAGGTTACCTTTTTAGATTATATAGATAGATTATTTAGATTGTATAAATAGAAGCTTTGATTTTTGTATTATTTGTTTTAGATTATAATAAATTATATTGATAAAAAATTGATTTATGAAAAATAGATTGTATCGATGGAATCCTTGTTTTTAGATTATTTGTTATCTTTTAGTTTATATACATAAATTATGGAATATATATATATATATATATTTAATAAAAAACTTATTTCCAAATCTATTTTCACGCCTTTTTTGCACTTGCTAAAAACGAAATTTGATATTTTTTAATGGTCAACAAAAAAGAAAATAGTCATATATGTCCAATATCTTTGTAATTATATCAGTAAATTATGTTTATCGTAATTATGGTATGCATTGACATTTTAATTTTGGTATGTATAATTAGTATTAAATACTATATATCTGAATTTGGAAAGATTTTTCAAAAAAGAAAATATTTTCTTAACCGATATTATTGTAATTTATCATTAATTTTGTCCATTTTAATTTTTGTATGTGTTAACAATCTAATTTATATATGATTTATCAGTATTAAATATTGTACTCAGTAAATTCCAAAAGATGTAAACAATAATGTGAAAACGAATCTTCATTATTGGCTTGATCTTCGTAATTGTACTATACAATTTTATCTCTTTTGTTTTCAAACTATCAATTTGATAAGATTTTATTCATAATAAATGATGGGAAAAGAATGTTATGTTATTTCAAACTGGAAAAAATATGTACGGTGTGTGTTGATATATAAAGTATATTAATGATTTATTATATTTGAAAATTATATATTTTGATTGTATTAATATATATATATATATATATATTGAGTCATTATAAATTAATGTGTCAAATATTTATGTTATATTCAAATCTATATATACGGAATAATCTCAAGCCCACCGTCAATAAAACTTAGCCATTATTGATCATGCAACTTTTGTGGAACTGATCACTATTATTATAGGCTATTCAGTATGGACTAATATTAATACAAGTATCTAATTATTAGAGGTGTTAAAATAGGCTCGGCCCAATGGGCCGTAGTGTAATTTTGGAGGCCAAAAAAGATTGCACCTATGTTTCCCAAAAATCTAGCTGATCCGGTCATTTCATGTGTATTTTTCGTTGATTGGATCTCAAAAGTAGCTGCTCAATAGAATTTCGTCAGGCCCAACCTCAATTTTCTCCTTATTAGAATAATCTGTGCATCGCACGGGGCCCTAATCTAGTGTATATAATATACAATTGTCACATGGATAAATGTGAAGTTGCCATGTGGAATTGGAAGAATGAAAAATTGCCACGTGTCTTAGATTAGTGAGGTGATAACATGCATCATATTTATTTTTTCATCTAGTATATAGGGTTAACTTACAATTTCTAATTATAAACTATCACATATTTTGTACGATATAAAAGTTATATACGCATTCATAAAATTGGTAAGTATTAAATTATATTATTATTATTTTTAAATTAGAAAATTAAGTATTAAATCTGTGAAAATCAGGTTACTGAAAATAATATATTACAATTTTTTTAAATTGAAATGGTATAATTCAACTCAAACTAATTTTATCTTAATCATTAAATACGGTTTTCAGATTACTATTGTGAGGCTCCGACTTTTTGTCAACATAAGATAAGATGTTGTATAGTGATTGAAGTGTTACAATACCAATTATAAATGAAATATGACACTCATTTATTTATTCCTTCCAACGTCAATTACTCTTTCCTTATTTTCGAGCGTACCGATTTTATTTCCTCCTCAAGTATTAATACTTGATCGATTATTTATGACTTTAGTAATATTGGACCCCTTGATAATTTAGAAGTACATTTCAAACCTTATACAAATATTCCACCTTATTCAATACTACATTCCCAAACAACTTCCAATTTATTTTGAAAAATACACATTTTTGTTATTTCACATCCTTATTTTTAACCTCCTATATATATATATATATATATACCTATATATTTATTTTTCCTAAATTTAACCAAAAAAAATATCATCGTACACCCATGAATTTCGGCCATAGGAGACAAATTAGGGGGAATCTACTTATTTTTTTTCCCTCCCAACAATTTTACTACAGTTATTAAGAAAACAAAAAAAAACAATATATGTAAACCTCCTACAAGACTCCAACTTTCAGCCACTAGGGGTAGGGGGAATCAATCCAAATCTTTTTTTCCCTACAACAACTCATTGATTCCCCATTACATTAAACAAATCCCTGCTCCATCAATATGTGATAGTTTATAAATTGTGGGATGGAGGTCAGGGGTTCAAATCCCTGCTCCATCAAATTGTTTGTGGGGTGGAGGCTGGGGGTTCATATCCTCGCTCCATCAAATTGCTCCGGGGCATATGCGAGCTGGTGAAGATTTGGTGGGAACTCATACTGAATAGCATCCGTGTGGGTTCGATTCGGGGAGAGATCGTTATTAGTAGATTGCGTGCACATCCCGCGGTTTACCTTGGCGGCAGCAATGAGGAGCCGGAGCTGTTGTCCTCAGGCATAGTCAGGCGTAAGCCTGGAAGCTGAGTTATCAAAAAAAAAAAAAAAATTAAACAACCACCAAAATAAAAAACAAATATTTCCCCCTACACATCAAACTTTCGGCCACTTCAACTTAGGGGGTATGAAGACTCTTTTTTTTAATCTTATTACACTACTTCAAATTTTTGCAAGAAATTTTTATTTCCTCTCCTCCACTTTCGGCCGAGTGACCAACATCAAGAGCAGCCATTTTATTTTATTTTCTTCTTTCTATTATCACTTTGATTCACTACCAACATCCTCTCATATCATTACATCACTAAACTCCGTAAATATCAAACAACATTATATAGGGGAAAATTTTCATGAATGTCGTGAGCTAGAGGTGTAGAGTTGAAGGCCAAATCTAATGATTTTTTTTTCACATGCAACTATACTATTAGCTTGCCTAGTACTCGGAGGACTCGAGAGTTCCTTGTAGGTGACTGGGAGACTCGAGTTGAACTTGTTGTTGGCAAAGTTGATGATTATAAACCTTTTGACTTGAGCACCTATAGTGGACGAAAATTAAAGGGGAGTAGTAGAAGAAGAAGCTTTGGTTTTGAAGAGATTCTAGAGCTTCAAACTATTAAGTGTTAAGGGGCTGACCTTCAAGAGTTTGAGACAAGAAGTTGAGACAAGAAAGAAGACTTCATTTTAGATCACAACCCGAAAAAACTACTACGAGGTGGGTGAAAAATATTTCTACAAAAATGCATCATTCTTTCTACTAGTGCATAAAAATGAATGCTCATATGATAATGTGGTATTTTATGAAATATAGCACGTATTTATGATATTCATGTTTTAATGAAATTTTGAAAAGAAAAAAAAAGATGAGCATGATAGTCTTTCTTGCATAAATTGTTGATAAAATGCTCATCAATATGTTTTTATGATTTATGATGCTATGCATGTTCAAATATGATTTAGAAACTTTTAATATGAATTTTTATATATTATTGGAATTCTGGACTTGTAAGTTGTTCAAAGAAAATCGAAGTTTGGGTTATTTTTGCAATTATTGTGAAATATGAGATCAAAAGTGTGAATATAAAAACCTATGAAGGCCTCCTCTGAGAATTCGAAATGGTGGACCCAAGACTCTATAAATTTCATATATTAAGTGACTTGAAAGATTGGGACCCCTTCCGAGCAAGAAAATACAATAAGGAATAAGTTTGATATCAAAATGTATAATTGTGAAACTTAAAGGACCAAAACTATAATTTTCGAAACGCGGGCAGTCAATGTGCTACTGACTTATTTATTATGGTATTTTGAACCTTTGGTTCAAATTTGATAACTATTAGGAAATTTATTTGTTAGATTTTGATGATACCATGTAAAACTTAGACCAGGAAGTTGACACCCCATTTTCCTTGTAATTCTGTATTGTAATTGATAGGAGTGAAAGAGCTGAGTGAAGTCAGCTAAGTCAAGAATACAAGAAGTCAACTGTAGGCTAGAGTGAAGACTCTGCTGTGTGTCAGCTGAGTATGGCCAAGAATGAAGTCAATGACTCGGCTGATGGTGAGTCAGCTGAGGAACAGCTATGTGAAGTGTCAGTCAAGTCAACTTAAGAAGCTAAGTCTAACAGTTGAAGTGATAGTTGAGTAAATCTTATGATTGGAGAAGACTCAAGTCACAAGGAGTAAAAACAGCAGTCAAGTCAAGACAACTGATATTGATCCATTGGAAGGAAGTCAAGAATATTACTCGATATAGTAAGACGTCCAAGCTGCCAGGTCTTAAAGTGTTTGTCCCAGAAACATGCAAAAGGAATAAGCCAATGAGAAACACTGAAGCTTGTGTCAAATCCTGTAAAGCTGCAGAGCCTATTAATACGAGGAAGGGTCAACATCACATCTCTGCAAGACCAAGAAAAGACAAGCCAACGAACAAGAAGTGTCATTTGAAATTAGCCTATCTCTTCAACGGGCAAATTTCAAATGTGCACTATAAAAGGCTGAGGAAGCATTTGAGAAAATGTTACCTTGCATACCTGAGAAATCGATCTTCAAGCAATATTCAAGCAAGCAATTAACCTGCAATACTCTCAAAGCTTATCATAGAATTCCTCAAGCCTAAAACTTGAAGAAACTCGATCCAACAGACACTATGAAGGAAAGATAACTTCAACCAGTTAAAGAGAAAATATTTGAAGAACAAAAAGGGGCCTACTCTCCAAGTTGAAGGAGTTGTAGAAGGTTCAATGTCGAACCAGAAGATTCAAGTTTGTTGGAGGGCTACGTGAACAAATCCAAGGACGTGAAAGTAAGCTGAAGTAGCAAGGTAGTTGCCTCGTGAAGAAGCTGAGTCGCAGGAGAAGCCAGATGTGTGATCAAGGCTGTCTCTAGACTGTTCACTACTTTGTAACTTGATCTGTTACTTAGTGAATTCCTCCAGGAGTTGGAGAAGAGTGGATTAGAGGAATTACTCCATTCTCGAACCACTATAAAAACTACTTGTGTCATTTTACTTTCAGCACTTACATTCCTGCATATATTTCTATATCTGCTGTTAGTTAAATCTGCTTTCCAACTAATAAATAACAAGTGCTAAAACAAGTGTTAAAAACAAGTTTTAATCAATCTAAAGGGTGTTAAGTCTTCCGCTGTTAAAAGCCAAATCAACTAAAGTTAAGTGTTAGCTTACAAATGAAGTTATACTATCAACAAACTCTATCGAAATCTGCTGAGTGGGTAACTTAGCTAAATATAGCCAACCTAGTTGTCCCCAAGGACACAACTGATTTGAGTCAACTCTGTTGAAAATCTTAAAAAGACTAAAAGTGAAAATTTGGTAAGGTTTATTCAACCCCCCCTTCTAAACCTTACAACACACCCTTTGGGACCTACAATAACCATCCAACTTGAAACGAGCCTTTAACGACAAAAAATAACTTTTGGGCCAAATTATAATTTTTGAAAATGAGGTACCTAACTTTCGAATTTTTCAAAACTGTTTTAACCACAACTTTTTATTGTCCTAAGAAGTATTTGAAAATTGGAATCACCTCAAAATCCTTTCCGGTTTAAGAGTTATCTAATTTTGAAATATCAACCTGAAAACCGCAATTTTATAAATATGCAAATTTTATAAATCTGTCCCGAGTCTCTGAAAAATATAACTCTCTGGAAATTAAGGAAAATTTTGAAATTGATCTTACCCCTTTCTGAGTCCGGAATTGAAACTTATCGAATTTTAGAACTTGGTAAGGAATCATTCTCCTTAGTAAAATAGATTTTATTTTAAAACTTGTTAAGGACCTTGAAATTGATATTTTCTAACTCGGTTACCTTATAATAATTTTAAGATATATTTTCATACTTATCTAACAAAAATATCGAGCTTGAACATAATGCACCAAACCAAATATTAAAACCGGCTAGATTATCCGCTCGATAACTAGACCGTGAGTTTTTAAAATAAATGCAGGATATTGTGTGACCAAGATCACCACGGACTTGCTAACTGATTTTATCAATTCTTTCGAACGAGCAAACTTATATAAGTTAAAAGATTGTTTGGAAGAGGATTTTTGAAGTGAAACGTTAAGTGGAACTAAAAGTGAAGTGAAATTTAAAGTGAAATGTAAAGTGTAATTTAAAGTGAAATGTGAAGTATATTTTAAAGTGAAACGTGAAGTGATATTTGAAGTGAAATGTTAAGTGGGGATGAAAATGAAGAATAAAAGTGAAAAGTAAAGTGAAAATTTAAAGTGGGATAACGGTTACGGCCCTATCCAAGTGAAGTGGGATACTGGCGACGACCTTATCCAAATTAAGTGGGATATCCGCTACGGTCCTATCCAAGTGAAGTAAGATACTGGCTACGGCCTTATCCAAATTAAGTGGGATACCAGATACGGCCCTATTCAAGTGAAGTGGGATACTGGCTACGGCCTTATCCAAATTAAATGGGATACTGGCTACGGCCTGTTAGATATTTTTCTAACCGCAAGTATACGGTGTCAAGTTTTAATATAGAGAAGTAAGGTTGTCGAATCCACAGGGAATAATTATCGAATTATCGCTAAGTATATAATATAGTAGTCTAACTTTATTTAGAAATTCAATATTTGATGGAGTTGATTATACTAAAAATACCAAAAATAAATCAAGAATATGAAAATACCAATGAGTTTATCCAAATGATTAAATGAATTCTAGAGGTGTGATGAATCTAGTTATCCCTTATGTTATCAATCATCAATTACCAATTTATAAGTCAAGATTTCTACAATAATCATTTCCTCTCTCGAGTGCCAAATGATTTTAGATTTCAATTGGGAAATCAATATCTCTATAAAATTCACCAATTAATATCTCAATAAAAGCTATGAATCTTGATAAATGACTTCAAAGGATTCACAAATCTCCCAATTCTATGAAATCCTAAGTTATGCTATTTCAAGGTCATGTATTCAATTACATCTCTAAAGTATTAAATCAAATACACCAAACAATCTAAATTATTGATCAAGTAATTTAGAAGCAACAGATCCAAATAGCAAAAATAAATTGAGAAATCTAGATTAACAAACCACAATCTCAAAACATAAGTTCAAACATAGATTACATCATCCCTCTAGAATTATAGAGTTTAGCTCATGATTGAAGAAAATGAATCCATAAGAACACAACAATACATCTTACAAGATATGGAGAAAGTAACAAAATAAGAACAAGAGTTGATGGATCTTCTCTATTTCTAGATGATAAGTGTCACGCCCCAACATATGAAATATAGAAAAGTAAACTATAATAATAATATAAAATAGTTATTACAAACCATTATAATCATACAAGCCAAATTCTTCTTGAATATTTAGTTCGAACTTACAACACTTATTATAACAAACCAAAATACAACTAAGTCCAAGTACGTAACCCGACATCAACCTATATATTACAAGTTGTCCTCATGCAGAACATAACAAAAATATGTACAAGCCATAACATGGTTCAAAAGAAAACTCGATTTCAACCTAATGTTACTCGGCGATCTGTGTCGGTCTCGCTATTTTCATAGTTCTCACCTTACGAAAAATTTTAAAGAAAAAGGAAACAAAACGTGGGGTGAGCTAAACGAGCCCAAAGTGAGTGGGGAAGTGGAATGCACGATTAAGAATATAATTTTATTTTATGATTTCATGATGCACAAACAATAACAAACATTCACAAAGTGATCACCCTTAGTAATGCATAAAGCAACAATAATTTATTAGATATTCGTTTTAGCCATCGATTTAGTCACCATCAATCAAATGAGTCCCGTGAACAAGAACGAGAATCAGATTGATCGCATTACATGCATCTTTCCGCTTCTTCTTATAACCCCTAAAAGATATTTGACCGAAGCCCGATCACCTTATCCCTCCCGATTGGCTCGGCGTCTCTTTAGCTATGGGTTTTTACCCATAGATCGTCATATTCCGGAATATACCATTCTACGACCCAAGTTCTGTCGCCGTCTCCGGCCCGACCCGAAAGTGGGAGTAGGCAAATGGGTAGTCAAACAAGGATCACAGGAAACCTGTTCGATCCGTTGTCTAACCTACCCACACCGAAATGGACTCAGTCAGTCAATATTGTTATCAAATGATATTTATATATCCAAAGCCCCAAGTCAAACAATTACACCAGTCACAATGCAGATATAAATTTTGACAACTAAATTATATATAAAATGATAGATCTCATGAAGACGTGCAACAACGAATGAAATTAAAAGCAAACCTATTTTTCTTTAGAGAAATAATATTTTGCCCACCTGATTGGGTCTAACACCTCTTTAGATCTCAATCCCCAAGTTAATTTTCCAAAGCTGTGATGAGTACCTATACCAAATTTATATCGAGGGACAACTCAATTCATATATGTTTTCCTCACAGACAATTTATTACATATATATATATATATTATGGTATTTTATTTACAACAAATCTAACTGAGTTGAAAATAAACACATTGCCCCCATAATTAAATTCAAGAGTTTCTACCTGAATCTATATGTTCCATACAATAATTCTTAATTAACTATTAGATCCTAATTAAATTAACGATGCAATTCCTTAAACTGGGGAAAGTTTACATGAATTCTGAGATTCAACACAAGAATTGATTATCCTATAAATCCACCATCAAGCATTGATTCTTAACATCTGGACCCATTCCAAATCTTGTTGGTTGTAGTTATTACTAGATTCTGTCAAAAGGTTATTAGGTACTATGTAATTATTATAGTAACCAACCCAATCAGACAATACAAACATAATCATGTAGCCAAATTTCGAGTTCTGTAGCTAAACTTATTCATATGTATTCCACAAATAATGATAAATTTCCTTGGTAACTGACCTACGTATTGACATACAAAGTAGTATTAAATTATTGGAATTTCCAGTAAGTACCTGTATCAAATGATTAAGGTAGTGACTTTTATTAATTAAACTGATACAACACTTATAATTACTAATTAGTGACTAGGCTAACACAATATAATAAATAAAAATTATATTGAGATATTTTTCTTAAACTAAAAGAAATTGTTTCATATATATAGACAACCCTAGCCTCAATTAATATATATTAACTTCTAAGCATACCCATTTGAGATGACATCAGAAAACAATTTACTCACCTTTTATTCCCTTTTCTCCTTTACTACTTTGCTAATTGTCCTTCTTTTATTCTTTTTTCCTCGGTGTCTGGCCGCGTCCAAGGGAGGTGATTATCTCCTAATATTGTTTTGATAAGGTATAGTCTCAGCAAGTTAACTTAGCCTCTAATATACCTCTAGTCAGCACCAACGTGTACACGTTGCTCCCGTGCAACAAGTCCATTTTTGATTGGCCAACATATGTTATAATACGAACATTCAGGTTTTTGTGTATTACTTAATATTTATTTTTTTTAACTTGTTAAGAAATTAGTTATATTAAATTAAATCACAATTAATTGATAAATTTTCAGTCAAGGTCTAAAATCTTTTAGACTTTTATAAAATTCAATTAGGGGTAAAATAATATTCGGGTTCCCTTAATACATGTCTTCTCCTAAGTTGGCGTCGTATAAAGTTGAGCATGAGGTGTCAATCAAAGGTATGCCTCACATTCCTCTTGTATAATATATTAATGTATTTATATTTGAACCCCTTAAGAAACTTAGGTTAGCACATTAAGTACAAGATAATACATATTTAGGATATTAAATTTTCAATAAGTAAATATTAATATTTTAGGAATACCATGTAAATAAATTCATATACAAAATTTAATATATTACTAGTAGTCGAATTTTCGGAGTCCTAGAATAAGAGCCTTCAATCTTCTTCTCCAAGCTTTTCCCAAGGTGTTTCCAGCCTTCTTCCTTGTCTTCTTGCTGCTTTGTTGTCTTCCCAAGGGTTCAAGATCTCTAACTTCACGCCCCAAGACTTCTATTTATAACCCCACAAAAGTCCAAGAAAAAAAATAAAACTTCTTGTTTTGTCCACCTGAGCGCCGCTGCGGCAAGGCTACCACCTGGCGCGCCATACCATTATCCGCCCGGCGCTGCGACGCCAGAAACGGGGCGCTGCAGTGCCATTTCGTTGCTCCCAGGCGCTGCGGCGCCAAGGAGAGGGCGCTGCAGCGCCAACTCGAATCTTTTGTGCCGTATTTTGGCCTCCGCGCACTGGTAGCGTCTTTTTGGCGCTGTAGCGCCACCCAAATGTCCGAATTTGGTTTTGAGTCCTTCATAATAGTTGTAACCCTATCTCTTAGCTTTCCATAGCCACTTGAATCAACTTAATATCAATTTTGTAGAGAGAGTTATGGCCAATATACGAAACTCTGCTAGTGCTAGAAATTCCAGACGCATTTGGACTTTTCTTCAAATCAATCTCTCGTTGTTTGCTCGTTCGTACTTATTTTGATACACGATTCATTACTATGACTATAAACTCAATATAATTGGCTCTCAACATGGATTGACCACTCAAATGATTCGAAACAATGGGAATTAATGCCTAACCTATGAGATATAACAAAAATGACTTCAAAATACTCAAAAACAACACAAAACTCTAGTGTCGGAAGCCCAAATCAATGGTATAAAACCAAGTGAACAAATACCCCCAAACTTAGAATATTGCTTGTCCTCAAGCAATTACAACTATAAAATGGAAAAAAATACAAGACACAACAATACAAACAAACTGCAAAACTTCACAACCAATATCATTTGTCTCATTACTCATTTCACTACCAATCAAACATGTGTTTTAACATTGTGATCAAAAGTGTGGAATGTATATGCCAAATCCGTTTAGATTATTCAAATAGTTTCACGCAATCAAGTATTTTCAAAATGATTCACTTTTTAAATATACACATGAGATGCTTACTGGACTCCATAGGCTTGTCTTTCACACTAATCTCCGCTAATGTAGGCTAATGTAACACATGGATCAATAGGACTTTTAAAGTTTGTAATGTGGGCTTAGGGTAAGGTAGGAAAATATGGGATTAAGTGGCTCAAATCACCCAAACACACAATTAACACTTCGAATTATCAATAAGCACTACCCTTCACTTTTTGACATCCCCAATGTTTATGAACCTTCAATCCCGCTGATATTTCTTAATTTTTTTTTTCACACATATTTTTTTTTCGGAACCTCCAAACTTATTCTTTTGCGTACATGGTTCCATATTTTCTTTTCTCGAGCAACTTCATTCAATTAAATACACACCCTTCTCATCATACCCTCCTCAACTTCCAATATTTTTTCTATACTTTGTGTGTATGAGTGATGGGTAATTAGGATATTAACATTTAGGCTCTGGGTATTAGATTGGTTGTCAAAGAAACGGGTTTATAAGGCTCAAAAGGGGACACTAGGGAAAATATAATACAAAGGTAGACATTCTAGGCTCTAGCTTGTTCAAAGATGGCCTAAATCACTTCCTCATGGTTACTTCGCCTAGGATTTCGCCTCAACTAGTGGTCAGACAAGTTCTAGCATCCGGTGGGATCATAAAGGAACCACTCAATTGCATAAATCATCCCCAAATAAATCAGCAGAGTTAAACACATAGATGGAATTAATGGAAAGAAGATTAAATCACAGTTCAAACACATGTTCTTTTGACCGTTCAACTCATATTCAACAAATTCACTTAGTCATGCAGTTTCACAGTTTTACAAACGCCCCGACTCAACTCTAGACTCTTTTTTTATTCGTTTTTTTTTACTCAAGACCCGACTCGATGAATAAAAACAGACTGCACCCCCCAAACTTAAAACGATATTGTCCCCAATGGAGAGGTGGGAAAAAAGACTTTCCTGGTAGCCGAGGAGCGAAGGCTCCTTAAGTCATGTGATACTACTACGTGTATGAAGTGTCTCGTATAAGCTCACAATGCATCCTAGCGCACAAGCCCGTGGGTATTATATACTCCGAGGTGTGGTCTTGTTCTTCCCCTTCTCCTTGGCCCGGCCCTTTTTTGGCTTCGCATCTTTGCAACCTAGCAAGGTAGACAAGAAAACAAAACTCGTGGAACCAAGAAACTCGGTTATGGGTGAGAAATCGAAAATCACATCACATACATAATGCACCCAAGTAGAAAATATAGTGCCCTGTCAAAAAGATAAGCATGGAGATGTAAAATAGCACTAAACAATGTGAAATCGTCATTGGGGCATTTCATCAAACACTCATATGCATGAATTTGGGAAAAGATAGTAAATGTAATGGATAACTCAATTCAATCCCAAAATTCAACACCAAACCTAAGTCTAGCATGATCAACCAATCCACAATCCATACATCAACAACAATTATCCTAGCACTACTACAATCCAATCACACCAAAAATCACAAGATGGGGAAAACCATGGGGTGGGTTTTGGAAGTTGCAAACTTACCAAATAATGAGTGAATGAGGAGATGAAGATGGTGTGTGTGGTGTTAAAGTGCTCCTTTGTGACGATGGAGTGGGATATGTGGGATTTGCACAAATAAGAGGGGTGGGATGTGATGCAACTTACTACTCCTAATAATGCAAAAACTCAGAAAAAACAAAAACAACTACTAAACTAAATTAAAACTAAGAAAGCAATAAAAGGGGCTTGGGTTGCCTCCCAAGAAGCGCTAAGCTTACAGTCTTCAGCCAGACCTTTTCAGATTCTCCTCAGTTGGAGCTCCAATATGCATGTTATTCACATTGCCCTTAGAAACTCCCGAACCTCCAATGTCTTCAGCTATATTCCCAACCATCTGCTTACCATCATTTAATTCAAATTTTAGCATGTTGGTTGGATGGATGGTGAATACAACTTTCTCCTGATTTACCCGCAGAGTTAGCTCCCCCGTTTCTACATCGATCAAAGCCCGTGCTGTAGCTAAAAATGGTTGCCCAAAGATGATAGGTATTTTCTTGTCCTCATTCGCATCCAACACTACAAAATCCACAGGAAAAATAAATTTATTAATTCTTACCAATACATCTTCAATGATTCCCCACGGAGGCGATGGATCGATCAACAAACTGCGCAAAGTAATATCGACGGCTTCACCTCCCGAGCCCAAACTTCGTCACATCAGAAAGAGATATAAGATTCACACTGGACCCAAGATCACAAAGTGGTTTCTCAAAGAAAACTCCTCCAATAGTACAAGGAATAGTGAAACTCCCTGGATCCTTCATTTTCTGAGGTAGTTTACTCGACTATTGCACTACATTCCTCTCACAAATACAGTCTCAAACTCCTCCAACTTCATTTTCTTGGATTCCACTGGTTTGGCATAAATGGGCGATTGTTCGGGTGCAAGCTGAATTTCTGCCTCCGTTCTTACATAAATTGCATTGCAATGCTCCCTCGGATTAACCTCTGTATCACTCGGAAATTTCCCTCTCGCTTTGCAATGAATTCTTGTTGTTGCTAATCGTCCTACTTGTGTCACCAAGGAGTTGATGTGACCTTCTATTGTTGTAACTCTCGAGCCGAGAGCTTGTCCATGTTAGCATCACTCTTGTTCATCCAAGCTCGGTTTCTACAATAAATGCGCCAAGTAATTCTTCCAAGGACGACTTGTTTTCTCCCACCTGTGTACTCATACTTGCCTGAGTTTGAAATCCCGGAGGTGGTTGCAACACATTTCTCGTATTGCTATATGAGAAATTTTCATAATTGCAAAGTCCCGGGTGATAGTGTGTTGGCAACTAATTCCCTTTATTGTTGAAACCCCGATTGTTCACATAATTGACTTGCTCTATGTCAGGCCTCATCATCTCTTGACTTATTTCCATAACAGCTTCTGTTTGTTGTTTTCCACCAGAATTTAAGGTGGCAAGTTGCTTTAACAAGGCGGAAATTTGAGAGGCCAAAGCGGACATATTATCAAGTTCAAGAACGCCAGCGACTTTCCTTGGTGTGGATCTATCGGAAGGCCATTGATAACTGTTGGTAGCCATTTCTTCTAGCAAAAGCATGGCTTCACTTGGAGTTTTAGCCATCAGTGTACCTCCTGCTGCAGCATCTATAATAGTTCTCGAATGACCATTCATACCATTGTAGAAATATTGAACTTTCTGCCAATCTGCGTACCCATGTTGTGGGCACCTCCTCAATAATTCCTTGAATCGCTCCCAAGCTTCATAGAGTGGTTCAAATTCAATCTGTTGAAATTGAGCAATCTCACTCTTCAGTTGAAGTATCTTGCTAGGTGGAAAGAATTTTGCCATAAATTTTTCAGTGAGATCATCCCAACTAGTGATACTTACGGGTGGGAAAGTTTGAAGCCATTGTCTAGCTTTATCACGAAGAGAAAATGGAAACAACCTCAACCGAATAGCTTCATCGGGAACCCCATTTATTTTTATAGTGTCGCATATCTCGAGAAAAACAGCCAAATGAGCATTAGGGTCGTCTACAACACTTCCCCCGAACTGATTTTATTGCACCATGTTTATCAGGGTCGGCTTCAATTCAAAATTATTCGCATTGATAGGTTGGCGAACAATACCCGAATAATTTTGATTCGTGGTTGGTCGAAAATAATCCCGAATGGCCCTTTCTGGAGGTGCAATAATAGGTATGCGGTTTTCATCTTCACCGTTTCCTGTCATTTTTGTGAATTCGATTCTTCGTGAGGCTCTAATCTTTCGAAGTGTTCTTTCAATTTCTGGATCAAATAAGATTAAATTAACACTCTTATTTCTTTGCATCAACAAGAAAACACAAAAATGGCAATAACCCTATTGTAACAAGAACCAATCTAAATTAAAGTAAAACTACTAAGTAATAATATTAGCGCAAATAAGATGAATTATTCCCCGGCAACGGCGCCAAAAACTTGTTAGATATTTTTCTAACCGCAAGTCTACGGTGTCAAGTTTTAATATAGAGAAGTAAGGTTGTCGAATCCACAGGGAATAATTATCGAATTATCGCTAAGTACTATAATATAGTAGTCTAACTTTATTTAGAAATTCAATATTTGATGGAGTTGATTATACTAAAAATACCAGATTATACTAAAAATACCAAAAATAAATCAAGAATATGAAAATATCAATGAGTTTATCCAAATGATTAAATGAATTCTAGAGGTATGATGAATCTAGTTATCCCTTATGTTATCAATATGGTTTATCAATCATCAATTACCAATTTATAAGTCAAGATTTCTACAATAATCATTTCCTCTCTCGAGTGCCAAATGATTTTAGATTTCAATTGGGAAATCAATATCTCTATAAAATTCACCAATTAATATCTCAATAAAAGCTGTGAATCTTGATAAATGACTTCAAAGGATTCACAAATCTCCCAATTCTATGAAATCCTAAGTTATGCTATTTCAAGGTCATGTATTCAATTACCTCTCTCAAGTGTTAAATCAAATACACCAAACAATCTAAATTATTGATCAAGTAATTTAGAAGCAATAGATCCAAATAGCAAAATAAATTGAGAAATCTAGATTAACAAACCACAATCTCAAAACATAAGTTCAAACATAGATTACATCATCCCACTAGAATTATAGAGTTTAGCTCATGATTGAAGAAAATGAATCCATAAGAACACAACAATACATCTTACAAGATATGAAGAAAGTAACAAAATAAGAACAAGAGTTGAGGGATCTTCTCTATTTCTAGATGATAAGAGCTTCAATCTTCTTCTCCAATGTTGGGAAATTATTTTGTAGATTTTGATGAATGCCATGTAAAACTTAGAATAGGAAGTTGGCACCCCATTCTTGTTATAAATTGCATTGTAATAGATAGGCTGGTAGATGAAAGTCAAGTCACCTATGCTCGAACATGCAAGAAGATAATCGAGACTAAAAGGAAGACTCATGAGTGAGGCAAATTGAGTGTGGCAAAGAAGAGAAGACAGAACTTGATCAAGGTGCGGTGAGTGAAGTATCGGTCAAGTCAACTCAAGATAGCCAAGTCTCAAGTTGAAGTGACGAGAAGAGTCATCCATGATTAGAAGTCGACTCTAAGTCACCTGGGGAAGGCAAGGAAATGCAATCAAGACGAGATAATCGAAAGAGATCCGTTGTACGTAAATCAAGAGAATTACTTAAACAAGTAATACTTCCATACTACCTTTCTTGAAGTGCTCATCCCCCGAAGCATGCAAAAGGAATAAACCAATGGGAAGCATCGCACCGTGTTAGAACTCTGAAAAGCTGAAGAATCGTTCATATGAGGAAACGTAAATTCCAAGGACTGCAACAAGACAAGCCAACGACCACAAGTGACTTTCAAAAATAAGCCTATCTCTTCAACGGTCAGATTTTTGAAACATCACTATAAAAGGCTGAGGAATCACTCTGAGAGAAGGTTACCGACCTAAACCACGAACATTCAAGCTAATATTTGAACTATAACCAAGAATACTCTCAAGTCATTCAAGATCAATCCTCAAGCCTACATTACGAAGGAAATCAATCCAACACTCACCTGTGAAGGAAAGACAACTTCAAACAGTTGAAGAGGAAACATTTGAAGAATCAAGAGGTCTACATTCCACAAAGGATTGTAGAAAGGTTCAAGGTCGAACGAGGCTTAAGCTATTTGGAGGGCTTCGTGATCAAATCCAAGGAACTTAAGCAAGTGGGTCAGAGTAGCAAGGCAACGCCTGTGAAGTAGCCGAGTCGCACGAGAAGCCGATGTGTGACCAAGGCATCTCCGCATCGAGTCCCAAAGGATCAAGTCATTTGTGTGATCAAGATTTGTATCTCGGGGTCCGTTAACCACTCGTATATTGATCAATACTTAGTGGATTCCTCCAGAGTTGAGAAGAGAGGAGCGGAAGAATTACCCCATCTTCGCACCTCTATAAAAACTTATTGTGTCATTTACATTTCAACACTTTAATTTTCGCATCTTATTTTTATATCTCGCTCAAAAATTTGCTATCCAATTGATAATCAATCGAAAGTGCCAAAACCAAGTATTAAAACAAACTTAACCAAATTCAAGGGTGTTAAGTTTTCCCCCAAAACATATCACGTCAAGTTAAGTCTTTAGTCAAAAAAGCCGAGTTATTCTATCAACACTCACCGAGTCTGTTGAGTGACTAACTCGATTAACTAACTTAGTCAGTCCATCAAGGACTCAATTTGTGAAGTATTAACTCAACATTTTTAAAAGGACTAAATCGAAAAGTTGGTAAGGTTTATTCAACCCCTTCTAAACCTTACACTCACACCCCTGGGACCTACAAGTGGTATCGGAGCGGTTGGTTCATTGAGCCTTCCGACCAAGTTATCGAACTAGATCTCCAAATTTTTCAAAGCTTGCTTTAGCACTTGATATTTCAAAACTCTTTTATTCAAGAAAGTTACTATCATGGAAGCAAATTTGACACGCATCCCTATGTTCACAATTGAAGAATTTGATGATTGGAAAATTCATATGCGCAGTGCTCATCTATCAAAGATTACACGATGAGATGTGGATAGTGATAGAAGATGGGCCACTCCAAATCTTAAAAGTGAACACATTTTGCTAGAGAGCCGCAATCGAAGGAGAAGAGGATATCGCTCCCGCACAGCTTATGGTTGAAAAACCAAGAGTTGAATGGACAAATGATGACAGAAAAAGATATAACTTGGACAATGTGGCCAAGGACATTCTTTACAAAACTTTGGACAAAGCCATGTTCAACAAAGTCAAATCATGCAAAACGACAAAAGAAATCTGGGACAAGCTAACCTTGATTTGCGAAGGCTCAGAGCAAATCAAAGAAAATAAACTATCTGTTGTTGTACAAAAATTTGAAAATTTTAAGATGCTTGCAGGAGAAACCTTGGATCAGCTGGATGCTCAGTTCACGGAAATTACCAATGAACTGTCTGCACTTGGAAAGGAATATACACAGAAGGAAATGTGTATGAAGATTCTAAGAAGTCTCCCAACTGAGTGGGATATGAAAGTCATGGCCATGAGACATTCCATGGACCTATCAAAAACATCCAACCATGAGCTATTCTCAGATCTCAAAGCCTACGGATTTTGCCGAGAAGAAAAGATCAAGAAGAGACAATCGTGCCCAAAACAATGGCTCTAATTGTCAAAGATGGCAAAAAGAGCGAGGTCAAAGAGGTCATTGACCAAGAGGAGATCGTGACCGATGGTTAAAAGGTTCAACAAGTTCTTCAATAAGAACTACAAAAGAAGCAAAGGTGAATCCTCCAGAAGACACTCAGCTCCCTCCAAGTCAAGGGAAGAAAGAACACCCAATAGAGCAGAGCATCAAAAAATTGAATATCAAAGAGCAGACAATCCAAGGATGGAAAGAACTGATCAAAACGTTGAAAATCTATGCTGGAACTGCAGGCAACCTCGTCACTATGCCATTGAATGCCCATATCCTGTAGTCAACAAATACACGAATGAAGAGGAAAGAAAAGTCTTCAGGGAAAGAACACAGGAAAAGAGAAAGGCAATGTTGGGCAGAGAGAGGCGATACGATACCAAGTCAAAAGACACAACAGACTCAGAGAGTAGTGAAGCTGACTACTCAAGTGACTCTCAAGAAGAAGCCTTGATCTGTCTAATGGCTAAAGAACAAAACCAACCTGACCAAGAAGATGAGGTACACTCTAACTCATCACACTCAGATACTAGTGATAATGATTGTGACACACACACTTCATCACCTACTGATCTTTATGATTCATTAGGCAAAATGATGAAAGATTTTGAACACATTAAATCCTCACACACACTACTAAATGAGGAGAAGAAAATTTTACTTAAGAGTTAAAACTCACGGTGACTAAGGAGCCGAGTACTCTAAGTCAAATAGCCGATGAGAATAAAAGTCTAAAGGCTGAAAATCTTAAGCTAATAGCAGAGATAGTCTGCTATAGAAAAGAGGAGAATGATCCCAAAAATGTGATTGCCTCATTCACTAAGGCATCTAAATCATTGGATGATCTTATTATGAGTCAAAGAGAATGTGGAGACAAAACAGCTTAGATTCAATTTCTCAATGCTATGTCAAGCTCCAAAAGTGATTTTGGAAAAAGGATCTTCAAGTAATGAAGTATCTCTAAAATCCAAAACTCCAAATGGTGCACACACATTTATTCTAAAGCACAATCACAAGAAAACCGGCATTGGTTATAAAGGAAAAGGAAAAACGGCCCGATTGAGTATCTTGAGAAGACAGTGAGAAGAAATCCAAAGGAGTCCTCAAGAAACTCCAAACAGGAGATACTATGTAAAGAAGAAACAGAGCTACCAAAAACCCCGGAATCTCTATAAAAGAAACACATATGATGGGAATGGTAAAAATACCCAAGCCAAGTGATTGGAATAATGTGAACTATCAAAGCAAAGACCTATGGAATATAAGCAAGTGGCAAAGGCCTAGAACTCAAAGAAAGGCCATTCCAAAGGCATAAGAGCTTTCATCAAGGCACTCATATGCACCCAAGCACTACACTCAGAGATATCACAACTACCCAAAGAAGGCAATTTCTAAAACACATACAGACATACGACAAAAGAGAAATTGTATGAACCAGAACCCCAAGCAATTTGCCAAAATTAATTATGATTATGGCACGATAGATGGCAACCCCTTAGAGTCAAATCATTTGACTATAGGTTGGTTGGATCATCTTACAATACTAACCCCTCAGGACCCAGACAAGTATGGGTACCTAAAACCTAATTTCCTTGATTGCAGGTTCAAGGAGCGGTGAGTGCCAAGGAACCTAGTACATGGATAGTGGCTATTCCGGACACATGACAGAAACAAGAAATATTTATCAAAATTCAAGGAAGTCAGAGGTGCAAAAGTCATATTTGGAGGGAATGAAGCTCCAGGAGAAATAAGAGGCATTGGATCTATCAAGAAAAATGGACTAGAAATCACAGATGTTACATATGTTGAAGGACTCAACTTCAACTCGCTAAGCATAAGTCAACTCGTGACAAAGGCTACAATATGGATTTAACATGGGTATATGCCAAATCAAAGACATGAATCCAATGAAGTTGTCTTTGCAAGGATGCGATAAAAGAACATGTATGTGGAAGATTGGTCAATCTGCAACACCAAGCACTCCGTCATAGTGAAAAGCACATTTGAATCAAGTTGGTTGTGGCATAAGTTCTGAGTCACCTGAACTTCAAAACAATTAACAAACTTGCCAGGAGTAATCTTGTAGAAGGACTTCCGGACTCAAGATACAAGAAGGAGAGTATATGTGATGCATGCCGATGGGAAAGCAAATCAAATCATCATTCAAAGAAAAGACATGTCCATCTTCAACAAGAATATTGCACACTGCTACATATGGATCTGTTTGGTCCAGTGGAACCAGCTAGCATAAGTGGGAAGAAATACACCTTGGTGATAGTAGATGACTACTCAAGATATACATGGACAATATTCATGTGTAAAAAAGAAAGAAACTCTGCAGAAACTACCACAACATCGATGAAGAGAATACAAAACGAGAAGAGTCAAACCATTATCAAAATAAGATCTGACAGAAGGAACGAGTTTGTCAATGGTATAATAACTCGATCTTGTATTGAAAATGGTATTGGTCATGAATTATCTGCAGAAGGACTCCACAAAGACAAAATGGAGTTGCGAGAAAGAAGGAATAGAACTCTCAAAGAAGCAGCAAGGACCATGTTAGCTCAAGCAGGGCTGCTAAAAGATTTTGGGTCAAGCAATAAACACAAAGATGCTATACTCAAAATAGATGCATGATAAACAGACAGGTGACAAAGACTCCTATGAGATTTGGACGGGAGAAAGCCAAATGTTGCATACTTCAAAATATTTGGATGCAAATGCTTCATCCATAACAATGGCAAAGATAATTTAAAAGCTTTTGATGCTAAAGTCGATGAAGGTATCTTCTTAGGATACTCACCAAAGCAAAGCCTACAGAGTGCTCAACAAGAGGACAATGGTTTGAAGAATCCATCCATGTGGTGTTTGATGAACCAAATGTAAATGAAGAAGACATTGAAGAATCGGTGATAAGTTCTGAATCAACCAACCATGCGAGAAGAGTCCCTATGTTGAAGGAAAATTTCGGAATTATCAATCCGGATGAAGATGAGATAGTGAGTCTCAAAGACACTGGAAAATCTGCAGCTAAGTGATGATGAGAGAGCTGATCAAAATAACACAGCTGCAAGACGACTGAATCCAACTAACTTACTCCAACCTGATGTAAGATGGCTGAGAGATCATCCACCAAAACTAATCATTGGAGATGTAAGAGAAGGTGTGAAAACTAGATCCAGAACTCAACAAGAAGCAATGTTTACTTGCTTCATCTCACAAATAGAGCCAAAAGATGTGTCACAAGCATTGGATGACACACATTGGATTCAAGCCATGCAAGAAGAGCTAAATCAGTTTGAAAGGAACAAAGTGTGGGAATTGGTTCAAAGACCTACCCATCAAAATGTTATTGGCACTAAATGGGTGTTCAGAAACAAGATGAATGAGGAAGGCTCTGTGGTGAGAAACAAAGCAAGATTGGTAGCCAAAGGGTATTGCCAAGAAGAAGGAATAGATTTTGCTGAAACTTTTGCTCCTGTAGCAAGATTGGAAGCTATAAGGATGTTTCTTGCCTATGCAGCTCACAAGAACTTTATTGTATATCAAATGGATGTAAAGAGTGCATTCCTTAATGGTTTGTTGGAGGAAGAAGTATATGTTTAACAACCTCCAGGATTTGAGCAGAAGACTCTTGGAGACAAGGTATACAAACTCAAGAAAGCTTTATATGGATTGAAACAGGCACCCAGAGCATGGTATGATACATTATCACAATTCCTAACTAAGAACGGATTCACAAAAGGCTAAGTGGATAGAACACTCTTCAGCATTCAAGATGGGAAGTGTATACTACTTGTTCAAATATATGTGGATGACATCATCTTTGGATCCACAAACAAAGAGTCAGTATGATAAATTCTCAAATCTCATGCAAAGCAAATTCGAAATGAGCATGATGGGAGAGTCGACATTCTTCCTGGACTCAAGTGAAAAACAGGTTGAAGGATGGGACCTTCATAAGTCAAACAAAATACACCGAGAGATTTAATGAAGAAATTTGGTATGGAAGAGAAGTCTTTCGTGAAAATACCAATGAATACATCATCAAAATGGACATGGATGCGGATGGCAAGCCTGTAGATCAAACAAGATACTGAGCACTTATTGGATCATTGCTCTATCTCGGACAAAGAAGCGGGCCGACATCACCTTTCTTTGTAGGTGTATGTGCAAGATTTCAATCGCTCCAAAAGAAAGCCACATGATGCACAAGAGGATCTTGAGATATTTGAAAGGAAGCCAAGAAGTTGGCTTATGGTATCCTAAGGAAGGTGGATTCAAGCTAATTGGTTATTCGGACTCGACTATCTTTGGATGTAGAGTTGACAGAAAAGCACCGCAGCACATGCCAAATGCTTGAAATAGGCTAATTTCTTGGTTTAGCAAGAAGCAAAATTCAATAGCCACCTACAACTGGTGACGAGAATACATAGTTGCGGGCAAATGTGCCCAAGTCTTATGGATGAGACAAAGAATGAGAGACTATGAAGTTGAAGAAAAGGAAATTCCTATTATGTGTGACAATACAAGTGCAATTGTAATCACTCAAAATCTCGTGTTGCACTCAAGAACAAAGCACATCGATGTCGATATCACTTCATAAGAGACCATGTTGAAAAGAAGGACATCACCTTGGCATATATCTCAACCGATAAACAAGAATGACATATTCACAAAACCATTATGTGAATCAAGATTTGAAGAACTCAAGCATGAGTTAGGGTTAATTGAGCTGAGTTAACACTGAAGACTCAAAGAAAAGAGATGAAACACGAAAAGAGGAAAAAAGTGAACTCTTAATTCACCTAAGTGAATCACCAGATCGGAAAGTCAATTGCATCAATTAATTATGACAATTTGAGTCACAAGGAGAGAAGTGAGAAGGAGGATTGAATCGGCTAAGGAGTAAGTTTGAGTTATTTATGAGCAAAGTGACAAAAACGCCGGTCGTTTTTACTAAGCGGGAATGTTTTTAAGAATGACGTCAACATAATTATGACGTGTACAAATCAAAAGTCGCACACCAAGCTTGTGATTAGATATAAATGTTTGCCGCATTAAATGCGAGAACTTAAATGCTAATCGGCGTGCAAGATCTAAGCCGTTGATTTTGATCAAATTTCAAAACCACCCGCACGCCCTTTCATAAACCATACTTATACCATTTCGTCCGATTTTCTCTCACTTTACCAAAACTGTTCATCTCTCAAAGGCAAAATAAAGAAACTTTCTCTCAAAACCCTACAACTCCTCAAGATCATTTTATAAGATTCGTTCGGTAAAAAACATCGAGAAATGGCACCTACTCATGATTTCGTCAAGTTAGGAAAGCAAATCCACACCGGGTCTCATTGTGGATTTCGATGGTATGGTTAAACAGGTCCGACGACACCTGCGTGAAGAATATTCTTTGAGAAGTGGAAAAATCTAGATTAAAACCATTTTTGATGATGGAGTTCCCAATGACCTACATAGAAGAGGTCGCACAGTTCTCACGTGAACGCCGAGGTTCACGATGAGGGCATCAAGTCCTCTGTTCACGGAAAAGAGTTCACCATCACCGCCAGGATTTGGCGTAACATCGCTTGTTTTCGGCGAAGGAGTCTTAGGAGATTCATAAAGCCGAGGTTGATTCGATCGCCGCTTGGAAGGAAGTAGCCAAGTCCGATTGTCGGCCGCGAAAGTGGTCTATACTAATAATAAGAAGTTGAAGGAGGACTACCACAAATTATGGACATTGTTGCCAAATGCATAGACATTAAATTTGGCGGCTTTGACCGATTGTCCAAAGCTAAATTGATCGTAATGGCTGCGATCATTGAAGAAAAGAAGGTGAATTGGGGCTGAGTTTGTATACAAAGCAGACTCGCAGAATATTGGGAACAAATCCTTCAAGGAGGATGGTACATTTGGAGGTTCCTAGGATATGGCCTAGTGATTGGCCGAATGGTGGAAGTGAAAGAGTCCTCTTCGGCATGGAAAGGCGTTCCATGTAAACAAGAGGATGTTTCGATCAATCCTCTCCGGCGCACTGTAAGAGAGCTTACGCCAAGAGGGTCGATCATGAGTGAGGGGAATCGGTGACTCAAGATTCACCGCCTCCTCACCTCCCAAGAAGATCGGCGCTAAGAAAATCACGCCCCTGCAAAGAAGGAAAAAGAAATCCGCACTTTGCCCCCGCAGCTGAGTCACCCGCCCCGCAGCTAGCGTCTCCCGCCCCTGCAGCGCATGATGGAGAAGGAACCATTAATCCCTTCTCCGGTGATCAAGAAGAAGAGGACGCCACAACAAGGAAGGCATTGCCTCTAAGACAATCGCGAAGACATTTACCTTCAACGAACAGGAGGAAGTGGAACCGAGATGTTCCTCTGGTGAAAACAAAAAGAAGAAGAAGAATTCAAGCTCTCCGAGCTTGAGAAGACGGTTGAGTCTGCCATTCAGCTGGAAAAGAATACCCGAGACTACTGGAGAAGTAGAGTCTCCGGAAGTTATCGATGAAATGGCTAAGTCTGCTGAGGCCGATCAGCAGAGGCAACTCGAAGACCCAGCTGTAGAAAGAACAGCTGAGGAACAAGGAATAGCTGAGACAACCGAATCACCTATTGATAGGGTTGTGTCTCTGCCTGTAATGGAGGATACTGAAGATGTCGAGCAGCAAAGTTTGCTACCCTCAATCCCTGAGCTCGAGGGACAGTAGGGAAATGATGACAGGGATGATGATGTGATGATCCTATCCCCACCATACCCAGACATTCAAAATCGTCTGTGAGAATGGAGGAAATGGAAGTTGAGTCGATCCAGGGAACAATTCCAAAGACCGAATTCATTGAAGAAGAAGACGAATCGATGAACTTCCGGATTGACCAATGTGGTGCAAGCTCTTGATGAAGAAAACTGTTTGGATATTCTAAATATCTTTAAAGAGAAGGAGAAAGAAAGATTGGCAGAAGAAGCTGAGGCACGTGAGAAGGCCAAAGATCGCCCTCTCACTGGCACCACAGAACATACACATCCTCACCTCGACATTCTATCGAAAGTGATGAGGATCCGGACCTTCTTTCGCCCGCAGGCGAGTTGCAAATGCAGCAAGCAATGCAAGAATCCGAGAATCCTACATGAGCAAAGAATGATGGAGGGACCAGGGGAGTCATCCAAATCACGGTGGAGATAGATCCTATGGGAGTGGTGCGAAAGATATCACATGTTGTCGCTGCCACCACTTCCCCAGCTCATTCGGAGGAAGGTGTTAAGGGAATTGGCGATGAAACTGGGATTGTGGGGACCCCAGTCGAGCCAACCCCTAATGAAGGTGTCTTACCACCTGCCCCAACGATCGAATACTCGGTGGGAACAGTATGGGAGTCCTGGAGACGAGTGACCCCATTCCAAGTCACTCACTAGTGTGCCACTGAGGGGAAACTCCCTCCATTGCGGCAAGGTCGGAGGATCTTTGCGGCCGACTCCACAATGCATCTCGGAGGCGAAGTGGAGAAGGAACAACGGCTGAATACACAAAGCAGTTATCAGCGACGAGGCTCGAGCAGTTGAGACTGTCTCACTGAAGTGCCAATCGCTCTCGAGCCCATGACGCGCTGATGCGATCGAGGCACGAGGAAGGAACCGCCCGGGAGTTAACACTTTGGGCAATGAAAATGCAATCCATGGAGTTGAGACTCAATGGATGCCACCTCGAAAGACCCCAAGACACGAGTTGACACTGTCGAAAGGGATGTCCAGGCCTCGGCGATTGAGCTGAGGGGGTAATGAAGGCCAACGGGAGGTTGAGACTTCCGGGGTAAAGAGATGAAGCACGTAACATCCCTCCCGCTATCATTGATCCCGAGAGAAAAGGAGATAAGTGCTCTTCACGATTCCCAGGATAATCCTAATGTAACTTTTCCGGGAACCGAAGGTGAAGATGAAACCGAGTCATCCCCTATTGCGAGATCCAAAAGACTCGGTGAGGATGTTCCAACCACGAGTATGTCCGACCTCAAGACTACTCGCCAAACATTCAACTTTGATGATGAGCCGCCCATGGAAATCTCATCATCGTCCGATGACGCTCGATATGGCGAGACCAGTCAACTCATTTGGAAAAAAGTGAGACCGAGCGAAGGTTAAGACAACCGAGGCTCAAGCAAGTCGGGTCGACTTCACAACAGACCCACAAAAAACAGAGTCCATTGTGCGTGCTCCCCAAGTTGCGCGGGTTCGACTCCACGGGGGACTTCACGAGCACCAATTATCATTGAACAAATTCCGATTTGCCCGTGATGATCCTTTTGTAGAATCATTTCCTTCTCTCCGGAGGTACTCGACCTCCCTGAAGAATCGCCTAGAGATCGCGAGCACTTCCTGACACTCCGATCCTGTTATTCCATCGAGACACCATTGTTCGGTGACTATGACTTTGTTTTTGCTTGGCGTCATTTGAAATAGAGGTGACAGTGAAGTTCGGGAAGTCTTCAAAGCCTTATTTGCCGAGATAGAAAAGATGGAGAGGCACCAAGCCTCACTGGACATGAGGTGGATAACGAGACGCCAACTTATCTGGCGATTTGCGAGGCATAATAGTCGGGATCCGGAATGGTGGCAACAACAAAGACATAAATGTGTGGAAAAGTTTGATATTTCAGGACATTGTTCAACAAGTTGCTAGTCTGCGGCCGAGAATGCCGATGCAAAGACAAAATTGCAAGAGCACATCGAACAAATGCATGAATCTCACACCTCAGAGATAAAGCTGCTGCGTGAACATAATAAGAACGAGCTCCCGCATGTGGAAGAGAACATGGATCGAAAATTCAGTCTTCTCATGGCCGAGATGAAGTTGGTAGCAAAGTGAATCCAACGCCACCCGCTACGAGTTCCGACAAAGATACTCCGCAGCCAGATTCGGTTAACCGGCTATCAGACTAGACTTCTTGCTTGCTAGCTTGTTTCGTGGGTTCCTCTCTCCTTTGATGATGCCAAAAAGGGGGAAGAGGAATACCAAAAAGCGCTGAAGGGATCTGAAATCGAGAAGGGGGACGCTTGTTTGTGAAGGGAAAGACAAATGGTGAGGAAGTAATAAGAGAGAAGAAAGGAAAATGTTGAGGGGAAGGTTCGAAAGATGTGACCTTGATGATTACTAAAAACCCCCAACAAGGTCTTGTCACACGGTGATATCATCAAGCAAACTCCTAGTGACTCGCCACTCCAACACTCAGCACCTATGGTGAAAAGAGAAAGCGATTGAAGCGAGGGGATAAAGGAAGTGGAAGGAAAGATGAATGCCCGAGTTAAAGATATTCGGAAACAACATGGAGGCATTCCAATGATGCAGAGAGACACCTATGCCATTTCGGATGTCGGAACCGAGCCAAGATCTGTTGATGAATTCAAGACGCCGCATCGAAGGTTACTTCGCAAACATGTCCATGGCTCAAGCCAGGGGATCTTGGACCGGGAAAAGGGTCTCAAACTATGTGAAGAAGGCGAAATGCGCAAGCAGACTCGCGCTCGCTCTGGTCACTCGCTAGTCACTCGGTGGGAAAAGACCCCAAGACAATACACGCCCCAGAAGGAGAGGAAGAAGCGATGGTGGAGGAAGAGGTTTGGACACAGATCTCGCCCAAAACATTGAGTATATAGAAAAGAGGGATCTATCATTGGATTTGGATTTGTGAAATAGCCAACTTGACAAGTGGCTAAGAATAATGTTGAGTATGTGAAGAGAATTGAAGAGGAAAATAAGAGACAAACTCAGCTATGGGAGGAAAGACAAGAAAGACCGAGAAGAGATGAAGTCGCCGGAAGGCGTATGAGAAAAAGAAGGCAATCAAGATGAGAAGAAGAGAAAGAGGTCAAGATGACAGAGAGTCAAGGAGATGAAAGAAGGAGGCGGCGAAGGAGATGAAGTGTTCTTTGTCCACCCTTCATGTATTTTACTATGTAAATACATTCTATGTAAGTCTTACGTACATCGAATAAAATTGTACAATTCCTATACTTGTGTAGATATAGAACAACATGGTTACTTTAAGTTCCATTTAAGCTCGATACATTTTCTTTTGGTTCAAGCTCGATACACTTTGTAAAATGTGACTATGTAAAGAACAAGAATGTTATGATCAATAAAAGATCGATCCTAAGCATACATTTCCGTGATTCTACATTTGTCTGCGTATGTATCTTTCTTGTTTAATTATTGTATGAATGTTTTAAGTTTTGGCATCATCAAAAAGGGGGAAATTGTTGGGAAATTATTTTGTAGATTTGATGAATGCCATGTAAAACTTAGAATAGGAAGTTGGCACCCCATTCTTGTTATAAATTGCATTGTAATAGATAGAAATTTGGTAGAGTGAGTCAAGTCAGTTATGCCTGAACATGCAAGAAGACAACTGGAGACTAAAAGGAAGACTCATTGTGAGGCGGTGAGTGTGGCAAAGAAGAGAAGATAGGAACTCGATGAAGGTGCGGCTAAGATGCCGAGTGAAGTATCGATCAAGTCAACTCAAGATAGCCAAGTCTCAAGTTGAAGTGACGAGAAGAGTCATCCATGATTGGAAGTCGACTCTAAGTCACCTGGGGAAGGCAAGGAAATGCAATCAAGACGATATAATCGAAAGAGATCCCGTTACGTAAATCAAGAGAATTACTTAAACAAGTAATACTTCCATACTACCTTTCTTGAAGTGCTCATCCCGAAGCATGCAAAGGGAATAAACCAATGGGAAGCACTGCACCGTGTCAAAACTCTGAAAAGCTGAAGAATCGTTCATACGAGGAAACGTAAATTCCAAGGACTGCAACAAGAAAAGCCAACGACCACAAGTGACTTTCAAAAATAAGCCTATCTCTTCAACGGGCAGATTTTTGAAAGATCACTATAAAAGGCTGAGGAATCACTCTGAGAGAAGGTTACCGACCTAAACCACGAACATTCAAGCTAACATTTGAACTGTAACCAAGAATACTCTCAAGTCATTTAAGATCAATCCTCAAGCCTACATTACGAAGGAAATCAATCCAACACTCTCCTGTGAAGGAAAGATAACTTCAAACAGTTGAAGAGGAAACATTTGAAGAATCAAGGGGTCTACATTCCACAAAGAATTGTAGAAAGGTTCAAGGTCGAACCAGGCTTAAGCTATTTGGAGGGCTTCGTGATCAAATCCAAGGAACTTAAGCAAGTGGGTTGTAGTAGCAAGACAACCGCCCTGTGAAGAAGCCGAGTCGCACGAGAAGCCACATTTGTGTGACTAAGGCATCTCGCATGAGTCCCAAAAAATCAAGTCATTTGTGTGATCAAGACTTGTATCTGGATGTTAACCAATCAGTATATTGATCGATACTTAGTGGATTCCTCCGGGAGTTGGAGAAGAGAGGAGTAGAAGAATTACCCATCTTGAACCACTATAAAAACTTATTGTGTCATTTACATTTCAAAGACTTTAATTTCGCATCTTATTTTTATATCTCATTTGAAAAATTTGCTATCCAATTGATAATCAAATCGAGTGCTAAAACCAAGTATTAAAACAAACTTAACAAATTCAAGGGTGCTAAGTCTTCCAATGAAAACATATCACGGTCAAGTTAAGTTTTAGTCAAAACAATTTGAGTTATTCTATCAGCGGCTCGGTCAGTGCATTGAGTGACTAACTCGTTGATTAACTAACTTAGTTGTCCATCAAGGACTCAATCGTGAAGTATTAACTCGAACATTTTAAAAGGACTAAATCGAAAAGTTGGTAAGGTTTATTCAACCCACCCCTTCTAAACCTTACACTCACACCCCTTGGGACCTACATCCAAGCTTTTCCCAAGGTGTTTCCATCCTTCTTCCTTGTCTTCTTCTTTGCCGCTTTGTTGTCTTCCCAAGGGTCCAAGATCCCTAATTTCACGCCCCAAGACTTCTATTTATAACCCCACAAAAGTCCAAGAAAAAAAATAAAACTTCTTGTTTTGTCCGCCCAAGGGCGCTGCGGCGCCCGTCCCAATTGTCCGCCCGGTGCTGCGGTGCCATAAATGGGGCGCTGCAGTGCCATTTCGTTGCTCCTAGGCGCTGCAGCGCCAACTCGAATTTCTTCACTGCCCAGATTTTTGCCTCCGCGCTGCAGCGCCACCCAAACGTCCGAATTTGGTTTTGAGTCCTTCATAAAAGTTGTATCCCTATCTCTTAGCTTTCCAAAGCCACTTGAATCAGCTTAATATCAATTTTGTAGAGAGAGTTATGGCCAAAATCCGAAACTCTGCCAGTGCTAGAAATTCCAGACGCATTTGGACTTTTCTTCAAATCAATCTCTCGTTGTTTGCTCGTTCGTACTTATTTTGATACACGATTCATTACTATGACTATAAACTCAATATAATTGGCTCTCAACATGGATTTACCACTCAAATGATTCGAAACAATGGGAATTAATGCCTAACTTATGAGATATAACAAAAATGACTCAAAATACTCAAAAACAGCACAAAACTCTAGTGTCGGAAGCCCAAATCAATGGTATAAAACCAAGTGAACACGGCCCTATCCAAGTGAAGTGGAATACTGGCTACGGCTTTATCCAAATTTAAGTGGGATACTGGCTACGGCCATATCCAAGTAAAGTGAGATATTGGATACGGCCTTATCCAATTGTAAGTGGAAGTAAATTTAACAAGACAATAATAATGCTTAACCGATTCTGACCAATCTAACATAATGGTTAATGGAATCATAATACCAACAATGAGATAAAGTCATATGCACTCTCATGCATTGATTTCCATGAAACCATTTTCCTTGCATAAAAGTGAGCCACAGTTGCACACCGGCACCCACCCACTGAGAATTTTTGTCTCACCATAGCTCTTTTACCAATTAGAAGATGAAGAACCATATCAGGACGCTGGTGGCGATGACTTCCAAGATGTAGTCTAGTTTCAGTATTGTAATGTGGATTTGATAAAACGATAGATGTTTAATTGTAATAGTTTAGACTTTGAACTTATTCGATGTAATAACAAGGTGTAGGACCCTGAGGTACGACTATGATGTTGTGTAATATTTCTTTTGGATTCCGCTGCAAACATACTCTGACTTAGTTATTCCCTTATTCATACTTAATTGGGATTTTATCGTTACTATTGATGTATGTTGGAGGATTATTAGGCCGGCTTGGTAAACCGGTATAAGTTTTATAATTTGTGTCGCGGCTTCCGTTTTGGGGCGTGACAACTATTAATAGAATAATCTCTCTCTATATATATAGATACTAGTTTCTAATCCGTGCATCTTTTGTTTTATCGTTGTACGCTGACTTCTCATAAAGCCCCACAAGGCCGAGTTTCACAACCCACTTTTATCATGTTCCAGTCTTTGATTAGGGTCAAAATGAAGCCTTTTTTATTACTTTGAAATCTAATTGCTAATAATTAGATGATTTATAATATAAAAGTAAATTGTGTAGGAATGAATATGAGCAATGTCAGCAAATATATATAGCACAATCAAAGAGAATATTTAAGAAAATATTTTTATTGACTAATTGAATGCTTATAATTTTGGTTATCTCGTTTGATATATTTCTATAATTGAACGACTGAGATTTTATTATTGTATCAGTTTTAATTTAACCATGATTTGCAAAATGTGTATTTTAATTTCTAAATATTTTTATATTTAACCATGATTATTATTATATTAATTTTTATTAATGAATTATTATTCAATATTAATTTATATTTAACTAAAAAAGCATATATGTTTATTCAGTAATTTTTTAAAAATCTTTCGATATTTGAAAGCAAATTAAATACATCCGTGCATTTTTATGATACATTCTGACATTACAATGAAAATCCTGTTGTAGGAATATTCAGATTGTGCATTCATTATCTATTTGATTTCCTTAAAGTTTAATTTTTATTGTCAAGCAGTAATTAATGTAATTTCCTATAAATCATATAATTTAAATTAGAAAAATATTTCAATATTTGAATGATTGTTTTTAATATTGTACCAATTTTACTTTAAACAAATATTTAATAATTATTTGTTTTTATATATATAGATTTTCCAAAATTAAATAACGCATTACCAAAATTAAAGCTACATGTTGTAATTATATAATACTATTTTGGGAGGGTGGTTTAGGCGGAAACTTTCAAGCATATTATTTATAAGTGATTTTTTTATATATATACTATTAATCCCACTAGTGTGTTGCACATGTATGATTATTTTAATATTATTGGTTTATAATTAAAATATCTATTAACATAAAGTGGTATTTATTACTTCTAATAGTAAAATATTCATATAAAGTAAATAAAAATAAAATTTTATACATCAAAATTATATTTTCAATTATTACTTAAAATGTCAAATACAATTCTGAAAAACATAAAAAATCATTTAGAAATGTCAATTAAATATAACACAATTGAATAATTCAATATAATAATATTAATCAGAACAATTTGTCTGTACTTCATACCTTGACATTTTTTCATTTGATGTTGTTTGTATAAAACATCATCCAACAAATATTTTTAATATTTTTCCCAAACATATTATGGATGGCTTAAAGAGTCTGAAGCCAAGCAATGTAGTAAATAACATTTGAAATATCACTAAAAGGGGTTCTTGAAAATAGATAGATTACAAAGTTCAATTCAAAGTTTTCACTATTTATAGGTTTCTTGGACTTTTCTGAGAGCCGGTCTGTAGATGTGGATCCTGATAATTCAGTTTTTTCTGTACAAAAATGCCAACACGTTACAAATGATATACAAGACAAAGATAGTAATAAACGAAATACATACTATTATTATTTATTATTTCTTATTGTAATTTCAATACTTTAAGTAATTGTGTGAAATTAAATCATTCAAGTATTTTTATTTTCAATTAAATCAAAATCTCAAGAATCGGTAATCAATTCATAAGTTTATTTGTAAATGTAATACAAAAATACAAGATCGTTTTCCGCACCTATACAAAGACTTGCTATTTTTTATTCTATGGATATAACTTAGTTGGAAAAAAAATCAAATTAGGTTGGTTTCTATAATTTAAATCTCAATTTTTATGGCTTAACATAAAGCATATGATGTCACTTTTTGCTCCAAGTTTTTTCTTTCTTTTTTGTGGTTTAGTTAATAAAGTTAATTATTGTATTAATTGATTATTATAAATAATGATAATTTCTATATGTAAACTTGATAAGTTTTAACATTATAAGAAAATACTCACAAAGTAATTTTTGTTCTCTTAAAATAATTACGTATTGAACAAAAATAAACTTATGGTAAATCAATTTGGATCAGTCAATAATCATTTATGGTTTAGTTTTCGAGTTTTTAAAGTATAGTCCCTCCAGAATAATGAAGTTTCTATTTTGCTTAATATATATCATGGTGTGGTTTTGGTTATTTTATTTCTTTTCTTTTTAAATTTTGATCTGAATTATTTTATATAATGTTACTAATATTAGTTTGAAATTATGATTTTGATAAGTTAAACTAAACATATGATTTAGAGTAATCGTGCATAGTTTTTCATATCCTAGAATTAACACGTGAAAACTTATATATATGAAAATGATTCCCTGTTGGATTATTTATTTATCTTGAATATATATTTCAAACAAATGATGGAGGAGCGGAAAAAAGATGCAACTTCACTTTCTATTCTAAGTTTTTTGGTGGAAACTTCACTTGCTTATCACATGACAAACCCTTATATGTACTTTCTTGATTTTCATATCATAGAATTAACGTATGGATAATTCAAGATAATAGGGTGTTAATGGTGCAATTGATTTTTTTTTTTTTTGTAATGACTAGTGAGAAAGAGAAAAGGGTTGGAATGCATAGTGAATATGCTAGCTATATATCAATCTTTTTATGCTATTGACTATAGACTTTTAATGACGAATGAATAAAGATTTAAATAATCGACTGATAACTTTATTGAGATATTATTTGAAATACTATGACAGAAAAAATCATGAATAAAAATATAAAACAAACTATTTTTTCATTACATAAATCGTAGTTGTATTACCACAAATTTTACAATAATATCATAATAACACACTAAAAATATTACGAATATAAACATGATACAACTGAAATAAATAATAGAAATCGTGCCATTGACATGTATGCTTGTTATCTAATAGAAATCGTGTCATTGACATGTATGTTTGTTCTCTATCATTTATTTCCAATAGTTGTAGACCTTGTGAGTTTTCTCTTTTTGATCAACAATGAATCGTTATAGCCACTCATCAATTAAAACAAATTATAGGATACGATTGAAAGTTTCACAATCCAGAAAAATCTATATGGGAAGTTTATCTAAAAATGCAATGCATGGATGAATTTTTTTTGGTAAATACTTGAATACGATTTTTCTTTTCAGAAATGTAATTCATCGATGTCCATTTTGAGTGTTATACAGTTTGCAAAAATTATCTCGTTGAATAAATTATTATTATTTTATTTTAAGGTAATAAACTTCTAGATTGATGAATATTTTATATTAAGATAAAGTTTTTTCAATTTTTTCCTAACCACACTCTCAACTACCCGACCGCATAGCATTGTCAAATTCGATTAAAAATAGAAATAGATATTATATTTTTTTGAGTTGCTCGCATATTTGGTGTCTTCCATAGTTTTTCCTTTTTCCAATCATTATCTTTTGTAAAATCAAATAAAAAGATTTTGGTGGATATATTAACTTATATTAAGTATTTTATCTATATTTTTAGTAATGAATTTTAACTAACATATCAACATTTTTTTCAAAAGAATTTGAAGGTTAGATTTCACTGAAAATTCTTTTCTTTACTTCATTTTCTTTTTCCCTTTGTTTCTTTAAGAGGTGGGATGGTAAACACAATTAATTTAAATGTTGTAAATAAATTATAGAATAAAAATAAATTCGAGCATTAATGTTTCCCTGTATTTTTATCCTTTAAAGGGATAAAATTTGCACATTTAAATAAATTCGTAAATTCTAAAACTATCAACCCTATATACTAAAAGAAAAATAAAGTTGACACATGTCATCACCTTATTAGTTTTGACATGTGTCAACACCTCTTTCTTCCAAAACCACATGTCTACTTTATAATTATCCATGTGGCATTCCTATCTACAAATTAAATGTGAATTGATAATATATTTTTGAATTTAAAAGATAATAACAAATTTAAGAGAAAAGAAATAATCTAAATATCAAGAATTTAAAAATATTATCTTTCGAAAATATATTTGGTTTATCTTTTAATTTCCGATTTATGCTAACTCCAACGTATATTTTAAATTACTCTTATTAAATCCAGTTTTGGTCCACTAACTAATTATATTCACAAACAAACTAAATCATAATCAAATCAAATAAGCTCATCATAGATATAAAGGAGTCTATCACAATAATTACAGTTAAAATAAATCAATTTATTCAATTATCGATCGGAGGCCGGATAGTGATTCCTATCAAATAACCACTATATATGTTTATCAACAAATTCAAGAAACACATCAAGAAATCTAACAACCAATAGAAATTAGGGTTTGACATACATTTAAATATATTATCTTTCAAAAATATATTTTGTTTATATGCATTTTTTAGTTTCTGATTTTTTGCTACTACGAGATTCAAATCTACCCCCATATGTCAACTTCTCATCTTCTCAATTCCACATGTCAGCTTCACATTTATCTATGTGGCAATTTTATGTACAAAATTAAAATATAATAAATTGAAAAGATAACAGATTTAATCTAGATTATGAAAGATAAAATATATCCAAAAAAAAAAGGATTTTTCACAATTAGTTTGGAGAAGATCAAATCAATCCGAATATTTTTTTTTGATAAATATTCTATTAGTTCAAAATATATATTTTTGATTTTAAAAGATAACAAATTTAAGACATAGAAAATAATCTAAAAATTAAGACTCTATCTAAACTATTTTTTTTTAGTACAATGGAGGAAATTTGGGGATGGGATACACACACTCGTATGGGATTGAATCTGTGTCATTCGCCCTTACAACACACGTCTCAACCACTGGAGTACAAGGTTGATCCCGAATATCCTCTATCTAAACTATCGTTTAAATTTGTGACACTAAATTTTATCTTTGGACAAATCTCGTGTAACACACGAGTGTTATTCTAGTATATTACTAAAATAAAAATAGATTGTAAAAAGATCAGAAGAATAACCATGTGCTCTTTTTTTGTTACTTTTTTATTTAAAGGAGAATGATCGTGTTTAGAACGCCACTCAGGGAAGTTTTTGATTTCAGAATGTGTACGCCAATCTTTTATTGCATTTTTTTGATATAAATATAGTTCATATATTATAATAGAATAATAGAATACATTTAAGACGTGTTGGTTTGTATCAAAGAAATATTCAATTAAAATTAAATTAGCATTTGATATTTTATAGATACTACTATAATTAGCATTTGATATTTGATTGATACATCGACATCGATGAATTTAACAAAATAAATATCTTGAAAAATAAAATAAGTCAAGGTTTTGTAATTTTTGTTATAGAATCGTATATTTTTGAAACAATATCCAACCTCTTAAATTTAATTTTATATATTTCCATTTGTTTATTAAATCAATAGTTTTGAATTTAGAAAAATATATACAATTTAATTTAATAAAATAAATTCCTATAATTCAGCTAATTTGATTGATGATACGGAGAGTGAATTATCAAGAAACCAGGGGCGATTTGTTGAGTCATATAATATGTGGGAGTAAATTTATTTTATGTATTTTTAACGATATTAGATATATATTAATATCAACATTAATGTTTAGTACTTTCATTTAATGTTGATTGCAATATCTGCTGTTAGGATTTTTTGTAGTACAATAATTTATAAATTTAGCAAGTGAAAATGGGCGGGAAAAACCAATTAGCCAATAACTTATATCCGTTACAAAAAAATCTTGTCATTGACTTACCAAAATAAAGCACCGCTAATTTTGAGTAATTCTAAAACATGCATTGATTAGGAGAATTTTCTGACTGATTGGTCCAAATTTGTATATTTCGGTTTGTATCTTGTATTTTTTTTTCCACTTTCAATTAAGTCATCCTAAATTAAATCAATACTAAATTGTTATCATATGGTCAATATGTTGTTAGTAGAAAAAACTTAATAATAATTCACCATCATTATTACTTTAGTATTCGGGTTTATTTGAAATACTAATTAACTAATAGTTAATCAAAGAAAATAATTTAATCCATAAGCCAAATGGTTGAGTTGTAAAATCAAATTCAATAATCTCCGTTAAAATAATCGTTGCTTGTCGTGTCTATCAAACAATTGATGATGTGATAGACTATATAGATGCTACATAATTTTGTTGTTCCGTAATCTATTATCAATTATCATTTCCATCTAAATTTAAACATTGCATTTTAAAATGATAATAATTCAAATAAACAAAACACAAACACAAAATATGACCTAAAAAAATAAATCATCAAAAATATAAGGAATTAAAAAAATAAATTTATTTAATCGACTAACCAAATAATGTCCATACAATTCCACAAGATAGATTATAAAAAAAACTCTTGTTTAGTGCAGAATTCAGGTTCAATCATGTCGACGTTAGCGGGACATTTAAGGAAGACGATAATAGGGAGAACATGAAGATAAAACCATATTTGCTAGTCATGCTTCGACTTTAGGATTAACAATATTGAAGTGTCTTTCTAAAGCAATTGAAGTATATATAAGAGGATTTTGTATAAAAATATACTTAAGTTAATACAAATTATAAGATGCCAAAAATACCTTTGAACAAAAACATGGGCCATAATTAGTTGTTTTGCTAAGTCATGTATCTAAGACATAATAATAAGCTGGAATACAATTCATAGCCTTTTCCAGATTTTTGAACAAAATCTTTGAACAAAACAGTGACTTTAAATATATATTGTTAATGACAAACTCTGTATCATTAATGTCATGACTTTATATACTTAACAAGTAATACTTTTTATAAATAATTATTATGTTAATTTGTATGTAATCTTTGACTATATAATATCCATATGTATATATATATTAATATTAATGTTCAAGATTATTATTTAATATATATTGCAACATCTATTATTAGAATTTCACAAATAAAATAATTTCTGAATTTAGAAAATAAAAATGGACGAAAAGTTTTTTTGACCAAACATCTTCTATTACAATATAACCTCGATAATTTAATAATTCGCTAATTTAATATTTTGTTAAATTAAAATAAATATTGGTAGTCCAAAATTATTAATTTACAGAGGTTTAACTTTATATATATATATAGATATAAAGATAGGATATATATATATATATCTCTCTATAGAGAGAGGGAGATTTTTAAATTCAAAATTATGGCCCGTACCCGAAGCCCACATTTTAAAGTCCTATATATATTTGTACCTTGCGCGGTGCGCGGTTTCCACTCCTCATTTCCCTCGCAGGCCGACCTTTAAATCGGTAACGTTCTCTCCTCTCACTTGTTTATCTACCTGTCTGCATAAATCATAGCATAAATGATGGTGTGAATCATATGATTTTAAGTGATCGGTAACTCTCTCCCTATCCCTAGTTTATCTCTGTGTGCGTAATCTGTGATACTAATTTCTCGTTATCTGCGTATGCTATCTGCGTATCTGCATATGGTAATATGATTTAAATCGGTAAAGTATCTCTCTTTCTATCCATAGTTTCTCTCTGTGTGCGCTAATCTGTGATAACTGATACCTAATTTCTCGCTATATGCGATTATGCGTAAATATGGTAATGTGATTTAAATCGGTAAAGTATCTCTCTCCCTATCCCTGGTTTCTCTCTGTGTGCGCAATCTGTGATAACTGATACCTAATTTCTCGTTATATGCGATTACGCGTAAATATGGTAATGTGATTTAAATCGGTAAAGTATCTCTCTCCCTATCCCTGGTTTCTCTCTGTGTGCGCAATCTGTGATAACTGACACCTAATTTCTCGCTATATGCAATTCTGCGTAAATATGGTAATGTCATTTAAATCGGTAAAGTATCTCTTCCTATCCCTGGTTTCTCTCTGTGTGCGCAATCTGTGGTACCTAATTTCTCGCTATCTGCGTAAATATGGTAATATGATTTAATTGGTTTGTTCTTTTTTTCGTATAGTAATCTTTCTTCCACATGATTTAATTGGTTTGTTCTTTTTTTCGTATAGTAATCTTTCTTCCATTTCTGTATGCTAATGGCGAATTTGGGAGACTACCAGCGTTCTCTGTTGGCGGCGGTCGATGAGCAGATGTCAATCCAGAGTAGGATTGACCAGCTGATTCACGAGTTATTGGAACTCGATTATGTTCGAGTGAAGACCGTGCCAGAGCTTCGCTTAATGAGGAAGATAGCGAAACGTTTTAAAATAAAAAAGCGTGTGTGGGTTCAAAAGAGTCTGCATGAAAAAATTAAGACCGGTCGTTACAAAACAGAATTTTGTGACGTCGGAAAGGATCTTGTTCTCATGTGAAACAAAAATTTAAATACGCTTTATGGTGGAGATAGTATAATAACTCGTTGGTTGTTAATAGCTAATTCTTGATAACTCGTACATGAACTCGCATTTCTGTTAGCACCTCATTCCAACAAGAAATGAATAAGATTTTTCGTGTACCATATATTAGAGTATGTGGAAGTTTTATGGTTTCTCATGGATAAGATTATCTAAACTCTGATGCTCCATTTCTAATTAGCCGTAAGTTCCTAATTAAAACTCTAACTGAGAACTTCGAATGTCCTAATTTACATTAAATGCAGTATATATATGTATGTTCATGCTGCTAGATGCTGTTTTGTGCCTCCTCCAATATCATTATCACGGCTTTGTTTCTTTTCTCATTGATCCGTCCGTCGCATGGCCAACACCAGAAGACTGACTTTGAAGCTTGATGATACCCGAGCCGAGTTGTGAAAAATTAATCCACGTCATCAGCCTGACACATATTCGAATAGGTGACCTACGGGTGACGTCAACAATGATGTACAACAACACGTCACGAATTAGGCTCGCCCGCTACCGAGCCCAACAGCTGCCGAGCCCAACCGCAACACGGCTTCCGAGCCCCGAGCCCCGAGCCCAAGTTTCGAGATGAAACGCACGCGCGACAGCTTCGTAAAAATAAACACATGCCCATGTCTTTGAACACTTTATTGGTATCAGAAACTGCCACATGTCAGAGAATCATGAAGAGAAGTCGACAAGTGGCAAGTTTTGGCTGATATGCACAACTATAGAGGGACATGTGTCGTTTTTTAACTATTTTATTAATTAGTGAATAGTTAGTGCAAAGATGACTATTGTAAACCCACTTACTCAAAGGGGTATAAAGAGTCGGAAAAGGAGGAAAGAAAAAGAGGACAATTGTAACCAATTATAAGAAAAACCGACCCCGATATTCCGGCTCGGCAAAATACAAAAAAAGGCATAATTAGCCAGAAATAAACATACGTTACGCACGTTTTCATTTCCACGTGTTAAATCTTTTACATATTTCTACTTGTTGACCAAAACGCACGTCAACAAATTGGCGCTAGAAGGAGGGCGGCCGTATTGGTCCAGTCCGAGTTCCAGTCAAAAGCAAGTGAAATAAAAACCAGATAAAGTTTGACACTTAACTTTTTGGGTAATAGAAAAAAATGAGTCAATCGTCGAGAAATGCCCGTTTTGATCAAGAGCAACATTTGAACAACCAACCTGGCCAGACTACAAATGGCCACAATATGCTCCAAACGGAAGCAGGAAGCACTACTTTATTTCCTTTTGCTCAGTTAATTGCTAACCCAACTTTTGTACAACAAATGAACCAACTTATATCGCAAACTCTCGCCACCACAAACTCTCAAGCACCTCCTCCACTCCTTGCAAACACTAACCCACTCAACCCACAACTAAATGTTAACATTAATCCTCAAATTCCCGGACTTCCCCACCATGAAGCCAAGAAGCCGCCGGGTAACGAACAACATGTCCGCTGACATTTAAGACGGCAGAGAGAAGATGAGGAGGAGCAAAGTCGCATAGCAGAATCATTTCCGGAGCAAACGCGACATCGTCATGCCCGCTCAGTGTTCGCGGGACGACTGGGAGTTGATCCCTTTCGCCCAGCTCGATCGATAAGTTCCCGGCTCAGGTTTCCAGATGAGCGGGAGCAACTCAGGGTCAATCAGGTCCAAGGCCCTAGCTTATGGCAGAACGGATGTAGAAATACACCGCTACGCGTTGTCGAAAGCGAACGGAAGGCGGTCCGGATGGCGAACGTCTCAAGACCGCCCCAAGTAATGAGCCAGCCCACCGCCCCGTCGCCATTTTTCCTGGAATCCTGGCAATCCCGTTACGCCAAAGTTGAAAATCCCCAGGTCGGTCTCTATAATGGGGAAACCGACCCGACTACTCACGTTCATAAGTACTTAGCATGGATGGAACTATACAGTCCAAGCGATGCCATCCTCTGTAGGGCGTTCCCCCTGACTTTGGGCGACCGAGCCCACCGTTGGTTTAGGACCCTGCCACAGGGATCCATTCAAGCATGGGGGGATCTGGCCTCCGCCTTTACGACACATTTCCTAACGTCCAAAGTCCGAGCCGCGCCTAAAGACTCCCTTGTAAACATCAAACAAGGGAAGGACGAGCCCCTGAAAAGTTATATTTCTCGGTTCAATAAACAAGTTCGAGAGATGGAGCCGGTGTCGGATGACGCCATTTTGATCGCAGCCATGGCTGGACTAGCCCCCGAGACTTGGTTCAATTACTCTATCCACGAATCGGGGGCGACCTCGTACCAAGAATTTCTAATCCGCGCGGAACGCCATATTTGTGCGGAAGAAGCCATGGCAGGCAACCGCCCGAGCACCGACAAGGGGGCGTAAGAAAGGACGGAAGGAAAGAACCAGTAGTTGGGCCGGGGTCAGGCTTCCGACCGTTCTCGGAAAATCCGACTACCGGATTTAGAGCTCGCCAAGAGGCGAGAGCCGAAGTCGCCGCGCTAAGGAGTACTTTGACCCACACTCCATCGGCCATATGGAATGAAGTACAGGGTCTGAATTTGTTACCTCCGGCTCGGCCTCGAAAATTGAGCCGTCAAAATTAGATTCGCGTCGATTATGTGCATATCATAAATCGATAGTCACGATCTCGACGAAAGTGCCGAGATCTAATTAGGGAAATTATGCGGATTGTTCGGCAGGCTGTCTTAAAAGGTACGTTCATGAGCCACCGCCCCACCAAGATCGCTCAGCGCGCCAACCCGGAGCGCGTAATCAATCCAGCTCTCTCCGCCTTGTTGAAAACCAGGGGAGGGAAATCCTCATGATGTCAAGTGTCGTCGGATCAATACTAACACAATGGAGGATAGAGCGCTCCAACAGAAAAGAAAAGCCGATGTTAGACAGCAACCAATGCCGAAAGACAAGTTCGGGTGGCGAAATCAAAGAAGGCCAACCCACCGCCACTTTGTGTTCTCGGATGCGGATGCCGACCAGGTGGTCCATCCTCATTCTCGACCTCGTCATCATCGCACCGATTCTGGGTATTCCGGTTCACGAAATTTTAATTGACACCGGAAGCTATTCATCGGTCATTTATGTCCGAGCATTTTGAAGATTAAACGTGGATGATAGTTATGTCCGTCCATGTAACGATAGCATTCTGGGGTTTGGAGGAGGAAGGATAGTCCCGGCTTTCGGAGAAGTTGATTTGCCCATCCAAATGGGACAAGGTTTGCATAAACGGATTGTCATGACAACATTCAAAATAATCAATGCCGATTCGAGTACAATGCCATCATTGGGAGGCCATTGCTTTATCATATCAAAGCCGTTTCAATATATCATTTTTGTATAAAATTCCCAACGCGTCGATGGCGAAGCTATACATAAAGGGAATCAAAGGAGTCACGAGAGTGCTCTCTTAAACTCCGACGGTGGAGATTAATGTGGTGGAACAAGGGCAAACCGGTGAAACCACACAAGATAATCCCTTGCCCAGGGAGGAGTCCGAGAAGAAAGCGGTGATCGTTCAGAGGATAATCCGGTCGCGGCCGGGAAGGAGCCAATGATGGAAGAAGGCGAGCCGGCAATCGAAAAACGAAAGCCGCCAAGACTAATTACCCCGCAAATCAAGGAGGGGCAAAGCAAGAAAAGAAAACGAGCGGAACCGTAGAGAACAGTTGATACAATCAATGTCGGAAGGCCAAGCGAGGGGCGCCAACTACGTATTGGTCATGATCTCCCAGAACCATATCGAAGTGAGTTGATCGAATTTTTGGGGAATAATCTTGACGCGTCTTCGCATGGACTCACGCAGACATGCCAGGAATTGATCCCAAGCATGCGTGCACGCCTTCAATATTGATCTAACGTTCCGCCTGAGTCATCCGTAAAAGACGCAAACTTGGCCCTCGATAGACAGGCAACACTCGAGATCGAGGTTAACAAGCTACTAGACAATCAATTCATCCAGGGAAGCCTCTATCCCCGATGGGTCGCCAATCTGTTTTGGTAAAGAAAAGAATGGCCGGTGGCGCCTATGCGTGGATTTTACCGACCTCAACAAAGCATGCCCCAAGGACGCTTATCCATTGCCGAATATCGATTACATGGTAGATGCCACGGCAGACACGAGTGATGAGCTTCATGGATGCATACCGGGTTACAACCAAATACGGATGCACCGGAAGATGAAGAAAATACCTCATTTTTTCTCTCGCCGAGGAATTCACCGCTACAAGATGATGCCTTTCGGATTGAAGAATCTTTGCAGTGCGACCTATCAAAGGTTAGTAAATAAGATGTTTGAGAAAATGATAGGTCACACTATGGAAGTCTATGTAGATGACATGCTAGTAAAATCAATGTACATGTCCGATCATCTAAACGATCTTAATAAAATGTTTTTGTTTTGAGAGAGTACAAGATGATGTTAAACCCGAGAAAGTGCACATTTGGGGTCGGCTCGGGTAAATTTTGGGGTATATGGTCAGCCAAAGGGGAATCAAGCTAACCTGAGACAAAATCAAAGCCATCACCGACCTAGAATCCCCAAACTCGTAAAAAAGGTACAAAGCCTAACAGCCGATTGGCCGCCCTTAAATTTGTTTCTCGGTCCACAGACAAGTGCAAACCTTTCTTTGAAATTATAAAGAAAAGCAAAAATTTCGAGTGGACCGAGCAAGCACGATGGCCTTTGAATCCCTCAAACAACACATATCTTCAATCCCTATATTACAAAAACCGACCCAAGGAGAGGACTTGTATTTGTACTTGGCAAGATCCGAATACGCCATCAGCTCGGGTGTTAATCAGGCTAGCGGCTCTATTCAACATCCATTTATTACACCGTCAGCGTTACATGATGCCGAGCTCCGGTACCCACCAATGGAAAAGTCGGCTTATTCATTGATCATCAGCGCGCTGAAACTCCGTCCATATTTCTTAGAACACAAGATTATAGTATTGACGAACTATCCGTTGAAACAAGTGTTACATCGAATCGATACTTCGGCCGAATGATTAAGTGGGCCGTCGAACTTGCCCAATTTGACATTATATACGAACCACGTACTACAATAAAAGGACAGGCTTTAGCCGATTTTGTGGCCGAATTCACGTCTTGCATACAATTGGAAGTCAAGGAAGACCAAGAATGGAAATTATTCGTTGTTCGGTTCTTCCACCGCAGCCGAGCAGGGGGGCGGAATCGTGATAATCGATCCAAATAAAAAATGCTATCGCTTCGGTAAATGCGATTTGATTCCCGCAACGAACAACGGCCGAATATGAGGCGCTTCTAGCAAGGCTTAGATATGGCAACCTCTATGGGCACGAAACAACTATTGGTGCACAACTGACTCAATTGGTCGTTCATCAAATCAACGCGAAAGACGGTTTAAAGAGCAAAAATTGCACAATATTTGGATTTGGTCAAGAAGAGATTATCACGCTTTAAAACAAAAGTCTTACATGTGCCCCGAGCCGAGAACATGCAAGCAGATGCCTTAGCTCGGCTCGGCTCCAGTCCAGGGATGGATGCCATCACGGATGTCACAATCACTCATCTGCGCCGTCCTCACTCGGTGCAAAGAAAATATATACGACCGAAACGTCGAGCGAATGACTTGGATGACCCCAATCATCCAATACTTAGAAAAAGGAGTTCAACCACGAAAACAAAGTGGAGGCCCGAACGCTACGAACTCAAGCGGCTCGGTTTACACTAGTAGACGGCATCCTATACAAACGAGGATATTCCATCCCACTCCTACGCTGCCTTTCCGAGACAGATGCAAATTATGCACTTCGAGAGGTTCATGAGGGAATATGCGGCAACCACGCTGGGGCCAAACGTTGGCCTATAAATTAATACGGCAAGGATACTACGGCCATCCCGAAAGGACGCGACCGACCTCGTCAAAAGATGTGAGAGGTGCCAGAGGTTTGCACCACAGGTCAGATATCATCCTGAACAGCTTACTTCCGTATTTAGCCCATGGCCGTTTGCCAAATGGGGAATGGACCTCATCGGACCACTACCCACTGGCAAAGGGGGCGTCAAGTATGCCATTGTGGCGTGGATTATTTCACAAAATGGGCGAAGGCGGAGCCTTTGGCAAAAATAGATGAAGAAAAGGTCGTGAGCTTTGTATGGAAATCTATTATCTGTAGATTCGGGATACCACATTCGATTGTTACGGACAATGGGAAACAGTTCGACAACCGAAGGTTTCGAAATTTTTGTGAAAGTTTCCGCATAAAAAACTATTTCTTAACTCCATACCACCCCCAGTCGAACGGACAAGTTGAGGCCGTTAATAAAATACTCAAGTATACGTTGAAGCGAGATTGGAGGAGTCTAAAGGCAATTGGCGGAGGAACTACCCGCGTACTATGGTCATCTAACGACACATCGAGCGGCCACCGGAGAAACACCTTTTTCTTTAGCTTATGGAGCAGAGGCGGTGATTCTGCCGAGATTGGAGCCCCTACCTTGAATTGCAAATTTTGAAGAAGATCGTAATGAGGCCGCGCTCCGAGCCGAGCTAGACTGCTTGAAGAAAAAAAGGTGCGTCTTGAGATGAAAAATGCGGTGTATAAACAAAGGAGTGAAAGGTACTACAATTCGAAAGTAAAAGAAAGAAGATTTCAGGTCGGCGATCTTGTATTAAAAAAGATAACGGACATTCAACCCAGCCCATTGAAGCCAACCTGGGAGGGCCCATTTCGGGTCACCACGTCTTATCACGGTGGGCGTACCCGGCTAGAATATTTGAGTGGAGAAAAATTTATGCATCCATGGAACGTAGCATACCTGAAGCGGTATTATCAATAAAGATCTCGATCTACGATCCAGATAGGATTCCAAAGAATTATCCCTTCATCTGGTATTTCGTGAGCTCTTTAAAGGAAAACGAAGTTTTTACTCACCACGAATAAAGACTCGGCTACGCACCGAGCACAAAATCAAGACTCGGTTACGCACCGAGCACAATATAAAGACTTGGCCACGCACCAAGCACAAAATCAAGACTCGGTTACGCACCGAGCACAAAATAAAGACTCGGCTACGCACCGAGCACAAAATCAAGACTCGGTTACGCACCGAGCACAATATAAAGACTTGGCCACGCACCAAGCACAAAATCAAGACTCGGTTACGCACCGAGCACAAAATCAAGACTCGGTTACGTACCGAGCACAAAATAAAGACTTGGCTACGCACCAAGCACCAAAATAAAGACTTGGTTACGCACCGAGCACAAAATCAAGACTTGGTTACGCACCAGCACAAAATAAAGACTTGGTTATACACCGAGCACCGAAATCAAGACTTGTTACGCACAAGCATAAAGTGAAGACTTGGCCACGTGCAAGTACAAAATAAAGACTTGGTTACGCACCGAGCACAAAATCAAGACTTGGTTACGCACCGAGCACAAAATAAAGACTTGGTTATACACCGAGCACCGAAATCAAGACTTGTTACGCACTCAAGCATAAAGTGAAGACTTGGCCACGTGCAAGTACAAAATAAGGACTTCGATTATGCGCCGAGCGCAATAAAGACTTGGTTCATAAACAAAATTTTAAACAAAATAAAGGCAGGTTTATATCCCGAGTACAAGAATCAATTAAGGCGAGCAGATCCCCTTACTCGGAAATCAAAACCGAACCAACTTCTTCCACGTCCGGAGGAGGAGAGCCCCTGCGCATTAGAAGCCTCGGCAAAATTCGCCGAAGGGTATCGAGATCGCCTCTCCAGGAGGGCCAGGTCTTCCTCAAGCCGAGCAAGAAGACGCCCGCCATTAATCAAATCAAGAATTTCTCGGAAGGTCGGGTCGCATGGCCACAAAGTTAACATGAATGCATACTCCTCGGAGTTTTTGTAAGCTTTAATGGCCTCTCTACGAACTTCCTCGGTTTCGACGGGCGCTTCGCCCGGCCTCCTGCGTACATCGGCTAGACGCCTCTCCATTTCTCTCGGCAAAAGCGTGAAAGACGTTCGGCTCGGCGACCTTAACCCCGAGCTCTTCTTCACCCTTGTGGGCCCGATCTCTCGCTCGCCCGGCCTTGCAGCATCTCTCTCTCGGAGTTGGCCCGAGCCGTAGCCTCATCCGCTTGAGTCTTAAAAGATTCTTGCACCCTTGAGGGTAGCATAGGCCTCCCGAGATCCCCGTGCCGTCTTTCCAGTCGGCATATTTTTTTCTCCAACTCGGGTTCCCCAACCGCATGCCATAAGAGCTCAATCATCCGCCAGACATGGCCATAAAGATATTGAATTTGTTCTTGGCTTGTCTCGAGCGTGCACTGCTCGATGCCTTTGTCCAGGCACGAGCCGAACACTCATCGCGCCCGACACGCCTCCCGTGAGAACTATCGCTTGCTCCTCTCGTCGGCATGGCACAGCGAACGAATTCCACAAACCATCGGCGTAGTCCGATCATCCCCTCGCAATATTCATCCCTCACTTGACTTGGAGGATGAAGTGACCTTCCCCGCCGAGGTCATCCGAAAAGTTCGCGGACCTCTCTCTTCAAAAATTACATTCGGGATGTTCGGTACCGTCGACCAACCCCCGGTCCGATCGGGCTCCTCCATCACAATTCCTCTTCTCCTTTGAAGAGGAGGCTGCACCGCCTCCGCACTTCGCCGCCAGGACGTTTTCGGCCCGGATATCTTCTCTCCGAGCCGCTCCACATCCGCAGTCGATCGGCACGCGCTGAAGGTTAAATCGCGCCGTGTTCTGTTCCTCACGCCGCGAAGACGTGCACGCAGTTTCTGCCACGCCCGCACAAAGCAACCGTCGTCGAGGAAGATCAAAAGAAAAGAAAGATGTTTCAAAATGAAATATGAAAAACATAAGTGTTTACCTCGGACACCGCCGCACTCGGGCGCTCTCCGAGTCTGTGTTGGCCCTACAGCGCAGATGATCTCGCCACTGTGGGCCATCGCAGGGACGGCGTAGCTTGCTCATCTCACCACGCCGCTCCCCGGAGAATGGGGCCGTATTTCTTCATTACGGGAGGGTTCGGTGAGGCTCTCTCTCAACCTCTACCTCCCGCTCGGCCACCTCGTCCGAGCCCCCGTCGTCCTCGGGTTCGGCGCACTCAAACTCAAACCAACAAGCTAAGTTGGCCCGGTAGCCAACCTCTCAATCCGCCTTTATCCATTATGCCCGAGCCTGGATGTTTTCCACCTTCGAACAAAGGTAACCGACGAGGCCCTCGACGCCTTGGTTCTCTATAAAGGTGAAAAGAAAAGACAATTACAAAACGAAACAATAAACAAAGAAAAAAGAGGAAGGAAAAAAGGTAAGACTTACTATAACCGAGAAACAAAATTTGATGGAGGATGAAGAACGATCTCCCTCTCTCCATCTCCCACGCGAGCTTGCCACTCGCCGCCCACCCAAAACCATTTATCCTTCCACTCCTTCGCAGAGAAGAAGGAGACCTTCTACTAAACCATCCGGATACCCCGGTCAGTCAGACATAATACCACCCGGACGGGGTGGCCCGAGACGAAGGAGTTGCTCGCCAAACAAAAAGCTCGTTCATCTCCTTAAATTTGGGGCGAGGATACTTTTCGGTGAAACATCACCAGGAGGCCGATGATCCCGCCCAAGAAATCGGGTGCACTGGGGCCTAGGATGCATTCCCACTTACAAAACCACCGCGTAAGAAAAGCGCGGTGGAAACCTCAAACCATATAAAAGGTCGGGGCGAATACTGACTATGCAACCCATTTGGTGGATCTTGGGAACTTCCGTGCCGTCCGGTACCCAAAAATCGATACCACTTGGAATACGGTACCTCGCCGGAATTCATCCACCTCCCGAATCATTAACATGCTCGGGATATCGTTTATGTCACTCGGCGTCCACCGAGGCTCAACACGGAGACGGAGGGCCTCCTCCATGCCGACCGTCGCCATTACGGTGGCCTACGGGCCCTAGCGGCCTCTCCGGCCGTGAATCGCCGGATGGTTCATCTACCCGCTCTACATTATCACGCTCCGGCTCCAATGGGTCCATATTTTCTTCTTCCGACTGGTACTGTCTAAAATCAACACTCGGTGATTCTTCACCAGAACTCTCTTGTTCCAGTCCTGGCTGATACACCGTTCCTTCTCTGAAAACTGTCACTGGCGTCGGATCGAAGATAGTGTGCGTCCGCTCTAAAGACGTTCCACCTCGATAAGAGTCTGGAGAAGATATCTGAATGACACTCGGACTATGAGGCGGTGATGGCCGTGCTGGTGAGAAAGAAACAGAAGGTTCAGAGGGGGGATCTTCGATTTCAACCTCTACACTATAACTACAACTCCTACTATCCTCAAAAGAAGACATTTATAGGTAAAGGGAGAGTATTTGGAAAAAATACCTAAGTTTGAAGTCTACGAACTTGGAAGGCCGACCCGAAAATTTCCGCTTTCGGTTCTACTTGCTTTAGCTCAAAGGTTAATGGTTGCGAAAGTGAATGATGAAGGGAAACGAAGGTATTTATAGATAGGGTTCCTCGATAAGCGCGACGATTATTCGAAAAGACACGCCTTTTAAAAATTTAAAAGCCGTCAAACATATCAAAAAACGTCGCGTCCCCACGCCCGCTGACAGAACTGACGTACCTTTCCGGTTCCTGCGCAAAATTGGTCCAACCACAAGACGCCACGTGTCCGTCATTATGGCAACCCATTAATGCGCCGTTTCAAGCATTAATTGCTACGCGACAGGTACCAGGAAAGAACAAAACCTTTGAGAAACCCGTTTCCCCATTAATTGTTCATCATTAGCATTAAAGTTTAACTCCGACTTCAGAAGTTCTTCTATCGGAATCAAACTTGGGGGCCTTTGATGATACCCGAGCCGAGTTGTGAAAAATTAATCCACGTCATCACCGACACATATTCGAATAGGTGACCTACGGGTGACGTCAACAATGATGTACAACAACACGTCACGAATTAATTAGGCTCGCGCCGCTACCGAGCCCAACACCGCGAGCCCAACCGCAACACGGCTTCCGAGCCCCGAGCCCCGAGCCCAAGTTTCGAGATGAAACGCACGCGCGACAGCTTCGTAAAAATAAACACATGCCCATCTTTGAACACTTTATTGGTATCGTAAAGCGCCACATGTCGAGAATCATGAAGAGAAGTCGACAAGTGGCAAGTTTTGGCCGATATGCACAACTATAGAGGGACATGTGTCGTTTTTTAACTATTTTATTAATTAGTGAATAGTTAGTGCAAAGATGACTATTGTAAACCCACTTACTCAAAGGGGTATAAAGAGTCGGAAAAGGAGGAAAGAAAAAGAGGACAATTGTAACCAATTATAAGAAAAAACCCGATATTCCGGCTCGGCAAAATACAAAAAAGGCATAATTAGCCGTAAATAAACATACGTTACGCGTTTTTCATTTCCACGTGTTAAATCTTTTACATATTTCTGCTTGTTGACCAAAACGCACGTCAACAAAGCTGTTTTGTCTCAACTCAAACTCCAAGGGTGCAACAACTAAAACTGCCCCCTAATGATGTTATGCTAAAGTATATATTTAGGATTGATGACAGCATTATTAATTGTTTGTTAATTGAGGATGATTTATTAGTTACATAATCTTGCTAACTCAGACTTTTGAATTACTTGAGCAGAGGGCTGTTGTTGGCTACAGTTCTTTGCACTTGCGCCCATGATTTATTAATTTCATAAATTCTAGACATTGCTCAAGTAAATCAAAAGTCTGAGTTGGCAAGATTATGCTGTAAGATAGTATGAATTTTGATCGTGATGGGTTAAAGAGTCTTAGAGGGAGGAAGAGGTGTTTTTTTTTTTTTTGTGTTTCCTTTTAATGGACGAGGGAGATTTCTTAGATGGCCTTGTTGGAAGTTCTTGCACTTGCACCTATGATTTTCTGTTTCCTTCTTGGATTTAATTCGTGTTGGCTGCTGACTTCGGATTCGTCTTCGGATTTGATGTTGAAATTCAGGGGCCCAAATGTTGGGTTGGGGGGGAGGGGAGAGAGATGGAGAATTTTTAATAAACTGATATTAAGAATTTTAATATATATATGTATATATTATATGATAAATTGATATTAAGATCTCTCTTATATTGTTGTTGTTTTTGGTGGTGTTGCAGAAAAGTGCGGAAGATTCTCTTATTCAATTAATTTAAGGGATAATTACAAAAAGTACCCTTGAGGTTTGACGTAATTACAAAAAAACCTAGCTAAATTTCAAAATTACAAAAATACTCTGAGGTTTGATTCAATGTTAAAATTATAGGGTAAACTGTAACATTTTTATAAATATGAGGGGGGATTTTGAAATTTTTTTGCTTATGAAGGAGTAAATGTTAGACAAAATAAAACCTCAAGGGTATTTTTTGTAATTTTGAAAGTTAGCTGGTTTTTTTTTGTAATTAGACTAAACCTTAAGGGTACTTTTTGTAATTAACCCTTAATTTAATTTGCTCTTTTACTTTGTTTTGGCGTGATGGCGTCATCTTGGCCTTTTAATCTGGAAATAGTTAACTAGATGGTTAGTTTCAGTAAAACTGAACAAAGTTTTTACAGAATATTTGATATTCATTCGTTGCCCTCAAGAGATGTGAAAAATATGTCTTCACTAGTCAATGTAAATAGACTTATTAAGGATTAGGAAGGAAAACCAATTTGGTTGCATAACTTGCAGCCGATAGACGAGATCCAAAGAAATAATACAGTTTTGCAAATATGGACCCCATCAGGAAGTTATTTCAAACATGAGAAGGTTGCTAAAACTGAATATTGGCATTCACCTGTGTAGCATTTGGGTGTGTTTTTAGTCCAAAATAAAAAGTTCCCCGATTTTAGGCTATTGACAGTAAAAATCCTTGGATCTAAAGTTGTGGCCTGTTTGTTTGGTGACTGATTGGGTCCATATTAGTGGTTTGTATTTGAAATAATTTACAGAGGCGGCGATAAAGATAAACAAACAGATGAAGAAACAAGGGTACACTAGTATTAGTACTGATATCTCTAGCTCACTAATTTGTGAGTCCCTTTTTTTAAACCAAGAAAACTTGTAGAGTGCCTAGTAGGCAAAGGAATTTAATTGGTGTGTGTCAGCCGACATTTTAATCCAAATCAAAAATTTATCAAATACATTACATTACTACTTTATATATTTAACACCGCCTCAGTATAATTCGGATAAATATGTAACTATCATATAAACACTTACACCGACACAAACAAAACACATTCATACGGCTGAGGCAAAAATTATAACAAAAAAAAGGAAGTATATCGCGAGAGCGGTGGCAATCAGAGAAGAAATTGGTGAGGATCTCCAACAGCTATTATTCTATTTTGTTAATTTAATCAATATATAAAAAGTGGTTGGTTTATTGCTTATTTTGTATCAATATGCTCTTGATCTTTTTTGTATTTATTTGACAAAAAATTATATAGGACCGTATTACGGGTCTCAATCCGTAAGACAGATCCTATTTTGACCCGCGGATCCACGGATCCTGTTGATCAGGTCCGCGGGTCAACAACAGCTCCTGCCTTTTTTTTTTCTATTTTTTTTTCCTCAGTTAAAGTATCAGTTTTATGAGAAAAAATATCGGTTATTTTAGATAAAGTATCATATTTTTTAATATAGTCACAGATTATGATTACATTACACTGAAGGACAAATACATATATCAAAGTTAAAGTAACACCTTTATGAGTAAAAATATATATTTTTTGAGACAAAATATCATGTTTTAAGAGTAAAAATATCTGTTTTTTAAATAAAGTATTACATTTTTTAATAATAAATACAAAGAAAGATGAATAATTAATATGATAGAGTTAAAGTAATACTTTTATATGTAAAAGTATTTATTTTTTGAGATAAAGTAACATATTTTTTAATATAGTCACAAATTATGAATATATTACAATAAATATATATATATATATATATATATATATATGACAGAGTTAAAATAACACTTTTATACGTTAAAGTATCTATTTTTGAGATAAAATATCATGTTTTTTAATATAGTCACAAATTAGAAATGAAGGAAAGAAGAAAAATTAAAAAATAAATATAATATAGTTAAAGTAACACTTTTATAAGTAAAAGTATCCGTTTGTTGAGATGAAATATCAGATTTCTTAATACAGTTACAAACTATGAACAAAAAAAGAGGAAAAATAAAAAATAAATATGATATAGTTAAAGTAACACTTTTATAAGTATTCATTTATTGAGATAATGTATCATGCTTTTTAATAGACTTGGGTTCGATTCTTTGCCTGTTCATTTAGAGGCGTTTTTAATTTTTATTCAATTAATAGGCGTATTTATGAATAACTTTATACGAATGGTTACACTGAAATTGCATAATAAGCACTAGTGGTGTAGTGTTAGAACGCCACCTTAAGCATGCATAGGTAGCGGGTTTGATTCAGCGCTAGCATTTTTTTTTTTTTTTTAAAATAATAGGTTGGCTGGCGGGCGGGGCTGGTCATAGGATCATTGGCGGGTGTGTGTGAGTGAGCTGTAGGGCTGTAGGATCCGCGGGCTTGTGGGCGGGCTGTAGAATCCGTCTTACGGAATAGGATCCTTTGTAAGACCGTCTCTAGTTATTTTGTTCCCTTTTATTTGATAAATATATGGGCCAACTGCCGCAAATGGCATAAAAAAATTTGGGGCCATTTGTAAATTATTTTAAGTTGTCTATTTTTGGATTCTTACCTTATTCAATGAGTTCCAGACCGAGAATTGTTAGCCTCTTTGTCATAATTTATTGATCATACCAATCTGCTCTTAATAATCCATAATTCTTTATCCTAAAAAAGATTATTCTGGAAATTCCAAACTAACTAATCATGGGACTGAATTGTAATTTTAACCGTAATTTTCATGTGGAATTGAATTTTATACTTCTAATTTGTTAAGGATTCATTGATAAATCTTTGAACTTTTGAATATTATTAAACTATTATTAATCAATCTCAATTACTATTATTAAGAAAGTTCTGAATGATATTAAGATCATAAGGCTAGTAAGAATAATAATAATAATAATGGTAATAAATAGCTTTTGAAATTAAAATATTAAAGTATTTTGTATTTTACTAAAGTAGAATTAGTATACATAAATGATTATGTTTTTTTGTGTAGAAGACCAGATCGAACCCAACAATTAGGATTTTTGTCCTGCACGTCGTCAAAGCGGCCTTTGATTCAAAGGTGGGCAAAATTATCATTTTCCTATAGAAAATTAGGTTTGCTTGTAATTACAAAAATTTCACGACATTAGATGTTTCATAAATTTCACGACACTAGATGGTTCATAAGCTTCAGGACATTAAGAAATTTCATGATTTCATGATATTCATCATTTTCATAAAGTTCACCAAGATAATTTAGTTTGTTAAAGAAAACATAATTTATATCATTCATTGTTTGAATTTACATTTTCGTTAACTCTTGTAACTGCTTGACTTAGCCATTGGGCAACTAAATGTCATTTTGACAAAAATATTGATGGTTTGAGTCTATTGAGGTGTGGGTAGGGTAGACAATGGATCGAACAGGTTGCCTGTGGTCCTTGTTGACTACTCATATGCCTACTTCCATTTTCTGGCCGTGGCAGGAGACGGCGGCAGAACTGGGTTGTAGAACGGTATATTCATGAATATGACAATCTCCGGGTAAAAAGCCCATAGCTAAAAAGACGTCGAGCCTACAAGGAGGGATAAAGTGACAGGGCTTTGGCCAAAATATTGTTGGGAGCACTAAGGAGAACGGACAGGGTCATTGTCCAATCAACACTGATCCCATGTTTCTTATTTCGGGCTGATGAACTAATGAATTAACTGTTTATACTTCACTTTTAAAACGAGATATTCACTATTTATTTAAAAAATTGGGATATCTATCGGCCTTTTGAAAATTAAAATATTTACTGTACTTGATAGACTGTTGTACAATGCGCATTGCATCACTGATAGCATTAAAAATTTATATATCATTACTGAATTGCACTATATTATTTATCATTGCGATAATTAAATCTTAAATGCACCATTATCATGAATACATAAATATCGTTTAAGCACCTATAGTACTTTTCTCAAGTAAAAGAAACACTTCATCTTTGCTGGTCAGACTCTTCCCAATAGTTATACCTCAACCACCAGTGTTCTTATTCCTAAAAAGCTTCATCCTGCTACTTGGACTGACTATAGGCCCATCAGCTTCTGCAATGTGTCTAACAAAATCATCATAAATTCTCAATAACAGGTTTGCTCTTCTGCTTTCTACTCTTATTTCTCCTCATCAGAGTGGTTTTATTAGATATAGGCTCATTAGTGACAATATTTTGTTAGCCCAGGAATTAATTCATTCTCTTAAATGTTCATTCTTAGCCTAGAAATGTGGCTTACAAGCTTGATATGACCAAAGCTTATGATAGAGTCCAATAGCCATTTCTTAAGCTACGCGCAATGAAAAGATTATTTGTCCGTATTCCTAGCACTGATATGCGACGAATCTCATGCGCCACCTTCCAGTTCACAGAAGATGTGGACCATTGGTGGGAGGCTTGCTCCCGCACATTAACAGAGGGGCAACTGCGTGACATGACATCAACTGACTTTAAAAAGGGGGTCATGCAACAATCATCGAATATGAATGTAAATTCAATCAGTTGGCAAGGTTTGCCACCCACCTGGTACACATATATAAGAAGAGAGAAAGGATGTTCCAGAGGGCTCTCCGTCTAGAGATTGGAAGTATGTTAGTTGGCTTGAGAACGACAACTTATGCGGAACTGCTTTCGCGAGTTTAGGAAGTGGCTTCGTGTTTGAGGTTGGACTATCCTGCCCAAATAACAGACAAAGTTCTAGGAAAAAGGAAAAAGGAAATGGAATGGTCTGAGTCGAGGATTAGCAATTGGTAGCCAGAGCAAACAGGTCAGGATTGGGGCCAATGAAATTCCAGTCGCACAGAAGGTGAAGCCAACCTGTAGAATGAATCATTATTGAGAATGCTTATTGGGACAAGGAAAATGTATCCGTTTCCGTCAACTTGTCCATCATGTAGATTTCTATCAACATTTCTAGACAAGAAGGGAAAGACACAAATGGGTTAGGCGCGTGTTTTTGCTATGATACATCAGGAAACCTAAGAGAACCCAGGAACATTGACATGTATGATACACATTTCCAATATACCTGCTTTAGTGTTATTTGATACTTGTGCTATGCATTCTTTTATATCTAACGATTTTCATGCTAAGACGTGTCTTGAGAGCTGCGCAGTTAGTAATACACTAGAAATAAGCATTCCTTCGGGAAAAACAATAAGTATTGATCGAGCGACTAACAATGTGACGTTGGATGTTGATGGGAAGAGTCTAGAAGCAGATTTGCATGTGATTAGAATGAGGGATTTTGATATCATACTAGGAATGGACTGGTTGATTAAGTATAAGACCAACATCAAATATCACGAAAGAGAAATAATTCTCAAACTGTCAAAGGGAGATGAATTCATATTCTTTGGAGCTAGAGTGAGTGGAATGACTCGAATTATATCGGCAATGAAGACGGTTAATATGCTGAAGAAATCAAAATTTCGGGGATTTCTAGTGAATGCGATGGCTACTCAGGTTGCTGGAAAACAATCATGGAAGTCCTAGTCATATGACAGTATGCCGACGTATTCCTAGAAATTTTTCCTGGTATACCTCCAAATTGGCAAGTGGAGTTTATGATTGAGCTGATTTTGGGAGCTACCCCTCTATCAAAAGCACCATACAGAATGGCCCATAAGGAGCTTCAAGAGTTAAAAGTTTAGCTGCATGAACTCTTGGATACCAGATTCATACGATCCAGTGCGTCGCCCTGGGGAGCGTCTCTTCTTTTTGTGAAGAAAAAAGCCAAGAGCATGAGGATGTGCATCGAATAAAGAGAACTAAACAAACTTATTGTCAAGAACAAGTATCCCTTGCAAAGAGTTGATAATCTTTTTTTATCAATTAAGTGGGGAAAGTGTATTTTCTAAGATTAATCTGAGGTCTGGGTACCATCAGCTGAAGGCTAAAGAAGGAGATATACCCAAGGCAGCTTTTAGGACACGATATGGGCACTATGAGTTCACGGTGATGCCTTTTGGGATTAGTAATACTCCGACAGTATTTATGGATTTGATGAATCGATTTTTTCACCCATTACATGGATAAATTCGTAATTGTGTTCATAGATGACATTTTGGTGTCCTCAAAGGACATAGAGCAACATGAGAAACACCTCAGCATAGTGTTAGAAACTCTACACAGGGAGGAATTGTTCACCAAATTCAAGAAGTGCAAATTTTGGCTTGATCTAGTGGTTTTACTTGGTCATGTTGTCCTAGCGAAGGGTATCAAAGTCGACCCAGCAAAAATTGAAGTCGTTGAGAAGTGGTCGGCTCCTACAAATGCAAATGAGGTGTGTAGTTTCTTGTATCTTGTTGGATATTATTGGAGATTCATCGAGGGATTTCCGAAAATAGCAGGCCCGATGACCCAACTCACAAGGAAAGGTGAATTGTTCATGTGGACTGAGAAGTGCGAACAGAGTTTCCATGAACTATAATAGTATCAGGTTTCGGCTCCAATTCTAACAATCTTGAAAACTTTAAAAAGCTTTATAATCTAAAGTGACGTGTCGAAACAAAGATTGAGGTGTATTTTGATGCAAAATGGTAAAATGATTTCTTATGCTTCAAGGCAGTTAAAATGACATGAACTCAATTACCCTACACATGATTTAGAGTTGGCAGCAGTCGTACATGCTTGAAAGATATGGCATCACTATCTATACGGGGAAAAGAGTGAAATTTATACTAATCACAAGAGCTTGAAGTATTTTTTCACACAAAATGAGTTGAACATGAGATAGAGATGATGGTCGGAACTTATGAAAGAATACGATTACACAATCTATCACCACCGCAGTAAAGCAAATGTAGTAGCGGATGCACTTAGCCATATGCCTAGAGGGACAATTGCAAGCTAACTCACGACACAAGAGAACCTCATTGAGGAATTGCTAAATGAGAATTGAAATTAAGACTCCACCTGCTAAAATAAAGGCGACACTAGCTGCTTCAGTAGTCCAATCGATGTTACGTAGTAGCATCTAAAAAGCACAAGCAAACGACAAGTTTCTATGCAAAATGAGGAAGAAGGTGTCGGTGGGATAAACTAAAGGGTTCGCCGTAGCTGATGACGGTGCTCTAGTATATGAGGGAAGACTGTGCGTGCCTAAAGATGGGAAATAAGAAGATAAATTTAGAAGAAGCACATTGCACACCTTATAACGCACACCTAGGAGGGACTAAAATTTATCGAGATCTCATGGAAATTTTTTGGAGGAGAAACATGAAGAGAAGAATTTGAGAGTTCATAGAGAAGTATTTGACATATCATAAAGTGAAAGCCGAACACCAACGATCATCTGGATTACTTAAACAACTTCAGATTCCTGAATAGAAATGGGAACATGTGAATATGGACTTTGTAGTGGGGCTTCAGAAGTCAAGATGAGAAAACTAAGCTATTTGTGTTGTGGTGGATCATTTGACAACATCATCACATTTTTCACTTATCATGATGACATACGGCATGGAACCGATGGCTCAACTATATATCCAAGAAATTGTAAGATTACATACGGCATCAGAATGGCTCCGTATGAAGCTTTGTATGGCAGAAAGTGCATCTCTTATTTATTGGGATAAAGTCGGTGAAAAGAAAGTTTTGGGTCTTGAGCTAGTGGAGCAACCAGTCGAGATTATAGAAAAGGTCAGAAACAGGATAAAAATTGCTCAAGACCGTCAAAAATCTTATGCTAATCAGATAAGGAAGGATTTGCAATTTCAAGCAGGAGATAAAGTTTTTCTAAAAGTTTCGCCAACTAAAGGAGTTGTGAGGTTTGGAAAGAGGGGGAAACTTGTTCCGAGATTCATTGGATGATCCGAGATATTAGAGCGGGTGGGAGATATAGCCTACTGGCTGGCACTGTCACAAGAGCTACCAGTTGTGCACAACCTGTTTCATGTACCTATTTTGAGGAAATACGTCTATGACCCAAATCATATAATCTGTCACGAGGTACTGGAAGTTAACCATAACATGTCTTATGAAGAAAAGCCAATAGCCATCCTGGACAAAAAGATACACAAGCTAAGAAATAGAGATGTCACACTAATCAAAGTTCAATGGAATAGGCACGGCCAAGAAGAAGCAACCGTGTGTGAAGTGGAAATTTGAACTAAGAATCCATAATTATTTGACTTACTAGGTAAGCTTAATTTCGAGAATGAAATTCTTTGTAAAAGGGGGAGGATGTAGTACCAAATAAATTATCTCCAGTTAATTTCTAGTGCTTTCTTTAATTGTTATTATTTAATTTTTTTATATAAGATAATTATAATATATATAATGTAGATGCCTGAAAGTGGGAGTTTTTAAATTTGATTTACATAATTTCCAATCCTTTTTTTACTGCTCAAAAATTGGAACAGATCACTCCTAAATTCTTATCCCACGTCCTTGAGCAACCTAGTAAACTTCCAACCTCTCCCACATTTCTGCTCTCGATCTCACTCGCACAAACTTCTGATAGAAACACCAAATTTTATATTCGCTTTTCTTTTGTTTGGTCCCCATTGACGCACAAAAACAAGTTAGAGATTTCACCTAGTAAGCAAGCTTCTTCGATTATCTTTTCTTTTTAATCAGTGATGGGAGTGAAAAGAAATTAAGGAATCAAATTGAGTACCTATTGCAGTGAAAATATTGAGGGAATATTTTATAGAGGAAATTACACTAAACCTCCAATACTATTCAATTTTTTACACTTTACCATATAAATTACTTTTTGTTACACTTTACCATATGAACAATGTAAATTTTTGCACTTTGCCCTATATAGACAATTTTGCCCCTAAATTTTTATTTTTCTTAGAGTAATGAAAATATTTCATTATGATCATTAGGCCTATCATGTTATCATATATAAAATTAATATTTTTTTAAATTCATGTCTTTTTTTAACGAATTATAGCTAGGTATTCTTAGCCAATTTCTGGGTTGCTCATCACACTTAAATTTTTAGGACTACTCCAAACACTCAACCTTATGAGACATCACAATGGTTTGTACCAACAAGATAAAACAAAAGCAAAAAATTATACCAAGAAAATATCGTTGCTAACTATACATTAGCGCTCAATCTTAAGTATTCATCACTAACCAATTAAAAAATAATATAATCTTAGTCAATTAACGATAAAAATATTCGTCACTAACCAGGAGTATTCAACTACATTCTAGCCAAACAATATATGAGTTGGATATGATCGTAATGAACTAGTTTTATTATTATAAGAAAAATATTAATTTAGGGGTAAAAATGTCCATATAGGGCAAAGTGCAAGAATCTACATAATTCCTATGATAAAGTGTAATGAAAAATAGTTTATATGGTAAAGTGTAAAACCACAAATAGTACATGGGGTTTAGTGTAATTTTCTCTATTTTATATGTGGTGTTGGATTTGAAGTCTGAGTTTTTAGTTAGATTAGTTTAGACCATTCAGTTAGTGCGTAAAATTTTGTTTGTATAAATGTGTGTATGTAGGTCATAAGGAGTGTTTGTATTAAGTCTAGAAAGGGGGGTTGGCAAGACTTAACTAATTTTTATTTTTTAATCTTAGATCAGAGTTTTTACAAGAAACAGCTAAGTCATTGAGAGACAACTTAGTTCAACCTCAACAGGAAAGTTAACCACTCAACATACTCGACTGAGCTGTTGATAGAGCAAATCAGCTGGTGAAGTAAGCTCTTTAAATTTTCATAACTTGGTTTTAACAGCGCAAAACTTACACGCTTTTGTTAAAAAATTATTTTACAACACTAGTTTTAGTTAAGTTATTATCAGTTGAGTTTGAGCAAATATATCAATCATCAGATATGAAATGAGCAAGGAAAAAATGTTGAAAGTAAATAGACACAAAAATTTTATAGTGGTTCGAGGATGGGGTAATTCCTCTACTCCACTCTTCTCCAACTCCTGGAGGTAATCCACTAATGCAACAGTCGTATTACAAAAAGGATAAACAGTCCAAGCAAGCCTTCATCACACAACTGGCTTCACTCCTATGACTCAACTCTTCACAAGACAATTGTCTTGTACTTTAGCTCCTTTGAATTCTTGGATTTGATCGCGAAGCCCTCCAACGAATCCAAAGTTGGTTCTAACTTGAACCTCACTACACTTCCTTCAATCCTTTGATGTGCAGACCCCTTTGTCTTTAAACAATTTTCTTCTTCAACAGATTGAAGCTTTTCTTTCCTTCACCGAGAGTATTGCTTAGATATACTTCGAGTTTTGGCTTGAGGATTAGAGTGTATTTCTTGGGAGTATTGCTTGAATTCTCTTTGCTCATATTGCTTGAATGCTTTCGTGTTCTCTCAGACAAACTCCTCAGCCTTTTATAGTGGCATTTCAAATATATGTTCATTGAACAGATAAACATACTTTCAAACTCCACTTCATGGTCGTTGGCTTGTCTTGTTATGCAACAATTGATGTTGACCCAACCTTTGTTTAATGCTCTGCATGTCACGCCCCAAACGGGACCATGATGTGATCGATAACTTAACCGATTTTTAATCCAAGTAAATCAAACCAACAAATGATTTATACAACAATAATACGTAAATAGTCAATCATTCATCAAAAGCATCCCAAAGTAGAGTCTAACACTGCAGCGGAAATTCTAAAGTTACAGTTCGAATAAAATTCAATATTCATCAACCCAAAATAAATTCTAACAACAACACTAACTAGGGATTTATCATTCAAGAATTCATCAAGAATTTCATTACCCCATCTGAAGAAGCTGAGTCACAAGAGAAGCCAACTGTGTGATCAAGGCTGTCTCTAGATTGATAACCACTTGTAAGCTGATCTGTTACATAGTGGATTCCTCCAGGAGTTGGAGAAGAGAGGATTAGAAGAATTACCCCATCTTTGAAGCTCTATAAAATATTTGCGTCATTTACTTTCAGCAAATTTACATTCTTGCATATTTACTTTATATTTGTTGTTAGTTTATATTTGCTATCCAACTGATAAATAACCAAGTGCTAAAAATGAAGTGTTAAAAACAAGCTTAAAAACAAATCAATTGGTGGTAAGTCTTCCGCGGTTAAAAACAAAATCAGCCAAGTTAAGTATTTGGTTTAAGCAACCGAGTTATACTATCAACAGCTCTATCGAGTCTATTGAGTGAGTAACTTAGCTGAATAGCCAACTTAGTTGTCCCTCAAAGACACAATTGTTTGAGTCAACTCTGTTGAATATTTGAAAAGGACTAAATCGAAAATTTGGTAAGGTTTATTCAACCCCCCTTCTAAACCTTACACCACACCCCCTGTGACCTACAATTTTGTAAGAAATATCAAAAAGCAAAAATATAATTATCCGGCCCACGTGGCCCACTTATCCTACAAGACTCATGCGGCCCGGCCCATAAAGCTAGATATAAAAAGGTCATCTCCTCATTATTCGTAAGTATATTCACAATTATTTTCTCTAAATTACATTCTTGTTCTATAGATATTTCCCTTCTACAACGCTAACTTGAGCATCGAGGGGCCTCCTTAGGACAACCATAATGACCCCTAAACCTTATTTTGTGTATTGCATGCTAGTTTTCATCCGAAGATTTCATCAGTTTCGGAGAAAAATTGGACAAATATTCATAAACCATGATTTGGAATAATCCGCACTTGAGAACCAAAGTCTTTTTTGAACAAAAATTACCTGGAGTACTTGTAACAATAACTACATATTATGACGTATTTTAAAACAAAAATCTTCAACAGTAGGCAGCTTTGTTATATTTTTCTTTGAAAGATGGACGAAATTTTGTTGTTATATTAACCAATGCAACCAAAAATTGAATTCTATCTGCTTGATTTTAGTAGATCACCGTAAACAATGGTATGGTAGCTCATATTGCATATATATATCACCGTGGTGTGGGTTTTCTTGTTCTAATAATGAGATAGATTTAGAAATTTTAATATTTGAGATCCTTTTTTTAATAGACAAGTAGTAATATCTTTTAGGCCTTTGAAGTGCCAATTTGATATTTTTAGGAGAATAAAATTTTAAACATAATTGATAGTGATGATACCCGAGTCGAGCTTGAAGAAATACATCCACGTGGCCATTCAAGTGTCGATGACGTGAGCTGACCAGATGACGTGGACCGACAAGGGCGTCCTCACCCGAGCCAAGTTGCTGAGCCGAGATCAACTCACTTCAATAGGACAATTCAAATGATTCCTCTACTCAACATTCCTCCACTAAGTTTATCCAATTCACGAGTGGCAGACCAAGGTGCCACCTGTCAATGCGTCAACGGGACAAGTCAACAAATATCTCTCAACACCTGGCCACCATGCGCCTCATGCACATCAAGAGGAGGACAAGTGTCCCACTAATATTTTAGATGTAATAATTACTTAGCCACTAATTATATTAGTATAAATAGATCTCATTTATTAGGAAAAGACAAGAAAATTCCACTATATATCTTGTAGAATTCAAATTTTGTGTACAAAATCGACCAGAAAAAGCCTACTCGTCTTCATCAATAGAAAAGGCAGCTCAGCCACTTTATTTAATTTCCAAGTGTTTCCATTTCCTAGTCACATATTTTGAGAGTTATTTTCTTGTTGATCAATACTTAGGAAAATACTTGCTAACTTCAAACAGAGCAGTCAATTTTTATACATCACTATGGTCGGCAAACACGCCGAGCTCAATACTTAGAGAAATTTCAAAATAAAAAAGTGAAAGATAAGAGGGCGGCAAAATGAAAATTCCATTAAAGACAAAAATATTTACATTCGTGGGGCCCGAGGTTAATTACATCAAAATAAAAAAGAAAAAATTCCCTAAGGATGATTGAAAATTCGAGGAACCCCCACAGGTAGGATAATCAGGCGCAAGACATTTAAAACCCTCAAAATGTGCCTCCAGCTGAGACTAGGGGCGCAGTTTTGCTACCACTTAAACAACTTCTCACAAACCCAAATTTTATCCAACAAATGAATCAGTTAGTTGCACAAGAACTTGATGCTCCTCCACCACAAATTCAGCCTCCCCCACCAGTAAATCCTCCACGGAATGCCTAAAATCAAGCCCCTATGAACTAGGAAAAACAAGAAGTTGACTCTCGAAATAGGCAGCCTGATGATAGGTGGGACAGAAGAAGGCAACGAGATGAAGGTCAGGATCAAAGCAGGATGGCGGAATCATCGTTGGTACTACGCCGTCCCCATCGGGCCCAATAAGTATTCGGGCACCTGGGGCCAGGGCCTATTTGGCAACGGCCTATGCAGTCTATCAATTCTATGATTCCGTTCCCTGGCAATCAAGAAATACCTAGAGCTAACCAAGCTCAAGATTCCAGCCCAGTTAAAGAACGAGAAGCAAAGATACTACGCCTGCGGCGTCATCTTAATGAGCTGGAAGAGACGTCGGACGATGCTCCCTACCAACTGAGTCCCTTATCAGGTCGGCCAGATATTGTATCGCCATTTGCTCCTCATAGTTTGATGACTCCGCTCCCCACGAAGTTCAAAGTTCCACAGATTGGTTTATATGATGGTGAAACTGATCCCACCACTCATATCCACAAGTATTTGGTGTGGACTGAATTCTATGGTCCTAGCGACGCCATTCTCTGCAGGGTGTTCCCTTTAACATTTGGCAACCGAGCCCATCGTTGGTTTCAAACTTTACCTCCAGGCTCCATTCGCTCTTAGAATTATTTGGTACCGGCTTTCACAACTCACCTTTTGGCATCCAGGGTCCGAGTCGCGCCGAAAGATTCTTTGGTTACTATTAAACAGAGCAAGGATGAGCCTCTGAAAAGTTACATTTCTATATTTAACAAACAAATCCATGAAATGGAGTCGGTTTCTAATGATGCTATGTTGATGGCCGCGATCTCAGACTTGCCCCGAACTCGTGATTCCATTTCTCAATTCACGAACAAGGCATCAGTACCTTCCAGGAGTTTCTTATTCAGGTAGAAAGGCACATATATGCAGAAGAAGCAATTATAGGGCCTACTACCGAGCAGAAATAGCAAGGTACCAAAAAGGATTTCAGAAATGATTCCACATTAGGTTCAGGCTCTGGGTTTAAGTCATTTTCTGATAGCCCCACCATGGGCTATAAATTATTCCATGAGGTCCGGGCCGAGGTGGCAGCGATAAGGAGCACTCTCACTCATCCTCTGTCCGTAATTCTAAAAGACATCAAAGATTTGAACCTACTCCCACTGGCCCGATCACTGAAGCTCGATCCATCTAAGCTTGACGGCAATAGGTATTGTTATTACCATAAATTAGTGGGATGTGAAACTGATGAATGTCGTGACCTTATTTGTGAAATAATGAGGATCATCCAACGGGGGGGGGGGATTAAAATGTTACGTTCAAGAACTTCCACAACCACCACCTCTTACTGCCGGAACAAATCCAGAACGGCTAGACAACCCAGCCCGTTTACCTCCTGTAAATGAGAACCATGGGCAAGAAATCTTAACTTTGATCAACACAAACCGTGTTGAGTATAACAGGTCAATCTGCAAAAGAAAAACCAAGATCAGGGAGGCTACAAATGTCCAGCAGTGAGTTTGTGTCGCTGAAATCAAAAAAGGCCAACCTACAGAATATTTCACTTTCTCCGACCAGGATGCCGACCAGCTGGTCAATCCACACTCCGACCCCTTGGTCGTCACGCCACCAATCCTGGACATCCCTGTGCATAGGATCCTAGTCGATTCTGGTAGTTATGCTTCGGCGATCTGTATCAGAGCTTTTCGTAGATTGAATGTTGATGACAGTTGCATCTGTCCCTACAACGACAGTATTTGGGCTTTGGGGGAGGAAGAATCATCCTAATTGGCGAAGTTGATTTGTCCATTCAGCTCGGCCAGGGGGCACACAAAAGGGCAGTCATAACAATCTTTAAGATTATCAACTCCGATTCCGAGTATAAAGCGATTATTGGGCGACCACTGCTCTACCATTTGAAAGCTGCCATCTCGGTCTATCAATTTTGCATCAAATTCCCTACTCCATAAGGGGAAGGTTTCCACAAAGGAAATCAACGAGAATCCATGGAGTGCTCCCTTAAACTTAGACCAGTAGAAATAAACATTCTCGAGAAGGGGGAATCCAACAAGACAACCAGCGTAACCGAACAGGACATTGAACAAGAAATTCGAGCACAAAGTTTACAAGAAATCGTCCCAGGAAGACGGTCTGGGAAAGAACCGATTACAGAAGAGAAAGAGTTGCTCGTACACAAAAAAGAATGACAAAGCAAAAATGCAAGCATGCCGAGCCGATCAAAGAAGTCGACATAGTAGATGTCGATAAGCAGCACCGAGGCCACCAACTTAAGATCGGGCACAATTTGCAAGAGCCATTTTGGTCCGAACTTATTGAATTCATTTGCAACAATTTGGATGTTTTTGAATGGTCTCATTCAGATATGCCCGACATTGATCCAAAACATGCATGCCACCGACTGAATTGATCTATACCAACTCGTGATCTAGAAGACAAGAAAGCTGGGCCCAGACAGGCAGGCAACATTGGAAACAGAGGTCGGCAAGTTGCTGGATAACAAGTTGATCAGGGAAGCCCTTTATCCGTGGTGGATAGCCAATCCCGTGCTAGTTAAGAAGAGAAACGAACAATGACATTTATGTGTGGATTTCACCGATTTGAACAAAGTGTGCCCGAAGGACAACTACCCTCTTCCTAACATTGACTACATAGTTGATGCTACGGTCAGGCACGAATTGATGAGTTTTATGGACTCGTACTTGGGCTACAATCAAATCTAGATGTATCCGAATAACAAGGAGAATACATCTTTTTACTCAGCTTGGGGCATATATTGTTACAAGATGATGCCATTCGGTTTGAAAAATATTAGGCCAACCTATCAAATGTTAGTCAATAAGATGTTTGAGAAATTGATAGGAGATATAATGGAAGTTTTTGTAGACGATATGCTTGTAAAATCCTTGTATGCTGCCGACTACATTTCCCATCTTAATGAAATGTTTATTATTTTGCGCGAGTATAAGATGATGTTAAATCCTAAAAAATGCACATTTGGGGTTGGTTCGGGAAAATTCCTAGGATACATGGTCAGCCAAAGAGGAATTGAAGCTAATCCGGATAAAATTAAAGCTACAATTCACTTGGAACCTCCTAATTCTGTTAAGAAAGAACAAAGTCTAACTGGGCGTCTAGCTACTTTGAGTAGATTTGTGTCAAGATCAGCAGATAAGTGCAAGCCATTCATCGAAATCATCAGGAAAAACAAAGATTTTGAATGGACCGAACAGACACAAGCAACATTTGATTCATTAAAGCAACATTTGGCATCCGTTTCTGTTCTACAAAAATTGAGTCAAGGCGAAAACTTGTATTTATATCTGGAAGTCTCTGAATATGCCGTCAGCTCGGTACTCATTCGATTAGATAATTCAATTCAACACCCAGTTTATTACATCAGCCAAGCCCTACAGACGCTGAGTTATGGTACCCTTCGATGGAAAAACTAGCATACGCGTTGGTCATCTCGGCGAGAAAGCTGAGGCCATACTTCTTGGAATACATAATTATATGTTTTGACAAATTATCCTCTGAAACAAGTCATGCACCGACCAGAAATGTCGGGTTGGATGATTAAGTGGACTGTTGAACTTATCCAATTTGAAATCTTGTATGAGCCGAGGACGGCGATCAAAGGACAAGCATTAGCGAATTTCGTAGCAAAATTCAGCCCGCCAATTCAGCTGGACATCATCGAAGATCAAGTGTGGAAGTTGTTTGTCGATGGCTCTTCCACCGCAGACCGACCAGGGGGTGGGATAGTGATAATCAATCCAAATCACAAATGCTACTGCTTGGCTGTACGGTTTCATTTCCCGGCGGCAAACAACGAGGCTGAGTATGAAGCGTTATTGGCGGGATTGGATATGGCAGCTTTGATGAGATTGAAGAAGTTATAAATTCACAGCGACTCACAGCTGGTGGTCAACCAAATCCATGGGGGTTACAAAGCGAATGAGCCCAAGATATCACAATACTTGGAACTCACAAGGAGCAGACTTTCTCAGTTCAAGGCAAAAGTGATACGCATACCAAGGACCGAGAATGTACAAGTAGACGCTTTAGCCCGGCTTGCATCTAGCCCAGGGACCAACCTCATAGAAGACGTCACGATCACCCACTTGTCTTCCCCATCATTAAGCACAGTAGAGTAAATGCTAACGAAAGTGCCAAGCTCACATGGATGACGCCCATTATTCAGTATTTGGAGTAATGAATTCAACCAGAAAATAAACAGAGGCCAGAACATTCAGAACGCAGGCTGCTCGATTTACCATAGTGGATGGGGTCCTGTATAAACGACAAATATTCAGTCCCCTTATTCAGATGCGTGTCAGAAACCGATGCCGACTATGCTCTCAGAGAAGTGCACGAACGGATTTCTGGAAATCACGTAGGGGACCAGTCACTAGCATACAAGTTGATCTGACAAGGGTATTGCTGACCGTACTTAAAGCAAGATGCAATCTCCTTAGTAAAGAAGTGTGATAAATGTTAGCGGTTCGCGTCCCAGGTCAGATACCACCCCGAGCAGCTCACTTCGGTCTTTAGTCCTTGGCCATTTGCCAAATGGGGAATGGACCTCATTGGACCACTCCCCACTGGCAAAGGGAGCGTGAAGTATGTTATAGTAGCGGTAGATTACTTCACCAAATGAGCTGAGGTGGAACCCTTAGCAAAGATAGATGAAGAAAAGATCGTCAATTTTGTGTGGAAATCAATCATATGCAGATTCGAAATACCGTACTCAATAGTGACAGACAACAAAAAATAGTTCGATAACAGAAGATTTCGAACTTTTTGCAAAAGTTTCCACATCAAAAATCATTTCTCCACCTCGTACCATCCACAATCCAACGGACAGGTCGAGGTGGTAAACAAAATTCTCAAGTATACATTGAAGACAAGACTAGAATAGTCCAGGGGGAACTGGCCCGAGGAGCTACCTGGAGTATTGTGGGCCTACAGGACAACACATCGATCCGCCAATACCTTTCTCCCTGGCATACAGAACCGATGCTGTCATTCTAGTAAACTCAGGGCCCCAACATTCAGAGTTGCAAATTTTTCTGAAGAAAAAAATGAGGTCGCCTTACGTGTCGAGATGGACTTATTAGAATAAAAGAGATGTAGTGCCGAGATGAAGAACACGGTGTACAAACAGAGAAGTAAAAGATACTACAACTCGAAGGTGAAGGAAAGAAGATTCATGGTCGGTGATTTGGTTTTAAAGAAAGTCACAAGTGTCGAGCGCAGCCCACTAAAGCCGACTTGGGAAGGTACGTATAGAGTTAGCAAAGTCTTATTAAATGGGGCATATGAGCTTGAATACTTGAGTGGAGAAAAGTTTAATCATCCGTGAAATGTGTCATATTTAAAGAATATTATCAATAAAGTTCGAAAGTTCCGAGCAAACTATTTGTCTTAAATTCTTATTCGTCTCGGCCTAACTCTGAGCATGGCATTCGAACCATTTGCATTTTTATCTTACATCTCGGCCTAGACCTGAGCACGCCACAACTAATCATTGTGTCAAAACTCGACCTAGCATCGAGCTCTTTACAACAAACTTGGCCTAGCTTCGAGCACAATACTTAGGAAAATACTTGCTAAATTCAAACACGACAGTCAATTTTTATACATCACTATGGTCGGCAAACACGCCGAGCTCAATACTTAGAGAAATTTCAAAATAAAAAAGTGAAATATAAGAGGGCGGAGAAATGAAAATTCCATTAAAGACAAAAATATTTACATTCGTGGGGCCGGAGGGTAATTACAGCAAAATAAAAAAGAAAAAATTCCCTAAAGGGGAGGGAGCTGGTTCTCATCACGTGGCTGACCCTCGATGGGAGTCAGGATCTTGAGCGGACCGCTAGAGGCCACTTCATCAACATCATTGTCGGCCAGGGCGGTACCTTCTTCTGACACTGCATCTGGGTGCTGGGGGCGGAGTTAGTCCTGTTCAGCATTTAGGGCCCTAAAGCTCATCTTCCAACTCGTCCAGTGTCTTACCATTCTTCAAGCCATCCAAGACATCCTCCACGCTGGTCGCGTGTCCGTTGGTCAACATGAAGGCGTAGGCCCCAGGCTTCTTATAAGCCTTCAGTACCTCCAGTTTAGCGGCCTGAAGAGATTCCTCCATTTGTTTTTTGAAGTTCTCCTCCATTTGTATCTTTAGCTCATCCTCACGCCTGGCCTGCTCCTGTTGGCTCTGAGTGGTCGCCTATTTAAGCTATTCAATCTGTTGTTTCAAAGTTTCCGCAGACTGTTGGGCCTCATCCCCATCTCTCGTTGCCTCCTGCTCGGCCTTCTGGGCAGTCTCAAGTTTTTCCTTGGCCGCATTGACTTCATCTTCGAGCGATTGTTAAATACCTATGCAGAGGCTATGGGCATCTCGGATATCCTTGTACTTGGTCTCAAACTGACGGCCTTCACCCATTGCATGCCAGAGCATCCCAATCGACTGACCAGACAAGCCTATGCAGTACTGAATCTTCTCCTCCCAACCCATCTCCTTAGAGAGATCCTCGATGCCAGTAGTCCAGGCCCGTGCTGGAACATCCCTTGTTGCTCTTCCAGCCTCGGGCAGGGCGGCTACCTGCTCATCAATAGGTGTGGAGCACTTAGCAAACTCCACAAACCATCTTGGCAGCAGCCCGACCATTCCTTCACAAGGATCCTCCTGAGTTGGATTGGGAGGAATGAAGTGTCTCTCGGCCCCTATTTCATCCGAAAAGGTCCTCCCCGGAGTCTCAGTTATTCCCCCAGAGGGGATTGTTATTGGAGGCACCTTCGGGGTCTGTCCAGTCCTTTCAGTTTGACCGGGCTCCAAGATTTCAACTCCACTGTCCCTATGCGGTCTTGTGGGCACAATCTCTGGCTCATTTATCACCTTTCTCTTTCTTCGCTGGATCGCGACCCTCTTCTCGGCATCCAACTTGGAGGTCTGTTTGGTGCTCTTACCAACCCCCCTGCCGATCATTTTCTTAATGCGATTAAGGCGAGCAAAAATATCTATCTCCTCAGAATCTGCAAAAAACAGATAAGTCCATCACAAAAGGGATAGCAAGCATAAGTACGCTAAGGATTATGAACAAAAAATCCAACCTTGGGCTTCTTCTTGGATCTCGTCTCTTAGTGCACCGACCTAGCCTACTCAGTCATCAGTGGCACAGATCTTATTGGATCCGGCCTTAGGGGCGGTGACCCTAGTGGCCTAGTTCTCCGAGAATGTGGATCTGCCACAGGCGACCCTACCCATTCAGCTTATTGTTGGGACCGAACGGGGTCAACTCATCTAGCTCTGGCACGTGCTCGGGGGGCAAGTCTCGGCTCAGCACTAGATCCGCCTGGCAAATCAACTCTCAAACATGTTCGAGAGAGCTCAGCCTCTCGGGTAAAGAACTTGATCTCCCTATTAGCTTCGGGCAGAGCCTTGATATTCTCTAACCTATTCACGAACTCGGCTGAAAGGGGACCTTGAGAGGGGCGGTTCTCTACACAGAAAATAAAGAATCAATGATTAGAAATTTTCTAGAAATTTAAAGAATGGAAAGGCACTTACTAAAATCATATTGAAACTGGAGAGGAGGAGCAAGGAACGGCTCGTTGTCCCTGCCGCGAGGAGTCATCCAACTATCCCCGACCCAAAACCATTGCTCCTTCCACTCTTTCGGCGACTGGGGAAGACCCAGGACCAGGCCGTCTAGGTAGCTGGGCTGAGTCTGGATGTAGTACCACCCTGACGGTCGCCCTCTCACACCGCCCGGGGTCACCTTCCAGACAAATAACTCGTTCACCTCTTCAAATTGAGGTCATAGATAACCCTTCCGATGAAAAAGCACCAGCAGTCCAATTATTCTACCCCAGGTCATGGTGTGCACCTGGGATAGAGCAATCCATCACTTGAACCAGTTGGTGATCAGTCTTAGCAGGGAAAGCCTCAGTCTAAATAGTATGCTGTGGGCGTACATGGTGATACATCCCTGAGGTGGTAGCTCAAGTACCTCTTCATGATAAGGTAGTCAAAACCTTAACATTGGAAGGAAGTTATACCCTTGGTAAAGGGAATCTATCTCCTGCTACATAATCAAACCCAGATGATGGTTTTGGTCGGTCTCGGTCCAATTTGTTCTTGCATTCTTAGGAGGCCGCCCATCAGTATCCTGAGCTTCACCTGCATTCCAACCAGAAGTCGATGGAGTCACGGCAAGACCGACCCCGCTACCCATCCCCATGGACTCAGCTCCACATTTTCCCGCGCTTCCGAGCCCTTGTTGCATCTTCACCCCTCGGCACATCCTGCCACGAACCCTTAGTATTTTTAGATCCCATATTCGAGTTTGCTGGGGATGCCATTGTTCCGCCTTCTTGAGATCCCATCGATTCGGCCGATTCCTCCTTCAGAGATAATTACATCTTATACACTTCACCTCCGATGATCACCGTAATAGGAGTGGCGTTCAACACCATGTTTCCCCACCTTCCCCTTGGAGGGACTTCTTGTTCAGAACTATCACCGGAATTGGAAACATTGATGGTACTAGAACCCTCCGGGGTAACTTCTCTCTCCGATGGGGGATCTTCGATCTCAACTTCCGTGAAAATGAGGAAAAAAGGCAATATCTATAGGTTAATTTCTATTGAAAGGGTCTTTTCAAAATTCAAAAATTGAGTAACTGTCACGTCCATCCGTTTCCCACGCCACGATGGTCCAATGAAAAGATGTCATGTGTCTGTCATCATGGGATCCATTTAATGCGCCGCTTCAGGCATTAATGATCAGTTGACAGCTGTCAGCAGTTTTAAACCGTTTGACCTCTCTCTCTCTATCTCCATTTAAAATTTAAAACCGTTTCGAAGAATCTCTCCTCGGCTTTAAACTTGGGGGCCATTTATGATACCCGAGCCGAGCTTGAAGAAATTCATCCATGTGGCCATCCAAGTGTCGATGATGTAGGTCGACCAGATGACGTGGACCGACTAGGGCGTCCTCACCCAAGCCGAGATGCCGAGTCGAGCTCAACTCACTTCAACAGGATAATTCAAGTGATTCCTCCACTCAACATTCCTCCACTAAGTTGATCCAATTCACCAGGGGCAGACCAAGGTGCCACCTATCAACGCGTCAATGGGACAAGTCAACAAATATCTCTCAACACCTGGCCACCATGCGCCTCATGCACATCAAGAGGAGGACAAGTGTCCCACTAATATTTTAGATGTAATAATTACTTAGCCACTAATTATATTAGTATAAATAGATCTCATTTATTAGGAAAAGACAAGAAAATTCCACTATATATCTTGTAGAATTCAAATTTTGTGTACAAAATCGACTAGAAAAAGCCTACTCGGCTTCATCAATAGAAAAGGCAGCTCAACCACTTTATTTAATTTCCAAGTGTTTCCATTTCCTAGTCACATATTTTGAGAGTTATTTTCTTGTTAATCAAAAAAGAGCATCAACAGATATGAATTTTTTTTGTCTGCTAGAAATCAATGGATGTCATCTAATGATGTTATAGTAGCAATCTTGCATCACTTTGGCTAGGACTTTATCTTATTATCTAAAAAAAGTGTTTGGTGACGATATTATTAGGGATGACAATTGTTGTCACGAATAATAGATTTTTGCAATGACTCCCTGTTGCTAAACATATGTTCTCTTAGGGCGGCAACCTAGCCTGCTCAGTCATCGGTGGCATAGATCTTCTCGGATTGGGACTTAGGGGTGGTGACCCTATTGGCCCAATTCTCCGAGAGCTTGTTGCAGGGACCGAACGGGGTCTACTCATCTAGCTCTAGCACGTGCTCAGGGGGCAGGTCTCGGCTCAGCACTAGATTCGCCATGCAAATCAACTCTCAAGCCTACTCGAGAGAGCTCAGCCTCTCGGGTCAAGAACTTTATCTTCCTATCAGCCTCGGGCATAGCCTTGATATTCTCTAACCTATTCACGAACTCGGCTGAAAGGGGACCTTGAGAGGGGCGGTTCTCTGCACACAGAAAATAAAGAATTAACAATTAGAAATTTTCTAGAAATTTAAAGAATGGAAAGGCACTTACTGAAATCATATCGAAACTGGAGAGCAGGAGCAAGGGACAGCTCATTGTCCCTGCCGCGAGGAGTAATCCAATTTCCCCCGACCCAAAACTATTTCTCCTTCCACTCTTTCAGCGACTAGGGAAGACCCAGGACCAGGCCGTCCAGGTAGCCGGGCTGAGTCTGGACGTAGTACCACCCCGATGATCACCCTCTCACATCGCCCAGGGTCTTCTTCCAGACGAATAACTCATTCACCTCTTCGAATTTAGGTTGCAGATAACCCTTCGGATGAAAAACACCACCAGTCCAATTATTCTACCCCAGGTCATGGGGTGCACCTGGGATAGAGAAATCCCCCATCTCCTGAACCAGTTGGTGACCAGTTTTGGCAGGGGGAACCTCAGTCCCAATAGGATGTTGTGGGCGTACATGACGATACATTCCTAAGGTGGCAACTCGGGTACCTCTTCATGATAAGGTAGTCAAAACCTTACCATTGGAAGGAAGTTATACCCTTGGTAAAGGGAATCTAGCTCCTACTGCATTATCAAACCCAGCTGATGGTTTTGGTCGGTCTCGGTCCAATTTGTTCTTGCATTCTTAGGAGGCCACGCATCGGCATCCCGAGCTTCACTCACAGCCCGACCAAAAGTCGATAGAGTCGCGGCCCGACCGACCTCGCTACTCAGCCCTGTGGCCTCAGTTCTACTTGGCCCCGCCCCGCGCCCAACTCCGTGGGGCTCAATTAGCTCTTGGACTGGCTCCACATTTTCCCACGCTTCTGAGCCCTTGCTACATCTTCACCCCTCGGCACATCATGCCACGAACCCTTACTATTTTCAGATCTCGTATTCGATTTTGCTGGGGATGCCATTGTTTCGTCTTCTTGAGATCCCATCGATTCGGCCGATTCCTCCTCCGGAGATAATTGCGTCTTATACACTTCACCTCTGATGATCATCGTAATAGGAGTGGCGTTCAACACCATGTCGCCGCCACGTCCCCTTGGAGGGACTTCTTACACTTCACCGTACTTAGCCACTAATTGTATTAATATAAATAGATCTCATTTATTAGAAAAACGACAAGAGAAATACACTATATAACTTGTAGAATTCAAATACAGTGTACAAAACCGACCAGAAAAAGCCTACTCAGCTTCATCAATAAAAAAAGGCAGCTTAGCCACTTTATTTAATTTCCAAGTGTTTAATTTCCATTTCCTAGTCACATATTTTGAGAGTTATTTTCTTGTTAATCAAAAAAGAGAATCAATAGATAGGAATTTTTTTTGTCTGCTAGAAATCAATGGATGTCCTCTAATGACGTTATAGTAGCAATCTTGCATCACTTTTGTTAGGACTTTATCTTATTAATATTGGTACCGAGTCAGAAATTTGAATTTGACTTTTTTTTTTATATTTTAACAAACAAATAGATATATGTTTTAGGCTTTTGAAGTATTGTTTTTAGGTATTAATTACTTATAGGAATGGGACCCACACTACAACAAAAAAAGTGTTTGGTGACGATATTATTAGGGACGACAATTCACGAATAATAGATTTTTGCAATGACTCCCCATTGCTAAACATATGTTGTCACAGCTTACATGTTTAGCTACGCTTTTGTTTGTCATTGCAAAATATATACTTTCTAGGGACGACATATTATACTTGTCACAAAAGAGGTCAGACAAATTCCCGAGATTATTGTGTTCTCCCTATATCGTTCGTGTGTATATTCCTATCGGACCGAAATCCACTCTCTCTCTGATCCCTTCCATAATCATAGGCGCCCCCACCCGCCGTCCACCGACGCCGTCACCTTCGAGCCCTCAGATATCCCTCTCGATCTCCGCCATGCTCATCTCTGTCGCCTAGTAAGTCGTTCTCTTCTTTGCCCTTTTTTTTTTTTGCAAATTGAAGTGTCATCTGCAGAACTATGAGGCTTTTCTCAAATTTTTGTTTCAGCTTGCTTGAATTATGTCGTCAAAAAATTAAATCCTAATTGCCTTCTTCAAGTCGGTTGTCATCTTGGCCATTATTGATTTGAAATGAGTTGAACAACTTATTGCTTTTGAATTGGACCATTCTGTTAGTTTAATATTATTTTATTTTTGTTGAAGTTTTCGTTATTGATTTTGAGCAGCTTCGCTGTTCAATGACAACAATCCTCCAATGTGCGTCAACTGTAAGGTGAGGATTTCATTTTGCTCTTTTATTGGATATTCCTGATCTATTTATTTTCACATTAACAATTTCAGAAAACAGGTAATTGGCTTTCTGCTAATCACAAAATTAATGCTCTTTTTTTTGTTGTCAAGTTATTTTTAACAAACAGAATATGGTGCTTAGGACAGGAATTCCACTGCAGCTTGAATCTAGGACTGATAAACAGTGTTTTTTTCTAATTCCCTTTCAGTATGCTCTTTCTATGTTTTTTTTTGGAAACATCCTGAATGATATGTCGGCCTTAGTTCTCTAAATGAGTTGCATCGTTAATTGTTGTTCTATTCTGAGCTATTGTATATCAAAATTCTTATAATTAAGTTATTTATGTGTAATTCCTTACTAATGCTTTGATTTATTGGATTTCAATGAATTATCTAATTCAAATGAAAATTTCCATCTTACCTGGATTCAAGCTGCAAACACACACACACACACCCAATATCACAAGAGTTCAACTTTTGGTTCTTTTTGTAATATAGAAAATCATGAAGATTGTAAATTTTCAGTTATTTGTAATGCATCTCTAATCCTTTGCCTACTTTTATTTTCATTCTTGTTGTTTGATGGAGATTCTTGTGGACAATATTGGTGATTTTTGTTGTGGGCTGCTTTGTTACGTTGTGAAATGTAAGAGTAATGTAGATAGTGAAAAACGTCATAAATCAAAGAGGCAGTTGATGGAGATGTTGGAGTGAAAGGACTTGGAAGTCAGTGAGAAAAACGCCACCTTTAAGAGCTATCTTGATAAGATTGTACGTTAAGTCTTCTTAGTTCATATATAGAACCTTAAATTCCCGCCATGCAATATTTCTCTCTCTACACGAGCGATTCCTCTCTTCTCTGACACAATGGTGATCGACTCCCCACTCGAGATTAGGTCTCGAGCTGTGTTTTTCTCCATTGTTTTACATAATAGTTCCATTCCTTTCTTTCATTTCTTCATAGATTGGGGAAGTATTGAATATTTTGGGGCAAGTGACCTTTCTGCGTGCGTAACTTACAATCCAAGGAATTTCTTATGGGATCTCCACACCCAGAACAGTTTCCTCCAATTATGGATAACACACCTCACATAGTCTCTTCAAAATCCATGCCAAATTCTCCCATTCGACAGGCAACCATGCGCATAAACCAATATCCGATATTATAATTGAATCCGAATCCTATTGATCCTAATCCAATTTCGTTCACAAAATCCTTTACTGAGGCTGTAACTGGACCTCATCTCACATATACCACGAAACCTTCCCATATTTTTACCGATTCACCAGTTACAACTCTGGGCTCTATAATTGAAGAGGATGAAAAAACTGTTTTGAACTTCACTTCTGATGAAGTATCTTCTCTGGCACAGAAATGGCGCTTGGCTCTAGTTGGTAAGTATTCGCACGGCAATCCTGACGTTCAGAACATTAGACAACTGCTCACGGATTTAAAATTGAAAGGTAATGTTGAGGTTAGAATTCGAATCTTAGGCATGTCTTTGCTTAATTTTAGTCATGAAGAAGATTTTACTCGTGTGTGGTTGAAACCTATCTGGTATGTGAATGGTCTTCCTATGAGGATTTTCAAATGGAACCCTAAGTTTTCGGTCTCTCAGGAATCACCTATTGTTCCACTTTGGGTTAGACTTCCAGGCCTCCCTATACATTTTTTTTTGTAAACGCCTTGTTTTTTCCATTCTTTGCACGTTGGGGCAACCTCTGAAACTTGATGCCCAAACCTCTGAAACATTGCTAGGTTCTGTCTGGGGGTCGATGTTACTGTTAGGAATTTTATTGTTTAGATTTTGATGAATGCCATGTAAAACTTAGAATAGAAAGTTGGCTCCCAATTCTTGCTTTGAAATGTATTGTAACAATTAGAGTGCGCCAAGTGAGTTAAGTCGCCTACGCTCCAACTTGCAAGAAGACAAATCAGGCAGAAGGAAAACTCTTTGTGAGACAACAGTCTGAAAAGAAAAGCTGATGTGGGAACTTTGAAGAAGCGGTGAGATGCGGTGAGTGGAACATCGGTCAAGTCAACTCAAGCCAAGTCTCAAGTGAAGTGACGGAAGAGTCATCCGATGATTGGAAGGCGACTAAGTCACCAGGGAAAGCAAGGAAATGCGATCAGTCGAGATAGCGCAAAAGAACCGTTGCCGTAAATCAAGAGACTTACTTAAACAAGTAATATCTCCATACCACCTTTCTTGGAGTGCTCGGTCCGAGGAAGCGTGCAAAAGGAATGAACGATGGGAATCACTACACCGTGTCGAACTCGAAAAGGTGATAAAACAATTCATACGAGGAAATGGCAATTCCAAGAAGCGCAAGCCAACGACATCGCAAAGTGACTTTCAAAAATGAGCTATCTCTTCAACGGGCAAATTTTTGAAAGTTCACTATAAAAGGTGAGGAATTTGTTTGAGAAGAGAAATGAATGACACATACGTGAGATATACAAGCACATCGAAAAACTTAAACAATCTCAACTCTCAAACTACATCTCAAGTACATCAATCCAACACTTAGCGTGAAGGAAAGAGAACTTCAACGAGTTGAAGAGAAACCTTTGAAAACAAGGGGTCTACATTCGGGAAGGATTGTAGAAAGGTTGGTGAACCAAGTCTTAAGCTCTTGGAGGGCTTCGTGATCAAATCCAAAGTGCTTAAGCAAGTGAGTACATGTAGTAGCAAGTGTTGAGTGTAGTAGGCATTGCACCCTGTGAAGAAGGCGAGTCGCACGAAGCTTGGTGAGTGATCAAGGCGTCTCGGCCTGCATCGAGTCCCAAAGGATCAAGTCATTTGTTGTGATCAAGACTTGTATACGGGTATTACCACTTTGTAAAGCGATCATTACTTAGTGGATTCCTCCAGGAGTTGGAGAAGAGAGGAGTAGAAGAATTACCCCATCTTGAACCTCTATAAAAACCTTCTCGTGTCATTTACATTTCGGCATTTAAATTTCTCGCACTTATAATTGCTTATATCTCTTTGATAAATTTGCTATCCATTTGATAATTTATAAGTCTAAATCAAGTGTAAAAAACTTGCTTAATCAAACTTAAGGGTGTTAAGTCTTCCATTGAAAACAAAACCACGGTTGAGTGATTTATAGCCCAGCGGTGAGTTACTCTATTAATGACTCAAATTTGAGTCTGTTGAGAGATTAACTCTCTTGAGTGACTAATTCATTGTCCATCGAGGACACGGTGTGTAGAACTCTGTAGATTTAAAAGGCCTAAATCGAAAATTTGGTAAGGTTTATTCAACCCCCTTCTAAACCTTACACTTACACCCCTTCAGGACCTACGATTTACCAAACCTAAACCTCGATTTCATTTACATTCGTAGTGGTGAGGTCCTTAGAGAAAGAAAGTTATTTTTGAATCATATCCTAATTCGCTCTAGATGCTCTCATCAGGACATGATGTGACTACATGTTGTGGGTAATGCCCCCAGACCTAACAAAAAAGCTTCCAGCACCTTGAATGAAGTTGATAAACCTAAAAATCCTGATGTTGAGACATCAACAGCCCCTGCTCTCATTCCAGAGCAGGAAATGAACAAACCTTCTTCCGCACCTTCTTGGTGTCAGAGACCGGGCAAACAGGTTATGGAGTCTTCTCCACATCTTGATTGTCCAAACTTGGCACCTGAACTACATAGTGTCACACACCAGAACAGTTTTGCACCTCTTCAGTTGGATATAGATGAGGATGTTACAAACATGAATAAAGGCCCTGGCACATCTTAGCTGCATGCTGTATCTATGGATATTACTCCTAGATATAACTCTCCTATTCGCACACCAATGGTGTCTGGAGAACAGGGCTCTAAGCAAGCTTCCCCTGCACATCCTATTCTTGAGTGTGCTACTACATCTTCCCCTCTTTTAACTGCCTTGATCACTTCTTTTGATCAAGTTTATGATCTGGAAGAGGAGGCAACTCAAAAATTGATAGCCCTTCATAACAGAGGAGTTTCTACTTCTCCTAAAGATCATAAGAAAGGGCATGATAAGGTTTCAAGGCCTATCAGAAATAAATCTAAAAAAACCAAATGAATATGAATATATTAGTGTGGAATGTGAGGGGGATTCATAATAACCCCACCTCTAATCATGTTAACTTTTTGTGTAGAGAACATAAGATTCAGATTTTAGCTATTTTGGAACCCATGACTAACCCTGATTTCTTCCATTTTTGTAGAAAACTTGGCTTTGACCATGGTATGGCCAATGTTTCTAACAAACTATGGATTTTTTGGCCTCACAAGTTTTCCATTAATTTTGTTATGGATACTGAACAGATGCTTGAAGTGGAGGTTTCACAACCTACTATTCCTTGCTCTTTCCATGCTTCTTTTATATATGCCAAATGTACCAGAATAGAGAGAAGGCAATTATGGGATGTCTTAAGGACCTCTGCCTCTAATATAGGGAGATCTCCTTGGTTCATTGGAGGAGATTTTAATTGTTTTTTGCATCATTCTGAGAGAGTAGGCAGTGATACTAATCGGTCCCTTGATATGATTGAATTTGGGCAAATGGCTAGTGACTGTAGACTCATTGATGCTGGGTATGAGGGTGATTGTATGCATACCTGGGTTAGAAATAACCTTAAGGAGAGGCTGGAAAGAATTTTTCTCAATAACAGATGGAGTGATTTCTTCCCTAAATCCACTGTCCACCACCCTGCTAGAATTAAATCTGATCATGCCCCTCTTTTGTTCAAAGCATACATTTCTGTCTCCAAACCCCCGTCCTCTTTCAGGTACTTTAAAATGTGGGCTAGACATCATTCTTTTCTTAATGAGGTTTCTGAGGTGTGGAATGCTCCAACTGGATTTTCTGGTCTTACTAATCTTCATCACAAAATGATTAGAGTCAAACAAAGACTTAAGTGGTGGAATATCAATGTTTTTGGGAATATCTTTGTTAAGCTCAAACTTGCTGAACAACATGATGTTGAGAATGAACAAAGATATGATTCCAATCCTTCACCTTCTAACCTCGGTCTTGTTTTGAATAAATTTGTCATTTGAGATGGTTTTGGCTACTAAAATAGAGGAAGACTTCTGGCATCAGAAATCATCCTGTAAATGGATTGTAGAGGGGGAGAGAAACACTGCTCACTTCCATAACCTTGTCAAAACCAAAAGAACCAAAAGCAGGATTCATAGTATCATGGACTAGGGCCTCCTCATTTCTGATGATTCTGAACTGCATGCTTCCTGTGTGAGACACAATACTTGGCTAATGATGTCTCTTGCTCCACATTTGACCCTAGTATTCCTTTGCCTAAATTGCCTACTGATACTAACTTTGATGCATTGTATGCATCCCCCACTGAAAGTGAAGTCAAAGATAGTGTCTTCTCTATACATCCTAATAGTGTTGCAGGACCCGATGGTTTCTCTGGCCACTTTTACCAAGTTTGTTGGCATATTATCAAACATGATGTTGTTTTTGCAGTGCAAGTGTTTTTTTAAGAAAATCCTCTCCCTAAAAGCTACACTGCAACCACTGTGGTTTTAATCCCTAAAAAACCTTGCCCTACTTTGTGGTCTTACTTTAGACCCATTAGTCTTTGCAATGTGTCTAGTAAGATCATGACAAAAGTTCTGAATACTAGACTCTCCACTCTTCTGCCTAGCCTCATTTCTCCCTATCAAAGTGGTTTCACTAAAGGGAGATTAATCAGTGATAATATTCTCCTTGCCCAGGAAATGATTCATTCCATTAACATCCAAGCACCTTTCAGGAATGTGTCCATCAAGATAGATATGGCCAAAGCATATGATAGGGTGCAATGGCCTTTTTTAAGAACTATTCTTTCCCACATGCGATTCCCTGATAGATGGATTAGCTTCATTGACCATTGTGTGTCTAATTGTTGGTTCTCTATTCTTGTTAATGGGCAAGGGACATGCTTTATCAAATCTCATAGGGGGCTAAGACAGGGGTGTTAGATAAATGTTTTTATCATGATTTTGATGATTTTGTTCGATCTTGTTCAAATAAGTTTTTAAACCAAAACAATGTCCCTAAATGTTGTCTAAATACTTCCGATCGTCTTAAAATGTTTTTACTATTTTTCGGAGTATTTCTTGGAGTTTATTTTCGATAAAAAATTGGACAACACATTTGTTTCAGGCTCGATCGGTCGCCCTATAGGGCAACTCGTACCTGAGTTGAGTTTTGAAACAGAAAATGAGACGTAAGAAAAAAAAAGGGAGGCACAGGTCGGCCCCGGGCGCCGTGCACTGGGAGCACCTTTTTTGGTTGGGACTTCTTCTGTTTCGTAATTTCTTCAACCCCAATCAGGTCAGGACTAAGAGGCACCGGCCGCACCCCCTCCGACCGGTCCCCCTGTGTAAAAATTCGCGAGAATTCAATTTCAATCTTATCTCTCGTGACCAGGTCGAACCCCATGTTTATCAAAGAAACTATTGCGTTTTGCATGACTTTTCCCTATTTTGTGGGATTGATTTCTAATGGTATATTGATCATTTTAAATGGTTTCTTTGCGAGAAAATCACTCCCTAAGGAGGAGCCGATGTCCGGAAATGAAAGCCAAGTCCTCTCCTATAAATAGAGGCTTCATTCAAGCAACAAGATACAACACTCTACACAAGCAAAGAGCGATTGAGCAAACACTTTTATATATCTTGTTGTATTAGCCTAAGCACTTTCACTTGCACTTATTTGAGGTCTAGGCTTTCAATTCTTGATTACACTTGTACTCTATCATTGTATCAATCATTATTGAGTTGTAATCTTGATTTTGGTCATCATTCAACACAAGACATCCTTGTGAGTATTCTTGTGGTAAGAATACACTTGGGTGATCTAGGTGATAGGTGTTTGAAGGTTGTGGTAATCTTCAAAGGTGTTGTAAGAGGGTTGTGGTAATCCTCGAGGTGGTGAAGAGGGTTGTGGTAATCCTCGAGGTGTTGTATTAATTTTTGGTAAATTAATAATTTTTTTTTTTTTTTGAAATCCATCCAGGATATCTTTGGGGTGGTAGAGGATTAGGCCCAGGTGGTGAACCTCTTTAAATCAACGTGTGCTATTTATTTTCCGCACTTTGCATTTCACTTTTGCTTGAGTCTCACGAAAAAAGAGGGCAAAATCGAAAAACCAGGATAATCTATTCACCCCTCTAGATTATTGTAGCCACTGGACTTACAAGTGGTATCAAAGCCAAACTCTTTGGCGGCTTGTCCCGAGTTAAGAGGAAAGATCCATGGCTACAAATGATGCTCATCTCACCAGGCGCCTCCACCAACAAGCCACCGCTATTCGACGCCAACAACTACACATTTTGGAAAGACCGTATGGAGTGCTTCCTCTGAGGGTGCGGGTTCGACATTTGGAATGTGGTCATTGAAGGAGTTGATCAACCAACAAATAAATCGGAGGATGGCACCTTAGCTCCTAAACCTTTCAAGGAGTTTGATGAAAACGACAAAAAGGCTTTTCTCTAAACGGTAAGGCCTTAAATATTTTGCATTGTTCTCTTACCGCCACCGAGTACAATCGCATAAGAGGCATAAGGTCGGGCGCATGAGGTTTGGGAAAAATTGGAGACAATCTATGAAGGGACTAAGAAAGTCAAGCAAGCAAGAAAGACCATGCTTGTTAAAGACTTTGAAAACTTTAACATGTATGATGGCGAAAGCATCTCCAAGATGGTGGAAAAGGCTTGACAATATTGTCAATCCTCTTGTGGCCCTCGGTAAAGTCATTTCCAAATAAGACAAAGGTGACGAGGTATTGAATGCTCTTCCCGGCTCATGGTCCGAAAAAGTAACGACAATCACGGAGGCACAAAATCTTGAGACACTCAAGTTTGACGAGCTTATTGGAAATTTACTCATCTATGAAGTCTATCTCAAGGAGAGGAAAAATTCCAAACCATCCATAAATCAATCGGGTATGCAAATTATTCCTAAAGGTCTTGCTTCTTCTTCTAATAATGCATACTATGATAATGATGATGATGATGAGGAGACGGCCGCACTTGTTCGAAAGTTTGCAAAATTTGTGAACAAAAATAAAGCAAGAAAACAAGAGATAATGCTTGCTTCAAATGCGGAAAAACGGGCACTTCATTGCAGGTGCCCAAAGCTCGATGAAGAGGAGCAAAAGAAAAGGAAGCCTTTCACGAAAAAGAAGGCTTTAAATGCGGAGGTCAAAACGTGGGATGAACTACTCAAAAGCAGTAGATAAGGAAGGAGAAACCGAACATGGTCTCATGGCCATAGGCGATGAAAATAATGAGGTACGCTCTAATTTTTCTACTTCATCCATAGTTGATGACTTGCAATGTGATTTTGACGAATTGCAAATTGAGTTTCAAAATTTAATTGTTAAATATAAGAACTTGAAAAAGGAGCATAAGGAGCTTAAGGTTGAAAAAAAAAAATTATTTACATCTTATGAATCTTTAGACAAAGCTCATACTCTTACTCTTACTAGAGTTCACTCTCTTGAAACCGAAAAGGAATTGCTCACAAAAGATATTGAATGTTTGAAAAATGATATGCATCGTTTCAACATAAGCACGGATAAAGTCACTAAAATTTTAGATGTACAAAGAGGTGAGCATTCCAAATTGGGACTTGGTTATAAGCCATTTCAAAGTGTTTTAAAGAAAAACAACCAAGGTCCAACTTTTGTACGTGCTAGTAATTCTAATACTCCTACATGTTTTTATTGTGGCAAAATTGGACATTATGCTAATAATTGCAAATTGAGAAATAGCTCTAAACATGTTTTGAGACCCAAAGGTCTCAAGACTAACCCCCATGGACCCCAAAATTATAGGGTACCTAAAAGAAATTCTTTTATAGGTAATAGGGGCTATAACAACAATGGAAGATTCAAAATGGCTCGTGGGGCGGATGTTCACGCCATATGGACGAGGGAGGAGAGAACTTTTTACCAACATCAAACTCCAAGAAAGGGGTATGGTCATGTTCGGCAATGGCAAAGGAAACATTCTTGGAAATGGAGAAATTGGTAACTCTTCTTTCTCTTTTAGTAATGTTCTTTTAGTTGAAGGGCTTAAGTTTAATTTGATAAGTGTTAGCCAACTTTGTGATTCAAATTATGATGTTTCTTTTAATAAAGAAAAATGCCTTATACTTAAAAATGGTGAAATTATTTGTGAAACATATAGAAAAGACAATCTTTACAAAATTTGTACAAGTGATTTGGTTAGTCAAACTGTTTCTTGTTTAGTCGCCAATAATGATTTAACTAGTTTATGGCATAGGCGACTTGGACATATTGGATATAAGAATTTGAAAAATATTTACAAAAACCAACATGTGAAAGGACTACCCAAATTGAATTTTGAAAATCTTGGCTTATGTGACACTTGTCAAAAGAACAAATTAGTTAAAAGTAGTTTTAAGCCCAAAAATGAAATTTCCACAACCAAACCCCTACAATTGCTTCACCTTGATTTGTATGGGGACATTGGTACGGCTAGTCTTAGTGGAAAACATTACACTTTCGTTATTGTCGATGATTTTTCAAGATATACTTGGGCTCTTTTTCTTACCAATAAAAGCGATGCCGTTAATGAGTTTGTTAAGTTGTGTAGACTTATTGAGAATGAAAAGGAAGACACCATTAAGTCTATTCGAAGTGATCGAGGTGGAGAATTTGATGGTGAATTCCGAGTCTTTTGTGAAACCAAATGATATGCTCATAATTTTTTAGTGCAAGGACACCTCAACAAAATGGAGTAGCCGAAAGGAAAAATCGAACACTCAAGAGATGAGTCGATCAATGCTCAATGAATTTTCTCTTCCAAAATATTTTTGGGCGAAGCGTAAGTCGCTTGCTATGTCATTAATCGAGTTTATATTCGTCTAAAATGAATAAAACTCCATATGAGCTTTGGAAAGGTAGAACTCCAAATATTAGTTATTTCAAGATATTTGGTTGTAAGTCTTTATTTTGAATACCAAGGATCAATTAGACAAACTTGATCCTAAGGCCGATGAAGGAATATATATATGGGGTATTCAACAAAAAGCAAAGCATATCGAGTTTACAATAAAACTAGTGGAGTTGTTGAAGAATCCATCCATGTCAAATTCAATGAAGCTTCGGGTGTTGAAAGAATTCCCAATGATGAAAGTGATGAAGAGGACATTATTGAACCTATTGTTCAACTTGATGCTCAAAATGTTCAAACTTCTACATCAAATGATCAACCGTCTACCTCAAATGGTCCTCAAGAAGATAGAGGTGATATCTCGGATCTTCCGTTGCATTGAAATAAGGAGATCACCCTAAATATCTTATTATTGGTGATCCCTTCGACAAAGTGATGACCGGAGAAAATTTGCCGAGAAAGCTCTTATTTCTCAAAAGGAGCCTAAAAATGCTAAGGAGGCTATTGAGGATGAGGATTGGTTCCTAGAGATGCAAGAGTTGAATCAATTTGAAAGAAATGATGTATGGGAATTGGTACCTTGTCCTCCTTCTCAAACCATAATTGGTACAAAATGGGTATTCGGAACAAACTTGATGATCAAGGCAACATTGTTCGAAATAAGGCAAAGTTAGTAGCTCGCGGTATTGTCGAGAAGAAGGTATTGACTATGATGAAACTTTTGCACCGTAGCACGTTTAGAAGCTATTCGAATTGTACTTGCCTATTCTTGTTTTAAAAATTTCAAACCTTACCAAATGGATGTTAAATCCTCTTTCTTAAATGGTATTATTCAAGAAGAAGTCTATGTAAAACAACCTCCGGGGTTTGAAATTTTTTCTAGGACTAATGATGTTTATAAACTTAAAAAGGCCTTGTATGGTTTAAAACAAGCACCCCGTGCATGGTATGATAGACTTAGCTCCTTTCTTTTGCAAAATGGTTTTATAAGAGGTAAAGTTGATACAACTCTCTTTGTTTTTGAAAAAGAGCAAGTTTGTTTACTTGTGCAAATATATGTTGATGATATTATCTTTGGTGCTACTAATGATTCTTTGTGCAAGAAATTTTCTAACTTGATGCAAGGTGAATTCGAGATGAGTATGATGGGGGAGCTTAACTTCTTTCTTGGACTTCAAATTAAGCAATGTCAAGAAGGTATTTATATTTCGCAATCAAAGTATACAAAAGAACTTTTGAAAAAGTTCGGCATTGAAGAAGGAAGAACCGTTTCCACCCCATGGAAACAAATGTCAAAATTGACAAAGATGAAAAGGGCAAGTCCGTGGATGAATCAAAGTATCGAGGTATGATTGGCGGTTTACTTTATTTAACCGCTAGTAGATAGGACATTCTTCATGCCGTATGTATGCTGCGCTCATTTTCAAAGCAATCCCAAAGAATCTCATATGAGTGCCGTTAAAAGGATTTTTCGATATTTGAAAGGCACTATTCAATATGGTTTATTTTATCCAAAGAATGAAAATTTTTCTCTTAAAGGTTATAGTGATTGGATTTATGCGGGAAATATTGATGATCGGAAAAGTACTTAGGATCATGTCAATTTTAGGTGATTGCCTAGTTTCTTGGTTTTCAAAGAAGCAAAACCGTGTGTTTCTCTTTCAATGGCCAAAGCCGAATATATTTCCGCCGCCTTTTGTTGTACACAACTTCTTTGGATGAAACAAACCTTAGCGGATTACAAATGCTCTTTTGAAAACGTATACTATATTTTGTGATAATATATCCGCTATAAATATTGCTCAAAACCCGGTTCATAACCGCACTAAACATATTGAGATTCGACATCACTTTCTAAGGGATTGTGTTTCAAAACAAAAAAATTGAGATATCTTTTGTACCATCTCAAGATCAATTAGCGGATATTTTCACAAAACCGCTATCTTCCGAGACTTTTGCGTCGATACGAGCTCGGTTAGGCATAATGCATATTGAATAAGACCTACGTTTGCATTTTGCATGTTTCTAAAACTTAAGGGCGAAAAATCGGATTTTTGGTTGAAAAATCGGATTTTCTTAAAAATGACAAAACAAATGGGCTAAACGGGTTGAGGGCAACAACCGCCCCCTCAACTCTCGGCCGCTACTAAGCCATAATTTGGATTAAAACCGTTCTGTCTTCAGCATTCGCCATTTTAACATATTTTGGCCATTTTTCGTCTCCTTTGCCAAATTCACACAAATTTCACTCAAAATTGATTTTCATGCATTCCATTCACAACCTGGACATTATATAGCTCGATTATCATCCTCATCGCTCATCTTTACCGATCAAATGGTAAGAATTCTACTTCCTCTACTCAATTGGGTTGAACCCTTGAGTTTTTGGCTTACTTGTAAATTTTTTGCTGTAATTGTCGTATGATCATGATGAGCTTGGTGGTTATGTTGTAATATATGATGTTTGACTTGAATTGGTGTTGAAAATTTTTGGCTTGAATCATTTACAAGGGTTATATACAACTTATGTTAATTTTCACGCCCACTAAGTATTCGATGAAATGTCGCAATGAAAATTTCAACTTCTACATGATTCTCTTGCTTCCAAAAGTCTCCAATATTTATTGAGATCATGTTTTGGCAAATAAAACCAGCGTATGAACTCTTCATGATACATTTCTCCCATTTTCCTTGGATTTTTAAGCTTAAATTGCTCAACGGTTGATAAACCGTCCCTGGCGCACTTTGATATAATTGTATGATGTTTTTATCATCCTAACATTCTTTTGATGATTCAAAGGGGAGAAACAGGAAATTGGCTCGTTAAGCCAAAAGAAGCTAATAAAAGCTTGTAATAAAAAGCTATGGCTTCCTAAAGCCGAGTATACCTAGTCCATGGCTTGTATTATGGACTCAAGTGCACATGATTATAAGTATTGTGACAGGGGGAGCTTCTTAGCTCATGATATCAATATGCACCTTATATAAGCTTGTTATAGCTTGTGCTTCTAACTTATAATAATCTTTTGATGATATGCTCATAAATAGGGGGAGCTTTGTATGGAATATCTTTAACGGATAGTTTACTTGTAAAACCGGAAAATTTATTTGTTTTTTTTTCAAATCGTCCTCGAGAAAATTGTTTTGGTTTGTAATCATCAAAAAGGGGGAGTTTGTTAGATAAATTTTTTTATCATGATTTTGATGATTTTGTTCGATCTTGTTCAAATAAGTTTTTAAACCAAAACAATGTTCCTAAATGTTGTCTAAATACTTCCAATCGTCTTAAAATGTTTTTACTATTTTTTGGAGTATTTCTTGGAGTTTATTTTCGATAAAAATTGGACAACACATTTGTTTCGAAGCTCGACCGGTCGCCCCATAGGGCAACCCTTACCCCGAGTTGAGTTTTGAAACAGAAAATGGGACGTAAGAAAAAAAGGAGCGGAGACGGCCGACCCTGTGCGGCCGTGCACAGGAGCACCCTCTTGGTTGACTTCTCTGTTTCGTAATTTCTTTTCAACCCCAACCATGACTAAGGGCGGACATGTCACGGTCGCACCCTCCGACCGGTCCCCCTGTGTAAAAATTCGCGAGAATTCAATTTCATTCTTATCTCTCACTTGTACGACCGGTCGAACCCCATGTTTATCAAAGAACTATCATTGCGTTTTGGATAACTTTTTCCTATTTTGTGGGATTGATTTCTAACACGACTATATTGATCATTTTAAATGGTTTCTTTTGCAAAGAAATCACTCCCGAGGAGGAGCCAATGTCCGGAAATGAAAGCCAAGTCCTCTCCTATAAATAGAGGCTTCATTCAAGCAACAAGATACAACACTCTACACAAGCAAAGAGCAATTGAGCAAACACTTTCATATATCTTGTTGTATTAGCCTAAGCACTTTCACTTGCACTTATTTGAGGTGTAGGCTTTCAATTCTTGATTACACTTGTACTCATATTGTATCAATCATTATTGAGTTGTAATCTTGATTTTGATCATCATTCAACACAAGACATCCTTGTGAGTATTCTTGTGGTAAGAATACACTTGGGTGATCTAGGTGATAGGTGTTTGAAGGTTGTGGTAATCTTCAAAGGTGTTGTAAGAGGGTTGTGGTAATCCTCAAGGTGGTGAAAGAGGGTTGTGGTAATCCTCAAGGTGTTGTATTAATTTTTGGTAAATTAATAAAATATTTTTTCTCTTTTTGAAATCCATCCCGGATATACTGGGGTGGTAGAGGATTAGGCCCTATATGGGTTGAACCTCTTTAAATCAACGTGTGCTATTTATTTTCCGCACTTTGCATTTCACTTTTGCTTGAGTCTCACGAAAAAGAGGGCAAAATCTGAAAAACCGGGATAATCTATTCACCCCCCCTCTAGATTATTGTAGCCACTTGGACTTACAAGGGGGACCCCTTGTCCCCATCCCTGTTCTTATTAGCTGCAGAGTACTTATCCAGAGGTCTGGATCAGCTTTTTAAAAAGAACCCTCATATGTTTTACAAATCTAATGGTGGTCTACCCATTTCACATCTTGCATATGCAGATGATGTGCTCATTTTCAGCAATGATAATGCTCAGTCCCTCATTAAGCTCATTAATTTCTTGGATCACTATTGCGTGGTTTCTGGGCAGGCACTGAACTAAGCCAAAAGTTCATCTGTTATTGGTAATAACACTTAAAAATCTAGGATCAATGTTGTGATTAATCTCACTCAATTCTCCTGTCAGAGCCTCCCCATGAATTACCTAGGTGTCCCTCTATACAAGGGGCACAAACAATGCATCCTTTTCCAATATATTGTTGAAAAGATGCAACATAAGATTCAAAGCTGGGCTTGGAAATCTCTCTCATATGGGGGTAGATTAATGCTTATTAAAAGCACCATTAACACCATGTTCCTTCATCTTATCTAGGTTATTAAGCCCCCTAAATCCATTGTTCACATCTTAGAACAGATTCAAGCTAGATTTTTTTGGGGAAGGTCTGAAAATAACAAGAGAATTCACTGGATAGCTTGGGACAAAGTCTGCTCCACTATTGAGGAGGGTGGACTGGGTATTAGAAAGATTTCAGATATGATTAATGCTTTCTCCGTTAAACTCTAGTGGAGACTGAGAAAGGGTGACTCCTTATGGGCTAAATTCATGACTGCTAAGTATATAGGGGGATTGGCTGCTCACATTGCTCCCGTTTCCCCTCAGGATAGCCTCTTGTGGAAAAGACTTTGCAAAGCTCGGGTCATCATGCAAAATAAAATTATCCGAGGGTTAGGGAAAGGTGCCATCAGCTTTTGGCATGATGTATGGTTTGAAGATACACCACTTTTTGAGGTCATCCCATGTGACAAAACTGGTCTTGAACATGTAGCAGTAGAGTTCTTTTGGTCTGAAGGTAAGTGGGACAACCACAGATTAACCAAAGTTGTTGGCCAACATTGGGCTGCCAAGCTGAGCCAAGTGCCAATTTATGTGCTTAAAGAGGACTCTATGAAGTGGGTTCACACACCCAATGGTATTTTCTCCTTAAAATCTGCATGGTATTTAGTCAAAGAGCAATACCCTACATCTCACATCCTCCCCAGATTTTAGAACCAATTTTTTACACCATCCATGTCCATTTTCTTGTGGAGACTGATGCATAACAGACTTCCAGTGGATTGCAAAATGCAAGATAGAAATGTGTCACTTCCCTCCAAGTGTTGGTGCTGCCCTGGTATTCAAAATCCAATACCTGATCTCAGACCATCTCTTGAATCTCTTCACCATCTGTTCATAACTAATCCTCAAGTGGGCAAAGTCTGGAACCATTTTGCAGAGAAATTGAGGTATCACCTCCCACACACAGAGCACATATCCCTTTTCTTGACAGCCCTTACAAATATTACACCTTTTGCACACACCTCACATATTACATTCTTGATCCCTTGCATCATTTTGTGGTTTATATGGAAAGAAAGAAATGCATGTAAGCATGATGATATGATTTTCAGTGCTTACAGAATTATTCGTAATGTGGAATCATATGTTACTACCCTTTCTAAGTGTTTTTTGTTCACACAAAAGCACTGGAAAGGGTGTATCTTGGGTTAGTAGATACAGCTGGCAGCTATAATGTGGTTTTCAGGTGTACACCACATAAACGCCCTCAAAATATTGCTTGGAAGACACCACCAGCACCATACTACAAGCTCAATATCGATGGCTCAATGAGAGGGAATACAAGTGGTGTAGGTGGCATTCTTCGGGATTGGAATGGAAAGATAATCTGGGGATATCATGACCACTTAGAAAGATGTAGGCAACCTATTGAAGCATAATTTCAAGCTCTAGAAAGGGCACTGCAGCTCTTGACCATACCTGATACTATACCCCTATGGATTGAAACAAATGCACATGTTCTTGCATCTACCATCAATAAAGGTTGGCCAGGGCTCTGGTTTCTCAAGGATATAATGACAAAGATTCACAACCATATGCACAGAAGGAGGTTCGCACTTATGCATGCATACCGCGAAGCAAACCAAGTTGCAAACAAACTAGCTAAAATGGGATGTTCAACTGAGGCCCCAATAATTTTTGATAACCATACGGCACATTTGTGTATTAAAAGACTGACTAGATTTGATCAAATTGGCATGCCTTCTTTTAGATTTAGATAGTGATTTTGCGATGTAAATGTTGATTTGTTTCAGCCAATTGTAAAGTTTCAGTATCAATAAATTGGTTGGGGATCTCCATAATGCCCTCACCCTTTGGGTGTTTACAAAAAAAAAAAAGTCTTCTTAGTTCATCTGTTATCTCCGTTATAGTTGTGTGAGTATTATCTTGCCCTTGTACCTTGTTGTTATGCTATTTCGTGGAGGTTTAGTGCAGTATATACCTTGAATATGTTGCTTTGTTTATTTCTTGGAGTGGTGAAAAATAATTTCCATCACCTGTACCTCAGTTGGATTTAGACTTTAGTTGTATTTTCTTGAATAATTTTGCTCTGTGAATAATGTTGTACAAATATATGCTCCAACAATATCCAATTCTTGCATTACGTAGTTTGTACATTTGTTTCTTGAAACCTTGCTTTGAAGGTCAATTTGACTGAAACTGCAGCATCAAAAGACGCACGTCTGGGTGAGCTGGAGTCCAAACTGGGGCGCTTGCATGCTACATCTGTTCGTTTTCTGCAGGTGTCCGATTTCTTCTTTTGTTGACATTTTTTGTTTCAACTATGGACTAAACACTTCTTCTGATATTTAATTTTCCGTTGTTTCCTCTTTGTCTTTAGTATAACTAATATCAAGATGCATATTCCTGTGTGCATCTGTTCTTTTCACCAATTCCAGGTTGAAAAGAAATATAAGGAGAGCTCTAGTTCTTTGAATTTTTTTAAGGATGGAGTGAGGGAGTTGGAGGAAAAGCTGGCATCTATGGAAAGGGTGCATTCTTTTTCATGTATTTTCTATTCCAAGTCTAATTCTCTAAATTGTATTTTTTTCCGTTTTCCATCCCCTTAATTAATTGTTATTTATCTTGTTTCTCTAGGAGGAGTTGTCAACTATAGATGCAGCTGCGGCTGCAGAGAGACGTTTCTCTGCTGAAATCTCAACAGTAAGTTTAGCACATGCATGGTATAGTTGCAATAGTTACAGCACATTATTTTTGCTGAGCTAAATGTTTGACAAGAGCTACTTCTGCCTTTCATATTTGAATAAAGTGATTAGCCTAAAAAAGTACGAAGGTGTTTATTTCGAAATTCACTGCACTTCCATGTGTATATTGTCTGTTCAGAATGGTTCAAGCTTTGCTTACTTGATAGTAGTTGAGATGCTCTTCTATAACTTTGAGAGTGTTGGTTCGTGCCTTTTTCGTTTTCTTTTTTTAAATATATATTCAATAATATTTGTTCATATTTATGTACATACATTTGATGCATCTATGTATTTCATTGTTGATTTTTTGTTTGAATATTATTCAACTAAAATAGTTTATTTTGTTCAAAACTGTTGAAAGAGGCACATACGATCACTCCTCGGGCAAAAATGCAGTAGTTTGTTGTTTATTTGCTAGGGACTTTTGGAATGTTATAATTTATTTTGCTACTTCTGAACAGACTCATTTAAATCAAGTCGAAAGTGAATACAAATATAAGCTTGAAAAGGAAGTGTCTGCAAGGAAGGAAGTGGAAAAGGTATGTAATTTATCATGTTCGATTTTATTTGGTGATCAATTAGTTCTTTGTTATTAAGTGGGATCATTTCTGTTATGTGAGCTCATGATCGGAACTATGAGAGAGTGGGCCCCTAAATAAGGTCTATCTCTCTCTTTTTTTTTTTTTATGCATAAGCTTCCAGGCTTACGTATAAGTATATATGTCTGATGACAGAAGTTTTGGCCCTTTATCAGTGCCACCAAGATAAACGCGGGATGTGCACAGATGGACCAATATTCTGGTGGGATCTGTTGATGTACATTCAGGTCCTCCCAGGTAAAAAAATAACAAGTATGTTCGATCCCCTCAAATCTAATCATAGTTGATCTCTCCCCCGGTTCGCTAATCATAGTTGATCTCTCCCCGAGTCGAACCACACGGATATTATTTAGTATGAGTTCTTACCAATCCTTCACCAGCTCGCATATGCTCCGGGGAGCATTTTGATGGTTGGTTGGTTGACTCCCTCTACTTAATTGATTGTAAAATTAATTTAAATCTGCTAGAGCTTGAAATCAACTTTGATCAAGCAAATTATAATACTTAATCAAGTATAGGGAGTGGGTAGAGAGGGGAAATGAGGTGGAATATTTAAATGATATTTATCTGTAAAGAAAAAGATAATAATATTTTATTTTTTGGATATTGACTGCATAATTATATATTGAAAGTAGTTGCTAGGAGCGAGATAGAGTAAGTCGGTTGCTTATAGTCGTATACTGAATAATTTATTGAAGATAGAATCTGTGATATTAACACAGTTTTATTTAGCAGTTATGGCCTTTTATGTAGGGTTGATCACAATTATTTAAAAACAGCCTGAGCCGCTTGAACATCGCACCAGTTATAGTGGTTTTTTTTAGTTAAAATCACCATTTAGAATATTGAAGAAAACCGCACCGTCTTGTTAGCTCAGTAAGTTTAGGAACAAAGCCGCACCGCCGAAATCGCACTACACTTATACAATATTAGGGTAAAATCAAAGATTTTTCTACCTTCTTTAATTGAAAAATTAGAAAATCTATATATATATATATATATAGGATTTGGATCAGGTGAGTCCACATATCTTAGGTAAGTACACGAGACCAAATCTGAGACCTTGATTTAATTTTTAAACGGTTGAGATTAAATAGATTTTACCATTTTTTAACATATAACTTAATAAAAAAGGGTTGTTTTGGTAATTTAATTAAAATCGATTTTGGGAGGAAGTTATTTTTGGGAGTGGGCTATAATTTAGGAACGGTTTTAGGAAACGTGTTTTATCCCAAATCTTCCATATCTTCTCCAACTTGGTAAATGAAGAGTCAGAAGAGTTCTTCTCCCTGCAAACACCAGAACTCTCTCTGCAAACCGTCTCCCAAATAATCCCTACCGTGAGAAAATCCATCTCCACTTTCATTTTCAAGGGTTTTCTCCTGCAAACCGTCTCCAAACTCATCCTTACCACGAGAAGTCCTTGGTCATCCCTACTGTGAGAAAATACCAGCAAAGTGAAAAACCACAAATTGCCGTAAAACCTTTCGTTCGAAAATCAAACACTCAATCTCATCAATTGGTCAAAAATCAAGTAGGAGTTGAACATCACTCGGGCATCTTGAAATTTCCTCGGAAAAAGCGGCCCGAGGAAAATCGGGAAAAATTCAATTCTTCATCCCCATTTTTTTTTGTATGTTTACCCAGAAAGTTGCTTATGCGTGTCTATAATCTTGCTTATTTGTGCCAAAGAATATGCTTATAATTATTAACATACTTGCGAATCCAGGAAAAATTCAATTCATCATCCCTATTTTTTTTTGTATGTTTACCCAGAAAGTTGCTTGTTCGTGTCTATAATCTTGCTTGTTTGTGCATATGAATATGCTTATAAGTATGAACAAACTTGCGAATCACTGAGAAAATTCAATTCTTGAAGAGCGATCGAGTCAAGAAGGCGACTTAGTCGAAAGAGAAAGCAATCAAGGCCCAACATAAATTGAAGAGATGCAAGAGGACAAAAACTGGGATAGGGGCTCAGAAAAAAAAAAAAAATGGCGGCGCAACTATTGATGATGCGTAGAATGTATACAAGTGCAATATGTTTGGATGCAATGAATGAGCGAGAGGAGGCGGTCTTGGGACGGGCGAAGGAGTTTGCCAAAATGAAATAGGATCATTCTCAAACGTTTGTTGCTTCGTACTTTTGATCAAAGTGTTGATTATTGGAGTGTTTTATAGCCACTTTAATTTAGTTGGTTTTGACGTACTTGTAGTTGATGTTGAATTTTTTTATTATTACCGTTGTGTTAGTTCATGGTTGTTATATTTTCGCAGCGTAAATCGATTGCTTATGTAAGCAAAATTCAACTCGTCTATAAGCGAGAATTCAACTTTATTGTAAGCAAGAAGTCAATTGCCTTGCACACATTTTTATCTTTTCAAGTATCTTATACTTTTAACAGTATTCAAATATTTTGTAAGCAAGATTCAAATGCTCTGTAGCGAAGTCAATTGACTTGTAAGCAATGATCTTCATGGCAATTTATCCGTTAGCAATATCAATTATATTCATTTTTTTCTTTTAGTCGAAAAACATTACAAAGAACAAATAAGCAAAGTACAAAGTATTAAAAAGCATTACAATAAGAAATCATATGCAATTTGTAATATGTGAATAAGTGGTGTTAAAAATAAATAAACAGTGATCACAACATTTTTTATCGAGCACATGCCCTTTTTTTCATTTGTTAGGAACAATTTTACGATTGTACCAAACAAATAATTACAAAATTTGAAATAAACATAAATATTAAGCGGTAAAATATGCCTTAATAAGCGTTATCAAATGCTTTAATAAGCGATATCAAACATGCACTTCAACAATAACGTCAATAAGCGTGAATTCCACTTGTCGTGACGTTCGCTATTGTGCGAACCTATTTCTCCACATTTTCCACAACATCTCTTCAATTTCTGCTTTGGGCCTTGATTGCTTTCTTTTTCGACTACGAAGTCGGCTCTTGACTCGATCGCTTTCTTCAAGAATTTAATTTTACGCATTCGCAAGTTTGTTCATACTTATAAGCATATTCATAGCCACAAACAAGCAAGATTATAGACACGAATAAGCAACTTTTTGGGTAAACATACAAAAAAAAAATGGGGATGAAGAATTGAATTTTTCCTGGATTAGCAAATATGTTCATAATTATAAGCATATTCATTGGCACAAATAAGCAAGATTATAGACACGCATATGCAAATTTAAGGTGAACATACAAAAAAATGAAATGATGAATCGAATGATTGTTTTAGAAAAATGCGAATCAAATTTTAATTGGATTCAATAAAAAATGGACAATATAAACAATCGAAAGGTGAGAAAATTGGTTACCTTGTTGTTTATTAGTGTTGAAGCATTCTTCATAGGTGTCATCCATTTTTTTTCTTGATTGAACTCTCAAAATGTCGACTTTGTGTACTGTGGGAGAAGATTTTCGTTTCAGATTCGTGGAGAAGATGATTACTGTGGGAGAAAATTGTGATTGCAAATTTGATGGTAACTCATCCTATTTTAATGGGATTTACTAGATTTAGCCAACAACCCTTTTCTTATGTGTACTGATTTACTCTCACGTTGACTTTATCAATAATTTATCAACATTAATCAGATTTAATCTAAATCATCGAAATTAGTAGATTTGTGGCTTGGATCTGGTCCTATGTACTCATATAATAGAAGGGTCCTATATAACCCTCCCCCTATATATATATATATATATATATATATATAAATATATGAGCAAGTCTCTTGTGAGACGGTCTCATGGATCTAAATCCGTGAGACGGACCTCCTAAGGGCTCCGTCTTGAGAACATGAACCATGAAAATAAATTTAAAAATAATAATGAACCATGAAGAAACAAAAATAAACCCTAAAAACATGAACCACGAAGAATAAACCCGAAAAACAAAAATAAACCCAAAAAATAAAAAATAAACCCTAAAAAAATTAAAAATCCTAAAAACCCAAATCAATTAAAAATAAACCCAAGAAACAAAATAAACCCTAAAAAACAAATATAAACCCTAAGAAAAATAAAATCTGAAAAAGAAAAACCTTTAAAACTTTGTGTAAGGGCTCCGTCTCACGGATCTAAATCCGTGAGACCATCTCACGCAAGTTTTTGCCTAAATATATATATATATATATATATATATATATATTAAAAACTAACTTAGTGAATTAAAAAATTAGATTTGTGATTTTAAAATTATAAATAAAACACATTTTAATTTTTTTCTTTTATTTTGTGTTGCAAATATACATTATATTTTGCATCCAAAATAACATATCATTACAAGGCATTATGTTTTTAAATGTAGTTGAATTAACAGATAATGCATGGTGCATTTTATTTGCAAAATTAATTTTTTTTATGAACTTTACATTGTTTGTCCATTCTTTTTAATATTCTAAAGGAGATATATTATCAATATTATAATATTTTCATTTATTAAAATCGCTAAACCGCCCACAACCGTCTAAATCCGCACGTTTGATTTTACTTAAAAAATCGCATGTTTGAAATTATTTTTTAGAAAAATCATATAGGGCAATTCGATTTGAGTTTTTCCAAAACCAAAAAACTGCATTGTGATCACCCATCTTTTATGGATACAAATTAATTGAACGTTTGGTCAAACAATACCTCTCCATAAGAACATTGTTTTGGTTCTTATTTAATAAGCTTTGCTTAATAAGTTGATGAATCACTCTATCAATAAATTGCTTAGTGTACACTATAAGCGACTTACATTACAGATGCCTATCGATATCAATTCACTTTACAACAATTAAGTGTGTTGTGTGTGGTGGTTTTGTCACATATTATACAATTTAAATAAATAATTTTAAAAATACAATCGAAATTGGGATATTTATCAAAATGCAGTATAGTGTCATCTCATGTAAATGCTTTGTGCTTTTTCATCTTTTTTTTTTTCTATAGATAAAACATTCATATAATTGCATGACCCGTTTTCTTTATTCTTTTTTTTTTTGTGCAGCGCTTAACGATGTTATTCTTTTCAATTTATTTTCCTAAGTAACAAGTCAATAAAATGGGCAGGTCAACAAAAAAAAAACTGTCATATATAGACGCTATGTTGGACCGCTAAACACCTAAAATAAATCTAGCAATCCTCGCAAGAGAACAAGATCAATCGTAGGGTAGCAAGTTAACCACAAGCTGTCTCTCATGGAAGACTTAGCCGGCAATTAATTATTATGTTTCACAGATAACATAAATTAAATCCTAAACACCCTAACAAGATTTGTAATTTTTAATTAAATAAAGAAAAATAAGTAAAAAGACAATAATCAAAACTGAACACGGATAAACTTTGAGAAAAATATATGAATGAAAGTTTAGGATTTCGGAATCATATCATCAAACTTGCAAGCAGAATATCAATTAATTGATCATGCAGTTAATAAATATAACAAACATGTAAAAACTAGGCCTAGATCTGATAACTCACGTATTCACAGATTAGGGCTATCCCAACATAATTTGCTATTTTCATTAAGCCCAGGGTTACATAATACATCCCTGATTCATATCTAACCTCCTGAATAAATTTAGTCCAAGAATAATATCTTCGATCTATCTCAATTATTCCCCCAAAACAATCAAAAGTTGATCAGACAATCAATTATCAAATAAAGCAATTCATTCAGGAATGCAAATCCATTAATCAATACTCATGTTTGTTTGTTTGAATTAAATCATCCTAATCCTAGAACAATGAAATTAGTTCATGCTTGGGGATGTGATCATAATCTCAATTGAAGGGAAAAAAAACAAACATAAACATAATCATGCAACAATAATAATCACCCAACAATTGAAATCAAAGAAAAGAGATGAAGAAATCTTACTCTTTGATTAAGAAGCAAAATAACTTCAAGGGGAAAAACCCAAACAATCCCAATGATGAAAAGCAAGAGGAAAATATCAAAAACTAAAGTCTAGAAGTGCTATGAACGAGAGTATCGAAAATAAGGGCTCCCCAAGTCCTATTTATAAGCCTAGAGTCCTAAACAAGGTGGAAGAGCCAAAAAATGCAAAACAATCGAAAATTTCATGTTCTGCAAGTCACGGCGCGCAGAATGCTACTGTCTGCAGCGCGCGGCCGAGAACCTCTTGCACGCGACCACAAGAGCTCTAAACTTTGGAATTTCATCTTGGTGTTTTCTTATGCATTGTAGCTCTATCTCTTAGATTTCCATAGCCACTTGAATCACCTCAATATCAATTTTCTAGAGAGTTATGGCCAAAATACCAAGACGTGTCGTTTTCGATATTTTGACATATTATTTTGACTTTTATACGATTTTAACTCAGCTAAACGTCTTCATTTACATTTAGTAGCAGCCATGGACATTGTAGAACTTTGTCTTAGCTTTACAATGGTGTATGAATCATGTGAATTGGGCTTCGGATGCGAACGTTACATCCAAAATACGATGACAGACGCTGTTGCGCAAAATGACTTTTTAATGTTTTTTGCTCCAAAACTTGTTTTTTCCATCAAAACCTAAAAAATTAATAAAGTTGTAGGTCCCAAGGGGTGTGAGTGTAAGGTTTAGAAGGGGGGGTTGAATAAACCTTACCAACTTTCGATTTAGTCCTTTTTAAAGTTCGAGTTGATACTACACACCATTTGTGTCCTTGGTGGATAGCCAATTTAGTTAATCAAGAGAGTTAGTCACTCAATGAGAATCGATCGAGTTGTTGATAGAATAACTCAATTGTTAAGATGAATTAGCTCAATCATAGATTTGTTTTATTGGAAGACTTTACACCCTTAAAAATGATTTAGTAAAGATTTAATACTTGGTTTTAGTACTTAGAAATTATCAAGTGGATAGCAAATTTATCGTTGAGAATTAACAGGTTAAAGTGCAAGAATTAAAATCTTTGAAATGTAAATGACACGATAAGATTTTATAGAGGTTCGAAGATGGGGTAATTCTTCTACTCCTCTCTTCTCCAACTCCTGGAGGAATCCACTAAGTATTGATCGATATACAAAGTGGTAAGTCCGGATACAAGTCTTGATCACACACGGTGACTTGATCCTTTGGGACTCGATCCGGAGATGCCTTGGTCACACACGGTGGCTTCTCGACGACCCGGCTTTCTTCACAGGCGTTTGCTTTCTACTCTGACTCACTTGCTCAAGCTCTTTGGATTTGATCACGAAGCCCTCCAAAACTCGAGACCGGTTCGACCTTGAACCTTCCTACAATCCTCCGCGGAATGTAGACCCCTTTTCTTCAAAAGTTTCCTCTTCAATGATTGAAGTTATCTTTCCTTCACAGGTGAGTGTTGGATTGATTTCCTTCGTAGAGTGTAGGCTTGAGAATTAATCTTGAATGATCTTTGAGAATATTTTGATTCTGATTCAAATGTTAGCTTGAATGTTCGTGGTTCGGGTAATCAATGTCCTTCTTTCTCGAGTCATTCCTCGGCCTTTTATAGTGATCTTTCAAAAATCGCCCGTTGAAGAGATAGACTTATTTTTGAAAGTCACTTGTGGTCGCTGGCTTGTCTTGTTGCGATCCTTGGAATTGCCACTTCCTCGTATGAATTGTTCTTCTTTTCGAGTTCGACACGGTGTAGTGCTTCCCATTGGTTCATTCCCTTGCACGCTTCTAGGATCGAGCACTTCGAGAAAGGTAGCATGGAGGTATTACTTGTTTAAGTAATTCTCTTGATTTACGGCAACGGATCTCTTTCGATTATCTCGACTTATTGACCGCATTTCCTTGCTTTCCCCAGGTGACTTAGAGTCGATTTTTCAATCATTGGATGACTCTTCTTCGCACTCGACTTGAGACTTGGCTATGTTGAGTTGATTTGGTGATCTTTACTCAGTTGCATCTCACCGCACCTTGATCGAGTTCGTCTTCTCTTCTTTGCCATACTCAATTGTCTTGCGGTGAGTCTTCCTTCTAGTCTCGGTTGTCTTCTTGCATGTTTAGGCATAGTGACTTAACTCGGCTTGACCCCCTATTTGTTACAATGCAGTTTACAACAAAAAATGGGATGCCAACTTCCTAGTTTAAGTTTTACATGGCATTCATCAAAATCTAAACAATAAATTTCCCAACAATTTCCCCCTTTTGATGATGCCAAAACTTAAAACATTCAAAATGTAAATAGCATAGATATATACGGATAGTGTATTTATAGAGAATGTATGCGTAGAATCAATCTTTTTATTGATCATAGCATTCTTGTCCTTTACACAATGTTTACAAGGTGTATCGAGCCAACATCTATATCTACGCAAAATAGAGAATTTCTGATTTATTACGAAGATTTACATAGTATGTATTTACATAGTAAAATACATGAAGGGTGGACAACAACACTTCATCTCCTTCACGCCTCCTTCTTTCATCTTCTTGATTCTGTCATCTTCTGGTCTTCTTCTCTTTTTCTCATCTTTGACCGCTTTCTTCTTCTTCTTTTCATATGCCTTCCGGGCAGCTTCATCTCTTCTTAGTCTCTCTTGTCTCTCCTCCCAAAGCTGAGTTTGTCTTTTATTTTCTTCTTCGATTCTTTTCACGTACTCAGCATTGTTTTTAGCCACTTGCAGATTGGCTACTTGGTCAAGACCAGCCCAGTAGATCCCTCCTTTCTTGCCTGGATCTATGTACTCAATGTTTTTGGGCGAGGCCTCAGGTCCAAACCTCTTCCTCCACCACGCTTCTTTCTCTACCTCTTCCTCTGGGCGTGTGTTGTCATCGGGGTCTTCTTTGGTGAGTGACTAGCGGAATGACCGCAGAGTGATCGCCGGTAGTCTGCTGCCTGTCAGCTTCTTCACATAACGTGAGACCCTTTTCCCAGTACAAGTCCCAGGCTTGAGCCATGGACATGTTTGCAAAATATCCTTCAGATGCGAGCGTTTTAAATTCATCAACTGATCTTGGCTCAGTTCCGGCATCTGAGATGGCATAAGTGTCTCTGTCTACTGGAATGCCTCCATGTTGTTTCAAGATATTCATAACTCGGGCATTCATCCTTCCCTCCACTTCCTCCATCCCTGCTTCAACTGTCTTTCTCTTTTCAGCCATAGATACAACAGAGTGTTGGAGTGGCAGAGTCACTGGGAGTTTGTTGCTGATAATATCAGTTGTGACAAGACCTTGTTGGGGGGTTTGTGCAATCATTAGGGTGACATCTCCCGATCCTTCCCCTCAAGACTTTCTTTTCTTTGCTCTTGAGACCTCCTCTGCTCTTTCCTTTCTGATTTGCTTTCTTTCTCGGTCAGATTTCTTCGCTTTTAGGTATTCCTCTTCCCCTTTTTGGCATCATCAAAGGAGAGAGAACCCCTGGACACATACTAGTAAGCAGTGAAGTCGAAGTCTGGCGATAGTCGAGTTCGCGAGTCTGCTGCGGAGTATCTTCGCACGAAACTCGAGAACGAGTAGCGTTGATTCGACTTTAAGCAACTTCATCTCGGCCATGAGAAGGCTGAATTTTCGATCCATGTTTTCTTCCAAACGCAGGAGCTCATTCTTATTTTGCTCACGCAATGACTTTATCCGAGCAAAAAGTGTGAGATTCATGCATGTGCTCTATGTGTTCTCTCAACTTTGTCTTTGCATCGCATTCTCATTTCGCTTGGACCAACAACTTGTTGAACAATGTTCAAATATCTAGCTTGTTCCACACGCATTGTTTCTTCTTTGTTGCCACCACTCCACGATTCGACTATTATGCCTCTTAAGTCGCCAGTAAGGTTGGCATCTCTGTTATCGATTTCATGTCCATCGAGGCCTGGTGCCTCTCCATCCGATTTAATTTCAGCGAATAATGCTTTGAACACCTCCGAACTTCATTTTGCTTTCCGTGGGGTGATGGCTGCTGCGTCAAAATCATAGTCAGGTTTGGAACAATGGTACTGATGGAATGACAGGATCTACCGTGGAAACGCCCGCGAGATCTCTTTGTAACTCTTCAGGGAGGTCGGGTACCTCCAGAGAGAATGGAAATGATTCTACGAAGGAATCATCACGGGCCGCTGGGATTTGTTCAATGATGAGTGGTGCGCGTGAAGTTCCTTGTGGAGTCGAACCTGCGGCAGCTTGGGGAGCTGTGATGGACTCTGTTTCACTGGGGTCTGTTGTGAAGTTGACCCAGCTCGCTGAGCCTCAGCTGTCCCAACAGCTTCGTCGGTCTCAGCTGGTTTTTCCAATTAAGTTGACTAGTCCTCGGCCTTATTAGAAGCGTCATCGGACGATGATGAGATTTCCATGGGTGGCTCATCATCAAAATTGAAAGTTTGACGAGTAGTCTTGAGGTCAGACTTGCTCGTGGTTGGAACATCCTTAGCTGAGTCTTTTGGATCAGTCACAGGGGATGACTCAGCTTCATCGTCTTCTTCCGATCCCAGAAAGGTTACATCAGGATTGTCCTGGGAATCGTGAAGCGCGCTTATCTCCTTTTCAGATGGATCAATGATAGCAGGAGGGATGTTCTGTACTTCAGCTTCTTTACCCCGGGAAGTCTCAACCTCCCGTTGGCCTTCATTACCTCCTGCAGTCTCAACTGCAGCGAGGCCTTGGACATCCCTTTCGACAGTGTCAGCTGTCTTAGGGCCTTCTGCGGTGGCATCCATTGGAGTCTCAACCCCATGGATTGCACTTTCATCGCCCAGAGTGTTAACTCCCAGGGTTGTTCCTTCCTGTGCCTCGACTGCATCAGCAGCGTCATTAGCCTTCAGAGCAGTTGGCACCTCAGCTGAGACAGTTTCAACTGTCTGAGCTTCGTTGATGACAACTCGCTGTGTACTTTGTGTTTGTTCCTTCTCCACTTCGCCTCCTAGATTCGTTGTGGAGTCATCTGCAGCATCCTCCGACCTTGCTGCAGTGGAGGGAGTTTCCCCCTCGGCGCACCACCGGTGAGTGACTTGAATGGGGTCACTCGTCTCCAAACTCCCTGGCTGTTTCTACGAAGTTTTCACCGTTGGGGCGGTGGTAAGACACCTTCATTCAGGGTTGGCTCGATTGGGGTCCCCATTAACCTGATTTCATCGCCATTTCCTTAGTTCCTTCTTCCGAGTGAGTTTGGGGAAGTGGTGGTGGAACAAGAGTGGCAATATCTTTGCACCACTCCCATTGGGTCTATCTCCGGTGTGTTTTGGAGGACTCTCCGGTCCCTCCATCATCCTTTGTTCATGAAGGACTGCGGATTCGTGCATTGCTTGCTGCATTTGCAACTCTTCGTCGCAAGAACAGGTCCAGATCCTCATCGCTTTTCGATAGGACGTCGAGGAGAGGATGTGTATGTTCGTGGTGCGGTGATAGGCGAGATCTGGCCTTCGTGACGTGCTTTGACTTCCTCTCGCTGTCTCTCCTTCTCCTTGTCCTTCAAGATCGCAAGATATCTCGTGCGTTTTCTTCATCCAATCTTGGACCACGGTGGTCACTCCAAGAAAATTCATCAGTTCCTCTTCTTCTTCGATAAACTCGGCCGTTGGAACTGTTCCTTGGATCGACTTAACTTCCACTTCCTCCACTCTCGCAGACGATTTTGGATGTCTGGATAAGGTGGGGATAGGATCATCACATCATCATCTCTATCAGCTTCTTCTTGTTGTCCCTCATTCTCAGGGGATAGAAGGTAGCAAGCTTTGGTGCTCCATTCAGGTTGCGTCATTGCGGGAGGGGATACGATCTGTCAACAAAGCGAGTTAGATATCTCGATTACTTCTTGTGTCTCACTGTTCGAACTACATTTGGTCTTGATTTGCCTCTGCTGATCGCCTTCAGAGACATTTTTCATCAATAATTTCGAGACTCTACTTCTCCAGCAGATCTCCGTATCTGTTTCAACCGAGTGGGTGACTCGGCCGAGTTTTCAAGTTCGAACGCTTGAAGATTCTTCTTCTCCTAGTTTGTACCGAGAGGGATTTAGTTGGAGAGAGTTTCTTCTAAGTCTTGGCGGGGGGCAGTCTTTGTTTTTTTTCGAGGAGTTGGCCGTCTTGGCTTATCGTTCTCCTCTTTTTGAAGGCCGGAGAAGGTATTTGAGATTCCCTCTCACCGCTTTCTTGGGCGGAGAGACACGGTGCGGGGCAGTGACTCAAGCTGCGGGCGGGAGCAGATTTGGTTTTCTTTCTGCAGGCAGCTGATTCTCTTAGTAGCTGCAGGGCGCTTTCTTCTTTGGTGGAGAGGAAACAATTGTATCTTCGTGGTCAGTGATTCCCCTCACTTGTATCGCTCTCTTGGCGTAGGCTCTCTTCGTGTGCGTAGAGGTTTGATCTCGAACATCCTCTTGTTTACATGGAACGCGTTCCATGTCGAAAGAGGACTCCTTTCACCTCCATCACCGGCCAATCACCAGGCCGTATCCCGAGATCATCCAAATGCTCCATTCTCCTTGAAGGATTTGTTCCTACATTCGCGAGTCTGCGTAGACAAACTCAGCCCAGTTCACTTGCTTTTCTTCAATGATCGCGGCCATGACGATCAATTTTGCTTTGATAGTTGGTCAAAGCCGCCAAATTTGATGTCTATGCATTTGGCAACTATGTCCAACAGTTTGTGGTAGTCCTCCTTCAAAGAACCTCTTGTTGGTGTGTAGACTATCTTATCAAAGATAGTCGGTCTTGGCTACTTCCTTCCAAGCGGCAACCAAGTCTACATCGCCTTCATTAATTTCTCGTGCTCCTTCCGCGGTAATGAGCGGTGTTCGCCAAATCTTTGGCAGAGATGATAAACTCCTTCCCGTGAACAGAGGATTTGATCCCCTCATTGTGAATTTCAGCGTTCACGTAGAACTGAGCGACCTCTTCCACATAGGTCATCGGGAGCTCCATCGGACCCCTGTTTGACCATTCCCTCGAAATCCACAGTAGACCCAGTGTGGATTTGCTTCCCTAGCTTGACGAAATCATAAGTTGATGCCATTTTTCAGTATTTCACGAAAAGAAACTTAGAAGTTGATTTGAAGATTGATAGGATTTTGAGAGAGTTTTGCCTTTGCTTCTGAGAGAGAAATGAACAGTTTTGGTAATATGTGAGAGAAACGGACGAAAATGGTTTAAGTATGGTTTCTGAAAGGACGTGCGGGTGGTTTTTGAAATGTGATCGAAATCAACGACTTAGATTTTGCACGCCGATTAACATTTAATGTCTCGAATTTAATGCGGCAACATTTATATCCAATCATAAGCTTGGTGTGTAGCTTTTGCCTGTACACACCATCATTATGCTGACGTCATTCTTAAAAACATTCCCGCTTAGTAAAAACGATTGCGTTTTGTCACTTTGTTCATAAATGACTCGAACTTATCCCTTAGCCGATTTAACTCTTCTTGTCACAGTTCTCATAGTGACTCGGTTTGTCACCTAATTCGGTATATTTGTCTTTTCTCGACACGATCGATTCATTTAGTGATTTTGAGAATTCAGCCCTTTTTCCCTTTTTGTGTTTCATTGCCTTTCTTTGAGTCTTCTGAGTGTCAGCTCAGCTCAATTAACCCTAACTCATGCTTGAGTTCTTCAAATCTTGACTCACATAATGGTTTTGTGAATATGTCGATTAACTGTTTATCGGTTGAAATATATTCAAGGTGATGTCTTTCTTTTCAACATGATCTCTTATGAAGTGATATCCGACATCGATATGCTTTGTTCTTGAGTGCAACACAGATTTTGAGTGATTGCAATTGCACTTGTGTTATCACACATGATTGGAATTTCCTTTTCTTCAATTTCATAGTCTCTCATTTCTTTGTATCATCCATAGGATTTGGGCACAACATTTTGCCGCAGCCTATGTATTCTTCATTTGTAGAGGTGGCTATTGAATTTTGCTTTTTGCTAAACCAGAAATTAGCTTTGTTTCCAAGCATTTGACATGTGCCGAGGTGCTCTTCCTATCAACTCGTGCATCCAAAGATAGTCAGTCCGAATAGCCAATTAGTTTGAATCCACCTTCCTTTGGATACCATAAGCCAACTTCTTGGCTTCCTTTCAAATATCTCAAGATCCTCTTAGCCGATCATATGGCTCTCTTTTGGAGCAGATTGAAATCTTGCACATACACCTACAAAGAAAGGTGATGTCCGGCCCGCTTGTTGTGAGATAAAGCAATGACCCAATAAGTGCTCAGATCTTGTTTGATCTGTGCTTGCCATCCGCATCCATGTCCATTTTGATGATGTATTCATTGGTATTTTCACGAAGACTTCTCTTCCATACCAAATTTCTTCATTAAATCTCGGTGTATTTTATTTGATTTATGAAGGTTCCATCCTTTGTTGTTTCACTTGGAGTCCGAGGAAGAATGTCGCTTCTCCCATCATGCTCATTTCGAATTTGCTTTGCATGAGGTTTGAAATTTTTTCACACGCTTCTTTGTTTGTGGATCCAAAAATGATGTCATCCACATATATTTGAACAAGCAAGTATGCTCTTCTTGTCTTGAATTACAATGTGTTCTATCTACTTTTCCTTTTGTGAATCCATTGTCAGTTAGGAATTGTGACAATGTATCATACCATGCTCTGGGTGCCTGTTTCAATCCATACAGAGCTTTCTTGAGTTTGTATACCTTATCTACAAGAGTCTTCTGCTCAAATCCTGGAGGTTGTTCAACATACACTTCTTCTTCCAATAAACCATTTAGGAATGCACTTTTTACATCCATCTGATATACAATAAAATTCTTATGAGTCGCATAGGCAAGAAACATCCTAATAGCTTCCAATCTTGCTACAGGGGCAAATGTTTCATCAAAATCTATCCCTTCTTCTTGGCAATATCCTTTGGCTACTAATCTTGCTTTGTTTCTTACCACAGAACCTTCCTCGTTCATCTTGTTCCTGAACACCCATTTAGTGCCAATAACATTTTGATGGGTGGGTCTTTGAACTAACTCCCATACTTTATTTCTTTCAAATCGATTCACTCTTCTTGCATAGCTTGAATCCAATGTGTGTCATCCGATGCTTGTGACACATCTTTGGCTCTATTTGAGAGATAAAGCATGTGAACATGGTGAGTTCTCGATCTTGTTTTGACACCTTCTCTTATATCTCCAATGACAAGTTCTCGTGGATGGTTTCTCACCATCTTACATCAAAGTTGGAGTAAGTTAGTGGATTGATCGTCTAGCGGTGTGTTGCTTTGATCGGCTCTCTCGCAATCACTTAGCTCCAAATTTTCCAACTGTTTATGAGACTCGGCTATCTCATCTTCATCTCGAGTTTATAATTCCGGCTTGACTTCAAAGATAGGGACTTTTCGCATGGTTGGATGATTCAAACTTATTAGCCGACTCTTCAACGTCTTCTCCATTTACATTTGCTTCATCGAATACCACATGAATGGATTCTCCGCAACCATAGTCCTCTTGTTGAGTACTCTGTAGGCTTTGCTTTCGGTTGAGTATCCCAAGAAGATACCTTCATCGCCTTTAGCATCGAAAGCCTTTAGATTGTTTTTGCCATTGTTATGGATGAAGCATTTACATCCAAATATTCTAAAATATGCAACATTTGGTTTTCTCCTGTCCAAATCTCATAGGAGTCTTTGTCACCGCTGTTTATCATACATCTATTTTGAGTGTAGCAAGTGTGTTGATTGCTTGACCCAAAATCTTTTTGGTAACCCCGTCGCCTAACATGGTCCTTGCTTTGCTTCTTTGAGAGTTCTATTCATTCTTTCTCGCAACTCCATTCTCATTGTGGAGTCCTTGCTTGCAGATAATTCATGACCAATGCCATTTTCAATACAATATCGAGTTATTATACCATTGACAAACTCGGTTCTTCCATTCGATCTTATTTTGATAATGGTTTGGCTCTTCTCATTTTGAATCCTCTTCATCATTTGTGGTAATTTCGTCAGAGAGTTTATTTCTTCTTACACATGAATATTGTCCATGTGTATCTTGAGTAGTCATCTACTACCACCAAGGTGTATTTCTTCCCACTTATGCTAGTTGGTTCAACTGGACCAAATAGATCCATATGTAGCAGATGCAATATCCTTGTTGAAGATAGACATGCCTTTTCTTTGAATGATGATTTGATTTGTTTTCCTTCGACATGCGTCACATATACTCTCCTTTTGGTATATCGTGTCCTGGAAGTCCTTTCACAAGATTGCTTCCGCAAGCTTGTTAATTGTTTTGAAATTCGGTGACTCGACCTTCTTGTGCCACATCCAACTTGATTCATTTGTGCTCTTTGCTATGACAGTGCTTGGTGTTCTTTGTTGACCAATCCACGATATACATGTTCTTTTGTCTGCATCCTTGCAACACAACTTCACTTGATTCTGTATCCTTGATTTGGCATATACCCATGTTAAATCCAACATTATAGCCCTTGTCACAGAGTTGGCTGATACTTAGCAGATTGAAATTGAGTCCTTCAACATACGCAACATCTGTGATTTCTAATCCATTCTTCTTGATGGATCCAATGCCTCTTATTTCTCCTGGAGCTTCATTTCCTTCAAATATGACTTTTGCTACTTTAACTTCCTTGAATTTTGACAGATTTTCTTGTTTCCTGTCATATGTCTGGAACATCCACTATCCATGTACCAGGTTCCTTGGCACTCAACTGTTCCTTGAACCTACAAACAAGGAAATTAAGTTTTAGGTACCCATACTTGTTCTGGTCTTGAGGGGTTAGTATTGTAAGATGATCCAACCAACCTATAGCCGGATGATTTGGCTCTAAGGGGTTGCCATCTATCGCCATAATCATAATTAATTTTGGCAAATTGCTTGGGGATTCTAGGTTCATACAATGTCTCTTTTGTCGTATGCTGTATATGTGTTTTAGCAATTGCCTTCTTTGGGTAGTTGTGATGTCTCGAGTGTAGTGCCTAGGTGCATATGTGTTTGATGAAAGCTCTTATACCTTTGGAATGGCCTTTCCGAGTTCTAGGCCTTTGCCATTTGGGCTTATATTCCATAGGTCTTTGCCGATAGTTTACATCATTCCGACTTGGCTAGGATATTTTCTACCATTCCATCAAATGTGTTTATTTTATAGAACTTCGGGTTTTTTGGTAGCTCTGTGTTTCTTACAGAGTATTTCTGTTTGGAGTTTTGAGAAACTCGGCTGAATTTCTTCTCACTGCCCTCTCAAAGACACTCAATCGGCTGTTTTCCTTTTCCTTTATAACCAATGCCCCTTTGCTTGTAATTGTGCTTTGGAATAAATGTGTGCACCATATGGAGTTTTGGATTTTGAGATACTTCATTGCTTGAAGATCCTTTTTCCAAAATCACTTTTGGAGCTTGACATAACCTGAGAGGAATTAAATCCTAAGCTTTGTATTGTCTCCACATTCTCTTTGGCTCATGATAAGATCATCCAATGACTTAGATGCCTTAGTGAATGAGGCAATCACATTTTGAGGTCATTCTCCCTCTTTTCTATGGCAGCTATTTTCGCTATTAGCTTGGCATTTTCAAATTTTTAGACTTTTATTCTCATCGGCTATTTGACTTAGAGTACTCGGCTCCTCGATCCATTTGTGAGTTTTGGCTCTTGAGTAGGCTGTTTTCCTCATTTAGTAGTGTGTGTGAGGATTTAATGTGTTCAAAATCTTTCATCATTTTGCCTAATGAATCATAAAGATCAGTGGGTGATGAAGTGTGTGTGTCACGATCATTATCACTAGAACCGAGTGTGATGAGTCGAGTGTACCTCATCTTCTTGGTCGGGTTGGTCTTGTTCCTGGCCATCGAGACAGATCAATGCTTCTTCCGAGTCACTTGAGTAGTCATCTTCACTACTCTCTGAGTCACTATGTCTCTTGACTTGGCTATCTCAAAGTGATCTCTGCAGCCAACATTGCCTTTTTCTTTTCTTGTCTTCTTTCTCTCAAGACTTTTCTTTCTTCTTCATTCATGTATTTGTTGACTACGAGGATACGGGCAATCAATGGCATAGTGACCCGGTTTACAGTTCAAAGATAGATATTCAACCTTTTGATCGACTCTTTCCATTCTTGGATTGTCACCCTACGATATTGACTTTTTGATGATCTGTTCTCTTGGTTGGCCTATCTTCCTTGACTTGGAGGAGCCGAGTGTCTTCCTGGAGGATTCGCCCTTGCCTCTCTTGTAGTTCTTATTGAAGAACTTGTTGAACCTTTTAACCATCGGGCTATATCCTGCGGGTCAATGACTTCTTTGACTTGACTTTCTTGCCATCCTTAATAATTAGAGCAAACTTTGTTTTGGGTACAACTGTCTCTTCCTGGTCTTTTCTTCTTAGCTCAAATTCGTAGGCTTTGAGATCCGAGAATAGCTCATGGTTGGATGTCTTTGATAGGTCCATGGAATGTCTTAGTGCCATGACCTTCATTTCCCATTCAAATTGGGAGACATTTTAGGATCTTCATACACATTTCCTTCGTATATTATTTTCCAAGAGCAGATAGCTCGTTGGTAATTTCGTGAATCGAGCATCCGGTTGATCCAGGTTCTCTCCTGCGATCATTTTGAAATTCTCAAATTCGTATGACCCACCGATAATTTATTTTCCTTGATTTGCTCGAGCCTTCACAAATCAGTGTTAGCTTGTCCGCATTTCTTTAGCCGTTTTGCATGATTTGACTTTATTGAACATGGCTTTGTCAAGGTTTTGTAAAGAATATCCTTGGCCACATTGTCCAGGTTGTATCTTTTTTGTCATCAATTGTCCATTCGGCTCTTGGTTTTTCAACCATAGCCGGGTCAGAGCGACATCCTCTTCACCTTCAATTTGCGACTCTTCTTACGATTGTGTTCACTTTTAAAATTTGTAGTGTTCCATCCTCTATCACTATCCACATCTCATCATGTAATCTTTGATAGATGAACCTCGCATACGAATTTTCCAATCATCAAATTCTTCAATTGTGAACATAGGGATACGTGTCAAATTTGCTTCCATGATAATAACTTTTGATAATAAAAAGAGTTTTGAAAACTTAAGTACTAAAACAGACTTTGAAAAATTTGGAGATCTAGTTTAGTAACGGTCACGGAAGGCTCAAGGAGCCAACCGCTCGATACCACTTGTAGGTCCCAAGGGGTGTGAGTGTAAGGTTTAGAAGGGGGTTGAATAAACCTTACCAACTTTTCGATTTAGTCCTTTTTAAAGTTCAAAGTTGATACTACACACAATTTGTGTCCTTGGTGGATAGCCAATTTAGTTAATCAAGTAGAGTTAGTCACTTTCGACTGATTTCGAGTTTGTTGATAGAATAACTCGGTTGTTAAGATCGAATTAGCTCAACCGCAATTTGTTTTTATGGAAGACTTTACACCCTTAAAAATGATTTAGTAAAGATTTAATACTTGGTTTTAGTACTTAGAAATTATCAAGTGGATAGCAAATTTATCGCCAGAATTAAACAGGTTAAAGTGCAAGAATTAAAATCTTTGAAATGTAAATGACACGATAAGATTTTATAGAGGTTCGAAGATGGGGTAATTCTTCTACTCCTCTCTTCTCCAACTCTGGAGGAATCCACTAAGTATTGATCGATATACAAAGTGGGTAGCATCCGGATACAAGTCTTGATCACACACGGTGACTTGATCCTTTGGGACTCGACCGGAGATGCCTTGGTCACACAGTGGCTTCTCGTCGGACTCGGCTTCTTCACAGGGCGGTGCGCTTGCTACTTGACTCACTTGCTCAAGCTCTTTGGATTTGATCACGAAGCCCTCCAAAAACTCGAGACCGGTTCGACCTTGAACCTTCCTACAATCCTCCGCGGAATGTAGACCCCTTTTCTTCAAAAGTTTCCTCTTCAACCGATTGAAGTTATCTTTCCTTAACGTGGTGAGTGTTGGATTGATTTCCTTCGTAGTGTAGGCTTGAGAATTAATCTTGAATGATCTTTGAGAATATTTTGATTATAGTTCAAATATTAGCTTGAATGTTCGTGGTTCGTAATCAAGGTCCTTCTTTCTCGAGTCATTCTCGGCCTTTTATAGTGATCTTTCAAAAATCTGCGCCGTTGAAGAGATAGGCTTATTTTTGAAAGTCACTTGTGGTCATTGGCTTGTCTTGTTGCGATCCTTGGAATTGCCACTTCCTCGTATGAATTGTTCTTGACTTTTCGAGTTCGACACGGTGTAGTGCTTCCCGTTGGTTCATTCCCTTGCACGCTTCCTCGGGATGAGCACTTGAGAAAGGTAGCATGGAGGTATTACTTGTTTAAGTAATTCTCTTGATTTCGTGCATGAGATCTCTTTCAATTATCTCGACTTCGTTGCATTTCCTTGCTTTCCCCAAGTGACTTAGAGTCGACTTTCAATCATTGGATGACTCTTTGTCACTTCGACTTGAGACTTGGCTATCTTGAGTTGATTTGGTGATACTTTACTCATTTGCATCTGTTTGCACCTTGATCGAGTTCCGTCTTCTCTTCTTTGCCATACTCGGATGTCTTGCGGAGTCTTCCTTCTAGTCTCCATTGTCTTCTTGCATGTTTAGGCATAGCCGACGAATCGGCTTGACCAGCCCTATTTGTTACAATGCAGTTTACAACAAAAAATGGGATGCCAACTTCCTAGTTTAAGTTTTACATGGCATTCATCAAAATCTAAACAATAAATTTCCCAACAAAAGTGACACAACATAACACTAAAACATGCAAATACAAATAAAATACACCAAAAATGTGTATAAATCATCACACAAAACACACCCAAAAACATGCAAAACACGCTATACCCAACTAAATATTTATAAGTACCCAATGATACCTAATTTGAGCTATAGAAATATTTATATATATAGGGGTTGGATCCAATGAGACCATTGTCTATGCTGAGTTAGAGTGGACTGATCTCAACTCTCCCCTAGGGCCGGTCTTATCAATTTTTTGGCCTTAGTCGAACTTAAAAATTGGGCCCCTTTTTTATACAAACTTAAGGGCAATATATACAATAAAACAAAGAATAATGTGCAATATATAAAACAACACTATTATAGTCAAAATAATATGGCATTCATGTTCAAAATTCAAAATAATTATTTAAATATCTTGTTGTTTTGGCAGCAAAAGTATTAATCAAGCTAGTATTATTAAGTTGGTCAATAGTTCATTTCTTAAATTGGCAACGTAGCTAGCCTATATATTGAATCTTCCTTGTGACATGGTTTATTGGAGAAAAGTTTTGATGAGCTTCAACTTTGACAAAATTTAAAAAAGAAATTAAGTGTTATAATTTTGTTAGTAAGGCTGCAAGGAAAATCGATCTGGGTCCTTCATTCTTAGTGATAGAGCTCGACCACTAGGTTGCAGTTCTGAACTTTGAAGGGAATGACAGACATTCACCACTAGTCTAGGTTTACTCTTGGAGCAATATTTTATTTGTTTTTAAATATATACTATATACAAAAAGGTACACAAAATATTTTAGGCCCCTCAATTTCATAATTTCTTTTGGGCCCGAGTCGACCAATTCATAGGCCTCATGAAAGGACTAGCTCTGCCATCCCCTATAATAATCAAAGGCGAGAATTAATTGGATTAATAGTACATTAAATATTTAATTTAATACATAAAAAGGCAACAATGCCAAAACACAATTAGCATTTAATTACAATAATAACGGTTATAGAAAGAGAAACAGTATCAATCACGATCTCCATCCATATCATGATTCTTGCCATATCACAATCACGCTTTCAAAATTTCATCCCATCGCCATTAACGTTTCTCTGAGCTTTTCTACAGAGAGTAACAAAAAAACAAAATCGGTAGAAACAATAATGAAGACGACATTTAGAAGATGAATTCGATTCATCTTGATAAGCAATCACTACAAGAAAACAAAAAAAATTCTAACGAAAAATTCCATTGGAATTTGGCCAGTTTCAGTTGAAATTATCAATTCCAACAGAAATTCCAACAGAAAATACATTGTTGGTAAAATTGTCATTGGAATGCAAAATTCCAATGAAAATTCCAATGGTACTTCCAACAATATTTATCTATTAGAATATTCAACTGTTGGAAAAAACTCCAGTTTTTTTTGCCAACGGTAATTCCGACGGAGTTATATAATTGGAATTTAGTCCAACGATATATCAATTGGAATATATAATCGTTGACTCCAATTGTAACTTCCCAGGGGGTCACCCATCATCAAATTTTTTTCCTAAGTTAAGTATGTTTAACTATGTAGTTTCAAATGATTGACTCCAAAAAAGAAGATATGTTTTATCGATATGAATAATATTATCAAATTATTTAACCTCTATTTAAATTTCCAACGGTATTGGAATTCCTAAGGGAATTTCCCAATATGTTGTAGTGTTAGAACATCCGTTAGAATTTTAAAAACTGCAACGAAAGTTCCAGCGATTAATTCCAACGTTTTGTTTATTGTTGAAACTTTTGTTGGAATTTTCCATTGGTATGCTTTAGCGATGGAATTTCTGAAATTCCAATAGTATTTCCAATGCATTATTCCAACGTTTTAATTATTGTTGGAATTACTGCTGCAATTTTCCAACAGTTTGTTGGGGTGGTGGAATTTCTAATTGAATTTAAATTCCAACGGTTTATGCCAGTGGTTTTATTTATCGTTGGAATTTCCATTAGAATTTTCCAATGGTATCATGTAGCATTGGAATTTCACTGGAATTTTAAAAATTCCGATAGTTTTTCTATTTTGTTAGAAATTGAATATTTTCTTTTAGTGAATCATCAATGGCAGAAGAAACTCCATCTAGCAATATCGATGGTATAGACATAGATGGAGAACTCAATACTGGTCATTATCTACAACTCTAAAAACCTGTCATTTTTACGAAGAAGACGATGCATAGATACTTATGAAACGATGCATATAACTATAGGATGTTACATAGTTGAAAACTATGCAACACAAATCAACTAACTATGTATTGTCTAAAAGTTATTTATATAGTATAGAAAACTAAATATGCAGTACATTATACCCAAGTATGCAAATTGTGATAAACTATGCAGCAAAAATCAACTAACTATGCATTATCTAGAAGCTCTCTATGTAGTGTGTAAAAATTAAATATGCAGTACATTTTACCGAACTATGTCAAAGTGTCATAAATTGTGCAATAATAACAACTAAATATGCATTATCTAATAATTATCGAAGCATCAAAGAAACTCTAACTACGATGGATTCCCAGAAAATAATATGGTAGTTGCAATCTCACATCATGAAAAACGGTTTCGAAAAGTCAAAGGATACGAAAAAAAACCACAAGCTAATAAAAAGTACAATTCTACTCTTATTGCATTAATATAAATGGAAAATATCCAAAAAAATCAGGAAAATCACAACCGTTAGTAAAACCAATTAAGTGCTAGGATTAGTCCATCATGTCTCACGGGAGAGGTGTGGTCTCATTTGAATAAAATCATATATATATATATATATATATATATATATATATATATATATGTTGGGAAATTCACTGTTTAGATTTTGATGAATGCCATGTAAAACTTAGACTAGAAAGTTAGCACCCCATTTTCTTTGTAATTTTCATTGTAATAGATAAACATTCGAGTGAGTTAAGTCGATTATGCCTAAATATGCAAGAAGTCAACTGGAAACTAGAATGAAGACTCATTTGTGAGGCGGTGAGTATGGCAAGGAAGAGAAGACAAGAACTCGATCGAGAAGTATCGGTGAGATGCGGTGTGTGTGTAGTGTCGTCAAGTCAACCCAAGATAGCCAAGTCTCAAGTTGAAGTGACGGATGAGTCATCGATGATTGGAAGTCGACTCAAGTCATCGGGGATGTTAAGGAAGCCGATCAAGTCAAGGCAATCGAAAAGGATCCGCCGCGAAAGTCAAGAAAGTTACTTAAATAAGTAATACTTCCATGCCGCAATATTCTAAAGTGCTCGATCCCGGAAGCGTCAAAAGGAATAAACCAATGGGAAGCACGCACTTGTGTCGAACTCGAAAAGTTGAAGGATCATTTAATACGAGTAAATGTCAATTTCAAGGATCGCAACAAGACAAGCCAAGCGACCACAAGTGTCTTTTGAAAATTAGCTTATCTCTTCAACGGGTGATTTTCAAAAGAACACTATAAAAGGCCGAGGAATCAATTTGAGAAAAAGTTACCTTGACTATCCAAACCACGAACATTCAAGCTATCATTTGAGCTGTAACCTACAAAAAAATTCTCAAATCATTCAAGCTTAATCCTCAAGCCAAACTTCGAAGGAAATCAATCCATCACTTACCTCGTGGAGGAAAGACGACTTTAATCGAGTTGAAGAAGAAACATTTGAAGAATCAAAGGGTCTACATTCCACAGAGGATTGTAGAAAGGTTCAAGGTCGAACCGGTCTCAAGCTATTGGAGGGCTTCGTGATCAAATCCAAGAAACTTGAGCAAGTAAGCTGTAGTAGCAAAGCACGCCTGTGAAGAAGGCGAGTCGGACGAGAAGCAACTTGTTGTGTGACCAAGGCATCTCGATCGAGTCCCAAAGGATCAAGTGTTTGTGCGATCAAGACTTGCATCCGGATCGATAACCACTTTGTACTCGATCAATACTTAGTGGATTCCTCCAAGAGTTAGAGAAGAGAGGATTAGAAGAATTACCCCATCTTGAACCTCTATAAAATTTATTGTGTCATTTACATTTCAAAGACTTCAATTCGTGATATTATTTTATATCTCACGATAAATTTGCTATCCAATTGACATTTAACAAAGTGCTAAAACCAAGTGTTAAAACAAACTTAAACCAAATTCAAGGGTGTTAAGTCTTCCATTGAAAAACATATCACAGTTGAGTTAAGCTTTAGTCTAAGCAATCGAGTTATTCTATCAACAAACCTCGTCGAGTATGTTGAGTGGCTAATCATTTGGTTAACCAACTTATTTGTCCATCTAGGACTTAGTTGTGAAAAATTAACTCGAACTATTTTAAAAAGGACTAAATCGAAAAGTTGGTAAGGTTTATTCAACCCCCCCTTCTAAACCTTACACTCACACCCATTGGGACCTACAATATATAGGGATGGGATCTCGTGTGGCAGCCTCTTATCGTGTGGCAGTGTGGATTGGTCCCATCCATCCAGACCTTTTATTCAATGGTCCAGATTGTTATTAAAAATAACTGATTTATCAATTAATTAATAGGTGGAAAGGGCATAATAGTAACTAGCAAAATAGCCTTAAATCACGCCCCTACAATCAAGGGATTGATTAACATCACGTTTCCATAACTGAAATTGTGCATCATTTTAATAGTTGAATTGTACACCATTTTATAACTGACAGTACACCATTTTATATTTAACAGTGCATCATTGTATAACTAATTATACATCATCTAAAGGAGCTATAAAGACAAAATGGTGTAACTATCTTCCCATTTAATAACTTAATTGTGCATCATTTTATATCTAATAGTGTATCATATATCATCTAAAAACCCTATAAAGACAAAATGGTGTAACCCTATAAAGACACGGTAAGCCTTCTGCCACATTTGATCTTAACCCTATATATATATATATATATATATATATATATATATATATATGGATGAGATCTCGTATGGCAACCTCTTACTGTAAGGCTGTGTGGATTGATGTTATCCATCCACTCCTTTTATTCAATGGTCCAGATGTTTATTAAAATTACATAATTTACCAATTAATTAATAGGTGGAAAGAGCATAATAGTAACTAGCAAAATAGTGTAACAACCTCTGCCATAATCACGCCCCTACAATCAAGGGAGTGATGAATTTCACGTTTCCATAACAGAAATCATAGAATCACAGCAAAATCGTCTTCCATTTTTAATTAGATTCAGTTTTATACTTTTCAAAAACTCAATACATTACAATCTATAAGTCTTAATCATGAATTGTTGTGTACAGTTATATTATTCAATATGCTACTAACTATGTGCCAAATTGCTATTAAATGTGCACTATTTTATTACTAAGTATGCACCAAAGTTTTTGTCTTTAAATTTTTGTATTTTTATACATGATAATGGTGCACGTATGTTGTGTTTTTGGTGAACGGATGATAATAAAATGATATACTCTTAGTTACAATGAATCGTCATTATATTAGGAATATGCATTACAAGGCCATTAAAACTGTGCATTTTAAAATGCACTGTGGATATCGAAAAAATGCATCATAATATTACTAATAATGCACCAAATAATTACTAAATATGCACTACAATAGTCATTACACTTGCATAAAAAAAATGCATCGTGGAAAATATATATACATCAACATGGTACTAACTATGCACCCAAAAAAACCACAGTTGTGAAAAACAACATAATTTGCATCAATATAATAATAAATACGCACCAAATTGTTATTAAATGGGCATTAGTATTAAACAGGCAAATTTCATGACTGAACTATATACATATATTCAAATTGTAGCATTAACACAGTTAAAATTACATCACCATTAAAAAACAAACTACACTAAAAACGACATAGAACATACCCTTAAAAAATTCGGTTTTCAATTGCAAAAGAACACCCCAGGGAGAAAGAGGTACAGTGGAGATAAAAGGGGCGAAAATAACGGTTAAGAGGTTTCGAAAATGGAGGAGAGTGCAGATTAGTGAAAGTGGGAACAAAATCATAAATCAAATCCGTTGAAAATCGCTTGAGATGATCAGTTACCAAAAAAACTAAAAAGTTATCAATATAAAAGACAAGTTAGCCCTTAATGGGAGAAAAATAAAAAAATAAAAACAAAAAATTGGGAAATATCGAACCATAGGATTTGCTAAATTAATGGATGAGATTAGTCCATCGCTTTGATAAGAAGCTTTGCCATATTTGATCATACATATATATATATATATATATATATGGATTGGATCTCATGTGTCAACCTCTTACCGTGTGGCAGTATGGATTGATCCCATCCATCCACACCTTTTATTCAACGGTCCAGATTGCTATTAAAAATAACTGATTTACCAATTAATTAATAGGTGGAAAGGATGTTGAAAATTCTGGTGTTTTATTTACGTAAAGCGTATTATAAACGAAACTTGTCTATTACGAGAGAATGAAAATTTGCGAGAAAAGGTCGAGGTGAGTTAACACTCTATCCGCAAGATAAACACGCCCCGTATAAGTCGGATTTTAACAGGCGTGTTATCCCCAAAGATACAATGACCGTCCTTGTAATAGCAAAGATCTTTGCAAATTACAAGGCACCTTTCAATCGAAATGTGCAAAACCGAGTACACTATGCAAGTACAAGAAAGAAAATGAGTATGAAAGTGTAAATCGAACAACAACAATGCTCCTATTTATAGGACTTCCAACCAGGTCTTGGGGTCTCTTTTATGCAGGCAAGAACTCCGAGGATAATGGGTCTGTAACCTCCAGGTAGTGGGCACTCCTTCAATGACCACTATGTCAGAATCTCCAAGTAGTGGCCGAGTGGTCTTTGTTCCATTATAAAAGCTGCATTTCACTTTTAAGTTGCAACTTTATTTGTTTTTATTCTCCAAAAATAAAAAACAAATGTTTTGGTAAAACTAGGCCCGATCCAGTCGGGACACGGACACGGACACGGGCACGGGCACGGGCTCGGGCTCGGGCTCGGGCTCGACCCCTCGGCCCCTCGGCCCCGACCCCCGGCCCCCCGGCGGCGGTGGCGGCGCGGCGCAGCGTGTGGCCTTGCCACCACACCTCACATGTGTATAGTTATTTCATCTTGCACACTCTTATACACCCACTTACTTATATATTGAATAAAATTAATATTTTATTCCCATGTGGGATGGTGTCTTTTCACCTTCCCATCATCCATTATCCCATTTCAAAGTGACTATCTTGTGGATTTTATTTCTCACTCACCACTAAATGGTTTTGAGAAGTTAAATAAACCACACTCATCTACTTGAAACGTAGAATTTTATTTTAATATTTAATTCCTCCAAAATTAAATAATTAGTCACTAAAAAATTGGTCAAAGTTAGGTATCAACCATTACTTCTCAAACCAATTTCCAACAATCCCCACACGAGTGGAAATCAAATGCACATGAAAATGCAGACTCTTGTACTCGGTTTAATTGAAACCATATTGTATCGGGACGGAGTAGTTTGCGACTTTGAACCTTCCTTTGTAAATATCATCGGATATACCGCGGCCTAGTGGACTTGAATGCCTTGAACTATTCCTCCTTCGTGTACACAAGTCAATGACATTTACACAATATGACCTGTCACATTCCGTTCTTGATTGTGTCCTTTTTGGCCATGGACAACATCTTTGGATTCATAAGTGTTACATTGAAGCGGCCCTCACTTCTCACTTATATAGGTGATCTCTCTTGACCGAGTCAATTTATCATTAAAAGTCCTTATGACTTAACCTTACCACAACCAACAAGTTTATTGCACTTGTTTTGCCTTCTAGGGATGGGTTAAGCGATTTACAAGTGCTTAACTGAACTTTTAAAGCTTAGTTTTCCCATTGAACCAAGTTCTTGGGATCTCCAGTCACCAAGGTTGGGTTACCACTTTAATCATTCTTTAAATTGTGGATTTTAATCCCATTCCTCTAGCAATTTACTCAATTGATCTCTGTTAAGCCCTTTCGTGAGCGGATCCGCTATGTTATCCTTTGACTTTACATAGTCAATTGATATAACACCATTAGAGATCAATTGTCTTACGGTATTATGTCTCACGACGGATGTGTCTAGACTTACCGTTATACATATTACTTTGTGCTCTCCCTATAGTAGCTTGACTATCACGTTGAATCATCATAGGAGGTAATCGGCTTTTTCCTGACATGGAATATCTTCTAAGAAATTACGAAGCCACTCGCCTTCTTCCCTTTGACTTTATCAAAAGCTATAAACTCGATTCCATTGTGGATCTAGCTATACAAATCCGCTTAGTGGATTTCCATGATCTGCTCCTCCTCCAATAGTAAATATATATCCACTAGTGGAGTAGGAGTCCTTTGAATCGAAATCCATTAGCATCACTATACCCTTCAATCTTTTGGAGGGTATTTCGAGTAGTGTATTCCATAACTCAGGGTGTATTTTAGATATCTTAGTACCCTAGTTAGTGCTTTCCAATGCTCTTGGCTTGGATTGCTTGTATACCTACTCAACTTGTTTTCGAGGATAGGCAAGATCGACGGGCGTGTACGATTTGTAATGTACATCAAACTTCCTATCACCTTCGAGTATTCCAACCGAGCTCTTTTGGTTCGACTTTATTTACTACAGATTTATGCTCAAATCAATGGGCGTTTTGCATGGTGGACCATCAAAAGCATGGAACTTCTTGAGCACTTTCTCCACATAGTGGGATTGTGTCAAGCTAATTCCTTCGGATGTTTTGCCAATTTTGATTCCGAGAATCATATCAAGAATTCCCATGTCTTTCATGTCAAAATTTCTTTTTAACATTTTCTTAGTGTCCATGATTATGTCATGACTACTACCCATTATTAACATATCGTCTACGTATAGACAAAACTATGACAAATGCATTTGACATGCCTTTAACATAAACACACTTGTCACATTCGTTGATTTTAAAGCCATTTGACAACATCGTTGTGTCAAATTTAAGATGCCTTTGTTTTGGAGCTTGTTTAAGTCCATACAATGATCTTATCAATTTGCACACCTTTTTCTCTTGACCTGTGCTACAAATCCTTCAGGTTGTTCCATATATATTTCTTCTTCCATTTAAAAACGCAGTTTTTACATCCATTTGGTGAATCTCGAGATTGTGCAAAGCAAAGAATCGCAATAAGCACTCGAATGGATGCAATTCTTGATCTGGTGAATATGTGTCGAAGAAATCACTTCCTTCTTTTTGTTTGAAGCCTTTAGCCACTAACCTGGCTTTATATTTATCAATAGTTCCATCTCGCTTTATATTTTTTTAATATCCATTTACACCCTAAAGGTTTACTACCGCAGGAGATCAACCAACTCCCAGGTATGATTTTGTAAAATGGATTCTATTTCACTATTCATGGCTTCTTTCCGGAGCGGAGCATCCGGACTAGACAGAGCCTCTTTAACAAAGATTGCTTGGCTCACCGCCTAATAAGTAAGTGACAAAATCAGGACCAAATGATGTAGCGAGTTTTAGTCCTTTTACTTCGTCTTGGTTCTTCATTCTCTTGTGAAGAACTACTTACTTTCTCATAAGTTCTTTTGTTAGAACTTATTCCAACCCTTTCTTTACAAGGATATACATTTTCAAGAAATATTGCATTTCTTGATTCAATTATGGTACCTTGAAATTTGGATTTTCCGACTTGTGTACCAAGAACCGATATGCACTCTTGTTGTATGCATATCCTATAAATATACAATCAACCGTCTTAGGGCCAATTTTGACTTGTTTAGGTTCGTATTGCTACCTTAGCAAACACCCCACACTTTAAGGTATTTATAAGATGGCTTATGATTTTTCCACAATTCATAAGGTGTCTTATTTTTTCCTTTAAGTGGGATTTTATTTAAAATGTGGTTTCTTTGTCAAAAACGACTTCCCCACATGTTCGAGGTAGTCGAGAACTAATCAACATGGCATTCATCATTTCTTTTAAAGTTCGATTTTTACGTTCAAAGAATGCCATTAGATTGTGGTGAATATGGTGCAGTAGTTTGATGAATTATTCCCCATTGGTTACATAATTCTTCAAAAGGTGCAACATATTCTCCACCTCTATCACTCCGAATTATTTTAATCCGGCTCCCAAGTTGATTTTCAACCTCATTTTTATAATTTTTGAAAGCTTCCAACGCTTCATCTTTGCTTCTTAATAAATATAAGTAGCAAAATCTTGTGCAATCATCAATAAAAGTGATGAAGTATTTTTTACCACCTCTAGTTTGCACAAATTTCGGATCACATATATCAAGTATGTATCAATTCTAGAGGTAATTGTATTTCTTTCCACGAATGAAAAGGTAACTTAGCCATTTTAGCTTCAATCTGATTTCACATCTCTTTTGATAATCAATTTTTGAAGTTGGAAGTAATTCCAAGTTCATTAATCTTTTTATAGCATTTAGATTAACATGCCCTAATCTAACATGCCACAAATCAGAATACTCAAGCATATAAATGTAAGTAGGCTCAATTTTATTCCGCTTGAATCGGTTACACGTGAATCGCCATTACATTCATTTTGAACGTCCAGTTATACGAGATAACCTTTTCCTAGGAACTGTCCAAACTTAGTTAAAATAAACTTTTCGAGACTCAAACATAAGTCTAAAACCATGGTTTACAAGAAGAGATCGACACTAGATTCTTAGGATTTTACGGGACATGAAGAACATCCTTCGAAGCGGCTCTTTTCAGTGAGCTTGAACCACGTTGCCAAAACCCGCAACATCGAAGAGGAAGAATTACCCATATTAAGTTTTCTACCCTGCAAGGGGTGTAGGTAGAGAACGCATCCTTGTCGGAAGCAGGACATGCCGAGTGGCCCCGTGTCAATATACCACTCCTTGGATTATCCACAAGGTTTGCCTCAAAAACCATGCAGATAGATCCATATCGATCGACTCTTGGATCATACCATCAGTGCTCAACCACATTGGCATTAGTCAGTTCTATATTTTGGTTTTTAGGAAGCCGGCAGTCCCCTTAGCCATGTGGTTGGGCTTTCCACAATTGTGACAATTTCGTAAATGGCTTTTTGTTTACAGGCTTCTTTCCCTTGTAGTTGTTGTTATTGTCACGTTTTCTTTTGATGTTGTTACTAGAACTGCCATGTTCTAGCAAATTCGCATTTGCATCAACAACACCCTTTTCAAACCTTGAATCTAATTTGCGATTACCTTCCTCAATTCGTAAACGCATAATCAGATCTTCAAGATTTATTTCTTTTCGCTTGTGCTTCAAATAATTTTTGAAGTCTTTCCATCCAGGTGGCAACTTTTCAATCATGCACGCCACTTGGAAAGCTTCATCCAATTGCATTCCTTCTGCACGAATATCGTGCATAATTAACTGCAATTCTTGAGCTTGTTCCATGACGGTTCTAGAATCCACCATTTTGAAATCTAGAAACGCCAACCACGAACTCTTGGAACCGCGTCCTCGAACAAGATTTCTTTTTCCAAAGAATCCCAGAGCTCTTTGGAAGATTTCACTTCACTATACACATTGTATAGCGAGTCGATCCATTTAGGGCGTAGTTGCGGCACAGAAGTCACCTTGGCCCCAAGCATCAAAGCAAGACGTTTTTCATTGTTGGTTTCGTTTTCTTCCACCACTGGTGGATCCTCCTTCGGGGAACTTAGCGAGGTCGGCGTAGTCGATAAAAAAAAGATCTTGGATTGCCATCTTTTGAAATCGCACCAAAAAATTTTTAAGCTTCTCGGCAGGAGCGAGGAACATTCACCCTTGAAGTAGACGCCATCGTTTACGTAAAAACAAAAAAGTGTTTATCTTGCGTTGTTGAAAATTCTCGGTGTTTTATTTCGAAAGCGTATTACAACGAAACTTGTCTATTACAGAGAATGAAAATTTGCGCAAAAGCCGAGGCGAGTTAACACTCTATCCGCAAGATAAACACGCCCGTATAAGTCTTTGCCGATTTTAATGACGTGTTATCCCCAAAGATACAATGGCTTCGTCCTTGTAATAGCAAAGACGCAAATTACAAGGCACCTTTCGAATCGAAATGTGCAAAAGCGAGTACACTATGCAAGTACAAGAAAGAAAATGAGTATGAAAGTGTAAATCGAACAACAACAATGCTCCTATTTATAGGACTTCCAACCAGGTCTTGGGGTCTCTTTCTTTGTAGGGCAAGTAACTCCGGGATAATGGGTCAGAACCTCCGGGTAGTGGGCACTCCTTCAATGACCACTATGTCAGAACTTCCAAGTAGTGAAATTTGAGTGGTCTTTGTTCATTATAAAAATTGCAGATTGAACTTTTAAGTTGCAACTTTATTTGTTTTTATTCTCCAAAAATAAAAAACAAATGTTTTCTCGTGCAAAACTAGGCCCACCCGATCGGGACACGGATACGGACACGGGCACGGCACGGGGCACGGGCACGGGCTCGGGCTCGGCCCTCGGCCCACGGCCCGCGGCCCGGCCGGCCGGGCGGCTGCGCGCAGCGTGTGGCCTTGCCCACCACACCTCACATGTGTATAGTTATTTCATCTTGCACACTCTTATACACCCACTTACTTATATATTGAATAAAATTAATATTTTATTCCCATGTGGGATGGTGTCTTTTCACCTTCCCATCATCCATTATCCCATTTCAAAGTGACTATCTTGTGGATTTTATTTCTCACTCACCACTAAATGGTTTTGAGAAGTTAAATATACCACACTCATCTACTTGAAACGTAGAATTTTATTTTAATATTTAATTCCTCCAAAATTAAATAATTAGTCACTAAAAAATTGGTCAAAGTTAGGTATCAACCATTACTTCTCAAACCAATTTCCAACAAAGGACATAATAGTAACTAGCAAAATTCCATAAATCACGCCCCTACAATCAAGGGATTGATTAATATCACGTTTCCATAACTGAATTGTGCACCATTTTAATAGTTGAATTGTACACCATTTAATAACTGATTATACACCATTTTATATCTAATAGTGCATCATTGTATAATTAATTTTACATCATCTAAAGTAACTATAAAGACAAAATGGTGTAACCATCTTCCAATTTAATAACTTAATTGTGCACTATTTTATATCTAACAGTGCATCATTGTATAACTAATTGTATATCATCCAAAAACCCTATAAATACAAAATGGTGTAACCACCTTCCCATAATGATGCCATACAATCATGGATGTGATAAAAAATCACGTTTCTATAACTGAATTATGCACCATTTTAATAGTTGAACCGTGCACCATTTAATAACTGACTGTGCACCATTTTATATCTAACAGTGCATCATTGTACAACTAATTGTACATCATCTAAAGGAACTATAAAGGCAAAATGGTGTAACCATCTTCCCATTTAATAACTTCACTGTGCACGATTTTATAACTAACAGCGCATCATTGTATAACTAATTGTACATCAGCTAAAAATCCTATAAAGACAAAATGGTGTAACCACCTTCCCATAATTGAATTAAGATCACGTTTCTATAATTGAATTATGCACCATTTTAATAGTTCAATTGTGCACCATTTAATAACTGACTGTGCACGGAAATGAATCACATGCTTGTCAAAGGAGCTTGCGATTTCACGTTCACTGTGTGAGACTTTTATCATCGTCTTCTAGGTCTTCACATCGGCACCGGCGTCCCCGGCGGCTGCACTCAACATGAGTTCACCGGAATCTTTTCATGGTTGGACCTCGAATTACAGGCCCCCCCAGTTCGTCCCCCTCAACCTTCCACGTCGCAACCCTCGTTGTTGGCTGATGCGTCCATGATCGTTGTTGTTGTTCCGACAGACTTTCCGCCGATGACTATAACGATGTTCCCTTGCTATGGAATCCCTCCCTCTTTCGTGCCATCGCGAACAAAGTCCCCGTGCGCAGCCCCCATGGCATTGGGCCTTGTCCCACCTGCCTATTACCTGCTACCGTCGGAGACAACATAGTAGGTCTCTCCGTCATCATCTTTGTCGCCCACGGTTCCGCTGCCCTCCACGCGTCCCGATGCATCGCCGCTACGTGCGATCCCCGCGCGTCTTACCGTCTTACTGCCGCACGCCGCTGCTTTCCACGCAAGACATTCTTCCTCATCGCGTACGCTTACTACTCATCTGCATGGGGGCACTGCTAGGGGTCCGCCCCCTCTCGTCTTTGCATGCTGCCATTCTTGGGGGGGCGCCCTCCCTTCCCCCCATGGCTGCCACATGCCATGGGGGGCGCCGGCCCCCTTGTGGCGCCTTATGGGCGGCCGATTGCTGTCTTCCCCTCCCAGGCTTCCCCCTCCAGGGGAGTGATGACCCTGGGCCGCCGTCTGCCGTCTGCATGGAATCCCATCCACAGGCCTCCGCCCAGTAGTTGTTTCCATGGATGCACCTCAGACTGATGGAACCTCTCCAACAATGACATCCGATTATGAATCGAACCCTCGACATTCGGCTCATAATACTAATGTGGAATCCAATTTTAGCCATTCTTTTGCTAAAATTGTTTCAGGTACTCACCACGATATGGATTCAACTACGCATGCCCTAGGTAATTTTACAATATTTTCGCATGTTGTTGCTAGTAAATCCCATTCTATCCCTAAACCTGTTAGAAAGCGAGATTATTATTCAGTTACGATTGATGAAAACGTTTACCAACAACGCCTCGCCGAATTTTCGTTTTCTTTGATTGGAAAGGTGATTTTAGGCAAGGGTAATAAACCATGGGCGACTATGCTTCTGCATAAACGCCTATCTGATTTGTGGGGAATTAAAAATGAATGGGAGCTAATGCCCTTGGGTAAGGGATTTTTTTGTGTCAAGTTTTTTAATGCGCGGGATCGGGCTCGAGCTCAATTACGTATTAATTGGGCGCTCAATCCGGGAACTATTCGACTCTCTCCATGGATCCCGAATTTCAATCCATACAAGGTACACACATCGGTGGCGAGTGTTTGGGTCCGAATCTTCGAGCTCAGTTTGGAGGACTGGGATCCTAACACCATCTTGGGGATCGGCAGTGCGATTGGGAGTCCAATACAAATTGACTATCGCTCGCTTGATGGTTCTCTGGGGCATTTCATCCAGGTGTTAGTGGATACCGATATGTCGAAACCGCTGGAGGATCACATCATGGTGGAACGGGTTGGCCAGTGTTCCTTTGTGTTCGTAACTTATGAGAAATTACCGGAATTTTGTTCGAAGTGCAGTGTTACGGGGCATTCCACGGTTCATGCCGTATTAATCCTGTGGGGAACTCAACCACTAAAAGGTGCGCCTCTCTTGACCAGGGACATCCTAGGACCTCAGCGGCACGTCCAAATTCAATACAATGGGGTCGTTCCAGGGTCCGTAAAGTTTACAATCCTGTGCAGCAGGACAAGGGCAAGGCCGTTGATAACTCAATGGGAAATACGGGTTTGGCTGTGCGAGCAGGATCTCCTACTTATGCAATAGTCACTTGCCCTTATGATATACATAGAGTGACACTTTTGAGGCTCTTGCTTCAGATGACACCCCCGATCAACCGTCAGCAGACTCTCAGTCCGATTATCCAGCGAGGGAACCGGTCCCCAAGGCCTCTACTTCCAGCACCGGCCCCCTCCCCATTATTCTGCCTCTTACGGTTCAACATCCATTGGAGAAGCCTATTCGGACTCTAAGTCGTGCCTTCCGGGACAGCTCCCTGGACTCGGCTAAATCCTGATTAATCCAGAGTGTTACTACGGGTCCTTCACCAGCAATTCATGACGTTACTATTGAGCCAGCTCGCCCAGGGCCGAATGAATTAGAATTTGCAGCTTCAAAGAGATGGGCTGATTATGCAGATGAAGTGGCTAACTCGCAGTCGTCAGATTCTGCAACACACCACACTCCTGTTTTTACCGTGCGGTCATCACGGGCACCACCTCCCCTACGTCTCAATGAATAGTATCTTCTGGAACATTCGGGGGATTGGGAACATTGCGTCTCGTAATGTTCTTAAGGCGTTATGTCATAAACATAAACCTTCCATTTTAGCTATTTGTGAGCCTAAAGTGGATATTTCATCGATTTCGGATTCTTATTGGAATAGTTTGGGTTTGAGGTTTGTTGCTCACAACTTCAGGTCTAACGGACGTCCGGATATTTGGGTCTTCAGTGATGCTAGCATTACGGTCCAAAGTCAGGTTTGGTTTTCCTCTCAATGTATTATTTTGCAAGTTCAATTTGGTTCTATGGTTTTCCATATTGGTTTTGCTCATGGTTTGTGCGATCATATTGCTCGGCGTGCGCTTTGGTTGGAGTTGAGGAATTTGGGTCTTACTGATCTGCTGCTCATTGGGGATTTTAACGATGTATTGGGACATCATGAGCGCCCTGGCAGTGGTACTTTATCGTAAGCCTCTTGTCAGGACTTCAACGATTTTTTGGAGGATGCTGGTTTGTTTACGGTGCCGACTACGGGGAATTCATTTACTTGGTGCTCCACCCGAAGGCCTCTATCCCTCCTTTAGGCTAAATTGGATCGAGCCCTAGCAACTTGTCCATTTTTCTCTTTTTGGCAAGTTGTTAAGGGCTTAGTTCTTCCTCACATCGGATCTGATCACCATCCCATTTTGGTCGCTTGTTCATCTTCCATTACCAAGGGTCCGGCTCCGTTTCGTTTTCAGCGCATGTGGATTCAGCATGTAGAGATGTTAAACGCGCTGGCCCTAGCCCTATAGGGCCATCCCTAGCGGTCTTCGGGCTAAACAGGCTAGCAATATTGGAACCTAACCCTAACCCTAGCGGGCTTTGGGCTAAACGGGCCACTATCAGGCTATAATCAAAAAATTAAAAAATATATATTTAAATTTAAAATTTTTAAATTCGAATATATATAACATTTAAATTTAACATTTTAATTTAAATTATTCGTCATAAATAAATTCATGCAATGTTTCTAATTACATTGCATTAACAAATTTATAAAATTAAATATTTTATGATCTAAAAATTTTGAAAATAAAATAATAATAACTAAAGCTACCCAAGATTTTTTTTTTCTGTAATTACTCATATGACTATACCTTAACATTTTCAAAATAAGATATTTAAATCTAGAATTTCAAACTTAAGCAACATTTAAATACTTGAGCATATATAACATTTAAGTATAACATTTAAAGTTAATCTTAAAAAAAAGTCATGCATGTTTATAATTACTTTGCATTAACAAAATTATAAAATTAGATTTAACGCCATTTAGAAATATAATTTATATCCTAAATAATCTAATAAGACTATGTGACATTTTCTTATTCAGAATAAAAATAGAAAACTCAATTAAGTAATAAATAAAATAAATAAAAAAATAAGCTTTTCAAGAATTTATAGTTTGTTCAATAAAGTTAAACTTAAAGATGAGGGAGATGTGAATTTGAAAAATAAATTTACTAGTAATAGTAGGTAATAAAAGTAGATAAAAAATATTAGAATTATAATTATTTTTTAAAAAAATAAAAAAGCGGGCTAACGGGTTAGCCCGGTTAACCTTCGGGCAAGCCCTAATGGGCTTCGGTTTAAACGGTCCGGGCCAACGCGGCTCTTTTAACATCTCTATCAGTATGACTCTTTCCAGGACATCGTTAAGGCCTCTTGGGGTCTCCCATGTGCGTCGCCCAACCCTCTGTTGCGTGTCATGTGGAAACTCAAGAGGCTGGGACAGACTATTAAGATTTGGAATAAGGACGTCTTTGGGGATGTAATCGTCAGGTGGATAAGCAGATGGAGTTAGTTCGTCAGATTCAGGCAGATATGAGTCCAAGGGATTCACTGAGGTGCGCCGTGACATGGAACTTGATGCCCAAAATGCGTTGTCTCGCACGTTGTTAATGCAATCCAAATTCCTACAGCAGAAGCTCGCTCTGCTTGGTTAAAGGATGGGGATCGCAACACGGCATTTTTTCATCGCTGTTGTCAGATTCGGAATGGACGATCAGGGGTACAGGGTCTAATGGTCGACGATATTTACTCGAACGATCCGGCTGTTCTTGGGAATCATATTATTTCCTTCTATACGGACCTCTTCGCAGACATGGGACACACTAGTTCTCCTACGGTTAGCATGGTTGATAATGCTCACTTGACGGCTATTCTTTCGGAGTTAGAGATTAAAGAGGCGGCTTTTGATATGGGTTTGGACAGTTCTCTGGGCCCGAACGGTTTCAACAGGAGGTTCTACCAGCACTTTTGGGACATTATTTCTGAGGAGGTGGTGGCGGCAGTCCGTTATTTTTTCATTACTACATCCTTTCTGGCAGGATTGAATGCTAGTTTATGGCACTCATCCCAAAGACTAAGGAGGCGAACGCGATTGAGGACTTCAGGCCAATTGTGATGAGCAATTTTCTTTTTAAGATCATCACCAAGATTTTGGCGACTAGACTGGGTTCTATCATTTCTTCTTACTTGTCTCCTACACAGTTTGGATTTATCTTGGGCAGGCAGATTCATGACTGTATTGCTTTGGTTTTGGAAGGCTTCAACATTTTGCAGGGGCAGAATGATGACAATATGATTTTAAAGATTGATATCCGCAAGGCATTTGATACTGTGAATTAGGGTTTTTCGATACACGTTTACGCCGCTTTGGTTTCTCGGAATCGTTCGCTCTTCGGATTGAAATTATTCTTCAATCTTCCCGAATTTCAGTCCTTCTGAATGGGTCACCTGTGGGTTACTTCTCCTACTTTCGAGGGGTTAGACAGGGGGATCCGTTATCACCTCTTCTCTTTTGCATCGCAGAAGATGTTCTGAGTAGATTTATTGATGAGGCGGTCACCCAGAATTAGCTTCAGCCATTCATGGCGCCTAGGCGGATCGCTTTTCCCTCATCAATTATGTACGCAGATGATATTATGATTATGTGTGGGGCCTCGATGACGAATGCACACTCTATTATTCAGATTCTCAATCTCCACACTGATATATCGGGTCAGATCTTCAATCCTCACAAATCTAAAGCTTATTTTGGCAGCCGGGTTTTGAATCATGTGTGTGGCCGTATTTAGACAATTATAGGTATTCATATTGAGGCCTTCCCAATGGTCTATTTAGGCGCCCCCATCTTCAAGGGTGCGCCTAAGGTGGCAAATCTGCAACCGATTTTTGACAAGATTATTCTTATGTTTAGAAGGTGGAAAGAGACATCTCTGTCTATTGCTGGTCGTGTGTGCTTGGTCAATTCGGTGATTACCAGTTCCTTTGTGCATACGATGATGGTTTTCAAGTGGCTTAGAACATTATTACGGCAAATGGAAAAGGCCATGCGTAACTTTATCTGGACTAGTAATGTCAACTCTAAGAGATCGGTGGTGGTTAATTGGAGTCGTTGTTGTATGCCCTGGGCCGAAGGTGGATTGGGTGTCCGTTCCATTGTTGTTGCCAACAATGCATTCCTTATGAAGATGGGTTGGAAGATTATGACTTCAAACTCTTTGGTCTACAATATCCTTATAAAACGTTTTTAGACATCAGATGGATCTCCACGTCGTTTGTTCATCCCCTTGTCCATCTGGTTCGGGATTTGGCCAGGGATTTTAGGTTTCTTGGAGGACTCTCGCTGGATCCCCGGAGGTAATTCCGTCATTTTATTTTGGCTCGATAACTGGTTGGGTTACACCATTGCCGATAGGATTGATATTCCGTAGGAGTATAGGCATCTATTTCGGCATTGCATTTCAAATTACTTTTATGACGGGTCTTTTCACTTCACTTTCTCGTTCATAGAGGCATATTTGGATCTGGTCCGGGATATTGTTAGAGTCCCCATCGCTCCAGCTTCGAAGGATACGCGCTCCTGGTTACATTTCTGAGGATGGGTTTATCACTTCGAAGTTGGCTTACTCCTACCTGCGCCCTCATTCCCCAGTGGTTCAATGGGGTTCCTTGATTTGGTCACCTCATATTCCGGAACAACGTTCAATTGTAGCATGGAGAGCATCCATAATCGTCTGGCGGTTTTGGATGTTCTGCGTTCGCAGGGTTCCTTCACAGGCCCATCGGTTTGCGGGCTTTGTTGTGCAGATGCTGAATCTGTTGATCATTTGTTCGTCTCTTGCATTTTTTCAGGGGCTCTCTGGCGGTGGATATTTGACGCTTTTGATATCCACTATTTTGTGGCTTATAGCTTTAATGAATTCCTGGTGCATTTAATGAATTTCCATTTAAGTGATCAGGTGGCTTTCTTATGGCGAGTTGCAATGTTATCCGGTATTTGGCTCATCTGTCAGATCAGGAATGACTTGACCTTCAATGACAAGAACTGGACAGTGGAGGCGGCCATCCTACGCCTTCTTGTTCTAATTCTCGAGTCTTCTTCCTTAGGACCAGGGGTTGCATGCATAATGATCCAGGACCTATTTATTCTTCGCAGACTTCGTGTTCCTAGGCGTCCAAGACAGTCTCCGAACATTGTGCAGGTTACTTGGCAAAAACCCTTGCCGGGCTAGATCAAAGTCAACACGGGCGGCAGTGCCTTAGGGGCGCTGGGGCGTCTCATAGCGTCTGGGGTTTTTCGAAACTGTAGAGGCTTCTTTCGCGGCTGCTTTGTGGAACGATGCGGTTTGGGTTTTTCTTTTGAGGCGGAATTGATGGCGGCTATGCGGGCAATTCATTACGTTTTTGCAAAGGGCTGGACTCAGCTTTGGCTAGAGTCGGTTTCGGTTTATGTAGTTGAGTTGCTGCGGAAGAAATCTGTGGGGGTGCCTTGTCGCCATCTTAGCATGTGGCGGTATACTCTGCACCTTCTTTCTCAGATGGATTTGGTGGTCTCTCACAGTTTTCGGGAAGGCAACCGGGTGGCGGATATTCTTAGCAAGACGTCACATGATGCGACGTGGTGGGAAACGCCTCCAGTGGACATCGTTTCGTCTCTTACTTAGGATTATGTTGGTCAGTCTAACTATAGGTTTGTTAACTAGTGCGTCTCGGCTTCAGGATTCTTTTCCCATTTTGGAAGCTTTTATGGGGGGTACTCTTTTTCCTTCCAAGGTTTTTGCCACAAGGGTGGGTTTTACTTTGTAAGGTTTTAACGAGGCCCCAACCATTCAGTCATCTGGTTGGCTTGTGACCATTTCGTTATCTTTTATGACTTTGTTTCCAGGCTTTCCTTTGGTTACCTGATCAGCATGTGATCATGACAACTCTTTTTCAGTTTATATATATATATATATATTCGCATTTATTCAAAAAATAACTGACTGTGCACCATTTATATCTAACAGTGCATCATTGTATAACTAATTGTACATCATTGTGAGTAAACCGCAATTGCATGAAAAGGGAAAACAATCATAAAATCAAATCCCATAAAAATCACTGGAATGAACAGTTACCAAAAGTAACTGCTTTATTTTACAAATAAAATGACAGTTATGCCCTTAATTGGGGAAAAACTAAATAAATCTAAGAAAACTGAACCTTTGGATTTGTTGAATTAATGGATTGGATTGATCCGCACTGCCACAAGGTAAGCCCCCTGCCACATTTGATCCTAACCATATATATATATATATAGGATTTGGTTCAAATGAGACCATCCTCCCTAGGTGAGACAGTGTGGACTCATCTTACCCATTGATCTTAAACAATGAAGTGATGTGATTAATTCAGTTTTTTTAATTATTTCCTAATTTTCGCTGATTTTAAGGGTAAGATTGTAATTTTGTAATTCAAATTAGTGGTCCCAGCGGATTTTATGGGATGAAATTGACACTGTCGGATTTTGTGGCGGAATTTAAGGAACCTGTTTTCTTTCCAAATATTTTTATTTTACAGCATAGTTAGGGTTCTTCTACTGCATAATTAGACATCAAATAATGCATATTTAGTTATTTTGTTGGCACTGTTTTACGAAAATAAGACATAATTGAATATAACATACTGCATATGTAGTTATACTACACTGCATAAATAGGTTCAATATAATGTATATTTAGTTATGAAAATTGGATGTTGCTTTTGGAAATTATAAAAATGGGATGTTACATAATGTACCGCATATTTAGTTATTCCACAATGCATAAATAGTTTCTAGATAATACATAGTTAGTTGATTTTGTTGCATAGTTTATGACATTTTGCATAGTTGGATATATTGTACTACATATTAGTTTCTTTACGATGCATATATAGTTTTCAGATAATGCATATTTAGTTGAGTTTTGTTGCATATTTAGTTTTCGAACTCAATGTTCGTTATTTCTCCGTAATATTGCACCGATTTTTCTTGTTTTTTCTATGTAATTTTCATGAACTGTAATTTCCGAGTTCTTCACAGATTTCTTTATTTGCAATAATGGAGGAATGAGAGAGAGAGAGAGAGAGAGAGAGAGAGACGTGAGATTTGGGGAAATTAGGAGATGTATGAGAGAGAAAGAGATTTGATTCCATTTTTGTAACTAATTTGTTATGTTATTTTACCCTACTACCTTTATATTGATTAAAATAATATTTTAATATAATTTTTATCCATTAAATCACACCCATTGATTAATAGTGGGGGATGGTTGAGATTAGTCCATTGTGTCTCACCTAGATACATGGTCTCACTTGATCCTCCCCATATATATATATATATATATATATATATATATATATATATATATATATATGGTCGTGGATCAAATGTGGCAGTGTGGATTAATCTAATCCATCCATACCATTTATTCAATGGTCCAGATTGCTATTAAAAATAACTAATTTATCAATTAATTAATAGATGGAAAGGGCATAATAGTAACTAGCAAAATGCCATAAATCATGTCACTACAATCAAGGGATTGATTAATATCATGTTTCCATAACTGAATTGTTTACCATTTTAATAGTTGAACTGTACACCATTTTATATCTAACAATGCATCATTGTATAACTAATTGTACACCATTCAATCCTAGTGATTTTTATGGGATTTGATTTTGCTATTGTTCCCGCTTTTCATTCAAATGTGGTTTACTCACAATGATGTACAATTAGTTATACATGATGCACTGTTAGATATAAAATGGTTCACAATCAATTATTAAATGGTGCACAATTCAGCTATTAAAATAGTGCATAATTCAGTTATGGAAACGTGATCTTTATCACATCCATGATTATAGGGCATCATTATAGGAAGATGGTTACACCATTTTGTCTTTATATGGTTTTTAAATTATGTAAAATTAGTTATACAATGATGCACTGTTAGATATAAAATGGTGCACAGTTAAGTTATTAAATGGGAAGATGGTTACACCATTTTGTCTTTATAGTTCCTTTAGATGATGTACAATTAGTTATACAATAGTGCACTGTTAGATATAAAATGGTGCACAATCAGTTATTAAATGGTGCACAGTTCAGCTATTAAAATGGTGCATAATTCAATTATGGAAATGTAATCTTTATCACATCTATGATTGTAGGGCGTCATTATGGGAAGGTGGTTACGCCATTTTGTCTTTATAGGATTTTTAAATGATGTACAATTAGTTATACAATGATGCACTGCTAGATATAAAATGGTGCACAGTTAAGTTATTAAATGGGAAGATGGTTACACCATTTTGTCTTTATAGTTCCTTTAGATGATGTGCAATTAGTTATACAATAATACACTGTTAGATATAAAATGGTGCATAGTCAGTTATTAAATGGTGCACAGTTCAGCTATTAAAATGGTGCATAATTCAATTATGGAAATGTAATCTTTATCATATCCATGATCGTAGGGCGTCATTATGGGAAGGTGGTTACGCTATTTTGTCTTTATAGGGTTTTTATATGATGTACAATTAGTTATACAATGATGCATTGTTAGGTATAAAATGGTGCACAGTTAAGTTATTAAATAGGAAGATGGTTACATCATTTTGTCTTTATAGTTCCTTTAGATGATGTACAATTAGTTATACAATGACGCAATGTTAGATATAAAATGGTGTACAATCAGTTTTAAATGGTGTAAAGTTTATCTATTAAAATGGTGCACAATTTCAGTTATGGAAACGTGATATTAATCAATCCCTTGATTATAGGGGCGTGATTTATGGCATTTTGCTAGTTACTATTATGCCTATTCCACCTATTAATTAATTGATAAATCAGTTATTTTTAATAAAGAACTGGACCGTTGAATAAAAAGGTATTGATGGTATATATATATATATATATATATATATATATATATATATATATAGAGAGAGAGAGAGAGAGCATAGTCATAGATGTTACAATCAGAGGTACAAATTAAAATACTTTAAATAATTAAATTTGTAATATATATACGTAAAAATTAAAATATATAAATATATACATTCTATCCAAAACATAAATGATATATAGTATATATCAAAGTATTGAATTATGTAACAAAAAATTTCTTCTTCATTTTTTTTAACAATGTAATACAATAACAGAACAAAATTTACCGAGAGTATTTCTATTATACATTAAGTACATATTATTAGGTGTGTAAATTTAGATTGGGTCCGGTTTCATGAGTCTTAGTTCGTGAGTTCGTCGGTCCGAATCAGCCAACCCGGACCCCACCTATTTAATTATTCGTATCAGAATCTTGAACTCGGACCCAACCTATTTATTTCACAGGTAAACCAGACACGACCCGCTTAACCAGTTAATAAATTTATTTATATATACATTTAATAATTTTACTAAATAAATTTTATTCCTTTGAAAGTCAATCACTATGACACTATATTCAATCAATAAAAAGTATCATAATTCAAAACATAAAAAAAGAAATAACATAATTCGTAAATAATATAATATATTATCATTTTCTGAGGACAACATTTGCAAAGATATGCAAAATAATAACAACATACATAATTTAACATGTTTTAATATTTATGTTTTAAAGATATATCTTGTTTTTTTATTTAATATTATTACAATTAATTATTTACTTAGTTCTTTTAAATTCACAAACGGGTTGGATGGATTGAATGGATTATAACAAGTTTACCCGAGCCTGACCCGTTTGCTGGATGGGTTATTCAGATTTGATCTGGACCCATGAAACCTGGACCAATATCCATTAATTTCGTGTTAGGTTGATGTCGCGTTTGCGTGTCGGGTCCGAAATTGACACCCTACATACTATGATGTATTTTAAAGCAAAAAATCTTCCGCAATAATTTTGGGCAGCTTTGTTTACACGTTCCTTTCAAAAAGAAATGAAATTTCATCTATCTGAAATGATCAATGGATGTCCTCCAATGACGATGTCTTAGTAGGAATCTTTGAATCACTTTTTAACAGTACTATGTACTCCAAGGATGTCCTTTAATGACCCGTTCCTCTCATTACAGCTAGCTTTTTAACAGCACATGTACTCCAAGGATCCTCCAATGATCCATCCTCTCATAGCATATCACACTTTCCGTTTTCCTATTAGCTAGTTGAAGATTTTAACTGCTTAAGCTTTTAGATAAAGGCAACAAATTGCCCCAAATGGCCGAGATTGGTTAATCATACAGAATAGCTTCAGAAAACTCTTTTGTCCAAAATAGTGAACTCTTTTATTTTGATTTGGGTGATAGGAGATATTCTTTCTCCACTTAGGTGTAATCCAAGTATTTGTTGATTTGACTGAATCGACTCTTAAGCATTTTAGAGGGACTACAAATATCAATTAGGGGAACTACTAATATTTTTCAAGGGAACTGTTGATACCTTTCAGAAGACAAACTAATAGGTTTTGAAAGAATTCGTTGCCTCAATTCTCGTTATATAAAATAGATTCATATGGTGTTGGATGTTGATGTTGTAACACTGGAACAAACAATACACTCACACAGGGAATGAAAATAACACGAGTATTTTTTACGTGCTTAGATTCCTCAATCTTAATGCACGAGGCCACGCCCACAGAAGAAATAATCCACTACCAAAAAACAAACTGTTATTACAAATACAACTAATTTTACGAAATTCAAAGACTCCCTCTTTAAATTACTACAAACACTTGTATTCAACTATTTTCGTGTGTTTCTTCTAAAAAAAACCCAACACTGTTGGAATCCCTCCAACTTCAAATGCCTTTGAATGGTTTGACTAGATCCACGTCGTAGATCTTCACCTTCTTCACTGAAGAATATATGCACGTAATAGTATGTGGAAGGAAATCACAAAGCTCTCAAATTTCTCGTATATTTTTCTTTGAGGGACAACTCTCCTTAAGTAGCACAATAAGCTTGAATTACATTCTTGTAATTGATTGAGGAACATGATAGGCTACAAAAAGGAAAGTTAATCAAACAAGATTCTTTCCATGTACATAAGAAATCATTCAAACAAGGAAATCAGTCAATTACAAGTAAAGGTGGATTCTAAAAACTAAATCAATTACGTTTAAGTTAAGATAAGATTTCCAGCAACCTAAAATATATAGAAAACTTGCCAAACAAATATGCACCAAATGTATGATGTAATCTGTCCAGATATTGTTCAGGCAGCGTTGCATCACTAGTTTATAATACTACAAACTTGCACTATGCTAACAATATAAATAGTTAGCAAAGAAACAAAACAGTTCATCCATCAAGAAGTTTAAACATAGACCATACCTATGTGAAGTTATAACAAAGACAAACATGGTTCAACAAAAATATCAACAAATTACATAGTTCAACAGACTATATAAAATTAATCAGACTCCCTTCAAGTGTTGCATCCTCCTCCATATCCTCATATGCAGGTTGCGAGACTTTAATAGCAGCATCGGCCAATTCACTTAGACCATCGGTGGTAGCTATACTTACCCCCCATATTTGACTAAATGGTGAGAAAGGTGCAGTTGCTGAAGCACGAAGCTGCTGGAGAAAGTTAAGGGCTTCCGTCTTCTTTGAGGTCCAGAATTTGATTTGCCTATCAGACTCAAAGATCTCAGCAAGCAAACGGACATCAAACAATAAGTTAGGCGGAGACATAATCCATGTTGGAACACTAGAACACCAAGATCAGTGCAAGGAGGAGCAGTGGAATGCATGAGAAAATCATTGATCTTTGTTCCCTTCAAGATTTTGATGGAGATAGACAGGGGACTAGGAACATCTACCAAATCCTCCATAGCCTTCTTTTTGAAACCCTGAGAAACAAATACTTTGAAAATTAAAGAAGGGAATAGAAGAATACCATACAAACTAGAGTAACCAACATGAGTTCTGCAATATTAAAGATTAGTATTCCAATGTTGTATTCTCGCTTGGCCTCAATGCAGGAGATGAGCACAACTTGATACATGGTAACAAAAGAGAAATATCTTTAGGGTGTGCGATTGTGATTGGCACTTTTGTGAAGTGGTGATTATTTCTTCGTTAAGTCTTTTGCCTTAAACTTCACCTACTAAGTGGGTCACACATGTACCACATTGCCACTAATCACTTTGGCAATTGCATTCATATCAGTGGGAAAGATAGAATTGTCCATATTAATACCCTCAAGAACTCCATTTATTACTTCTGGTGTGACGGAGTACACCTTCTTTTGCTACCAAACTTATCTAAACTTAGCAGAATCTAGATCCACAAAAGGGGAAGGTATGTTGCAATAGAACTCCCGAAAAACCTTGTCAACATAAGACCCAATGTTTGTAACAAATCCAAACAGCCTAGGTTCCTCAAATAATGGCAGTATCCCATATTTGCACAACTACTTCCCGAAGTTTTTGATTTTCAGAAGTACAAAAACATGCATGCGTATCTTCACCCATTTCAAGTTTTGAGTCAAAGGGCTCATGCATAAAGATATCCGAATTAGTGTTTGAACATGATGTTTCAACACTGTCATTTCAAACATCATCACCACCACGGTCTAGAATATCTTCACCGGATGCATCATCACAACCACCAGCATCAGACCACTCCTCTCGCTCTCACTATCCGAAGAGGATGAACTATCATTAGACGGATTATCACCACCCTCACGAACATTTAGTTTATATAGTGGGTCTTCCCTCCGAATTTCATCCTCTGAATCAGTAAATACTGTTTGTTTAAGAAGACATTTCAAAGGCCTCTCTGATGGCTCACTACTTACTTTCCATCTTTTTTCTTCGACATATTTTCTTCCTTCTCATAATCAGAATCCTCAAGTACTGTTATCTCACGTCTTCTTTTTTTATTATAGGTCTTCAACACAGTCTTGGCAATGGGTTAAACATAAAGAAAGAGATGAGTGTACTTGGGTGGTGTGGAAGATATCACTTTAGCTACGATCTCCACTTCAATGCCAGTCCACCCTCCTTCTGACATAGGAGCAATAGGATCGATGAGTGCATTAGGGTTAAACCCATCCTGAGGATCTTCTGTTTCGTTGCCCTTTTCTAATTTGGGTGAGGAATTTTGCAATTCCTCCTCAGTGGTGCGTGCTTAAGAAATCTCGACACCAGGCGTGACACCTTCATGCCCAATTTCACCATGGAGCTCCTAGATTATTGATGGCGACATGGGAACGACTTGAAGTGGAATAGGGTTTTCCACGGGAACAGTTCCCATATTCGGTGGTCGTCTCTGATTCCAAGAAACCTGTCGTAGTTCTCGGAGAAGTTGATCACTAGTTCTCACCATTTTTGTGGGTTGAGAATGTGGCCCTGTGAAATCTCAAAAGAAAAGCACTAAAGGAACAATGCAAGAGAAGGTTAGAGAGAGAGAGAGAAATCGAGCCAAGTGGAAGAGAAATTATGCACATATATAGGAAATGAGAGAGAGAGAGAGAGAAAAAAACTGCCATAAGTGGAGAGAGATGAATGGCGTCTAACTATGGTAGTTTTCCAAGAAAAACTTCTCATCTGCTAATTTTTTAAATTCAAAATTTGGAGGAAAAATCCCATAAAACCAGTAGGTGGATCGAGTATAAAATTAACACTGATCTAAAACAACCTTTATTCAGGACCAAAATCAAGAAATAACTCACTTCCCGATATAGTGCCTCAATCAAATTAATTTGCAGATATTTTCCATAAGCCCAAAAATATGACCTTAAAAGATGCTTAGAATGATGTGTTTATTTCTGGCATAGATATAAAAAGCACACAATAAGGCTTCAATTTTTTAGAGTGACACAATTCAGTGTTGTAATACCTTTTTCAAAAACACAAGCATACAAAAGTCAATGGATCAAAATCATTTTCTGAATTAATAAATTCGTTTGAGTGAAAGAAAATAACACGGGGATATTAACAAGTTGGTAGATTTTGCACCAAAGCATGGGTAGCACTTTCTCAGAAGATCATCACATTTTTCATGCATATAAAATAGGTGCTAGAAAAGTTCGCAACTGATTAACATTCATACTCAATGTTTAGGCAGATTTTTCCGTCAAAGGCCTCCAAAAATAGAATAATCTTTTACTTGAGAAAAGTCATTCTGTTTACAAATTAATTCACAATTGTGTTTAGCTAGTGAAAGTTCGAAGATACCCAACTCAGATGAAGTAGCTCAAATAAAATCAGTCGATATAATAATCCTACTAATGCACAATGTCTAATGCAAAAACAAAAAGAGTAAGATCAAAATGTGTTGCAACACATCAAGAGAGATATATGATACATATGGTATTGTAACACTAAAGGCAACACTTATCCGAGAACACAAACACACAAAGACTGTTTCAGGGAATTAAATTTTTGAGAGTCCATGGCTTTAGTGAAAATATCAGCAATATGTTTCTTAGTAGTAACAAAATCAATGGTTGTAATTTTATTCTGAACCAAGTCTCTAAGGAAGTGGTATCATATATCAATGTGTTTTGTTCGCGTGTACTGCACTGGATTTTTGAAAATATTTATGGCACTTGAATTGTCACAATAAACAGTGAGAGTTATCTGTTCAACCCCATGGTCACTCAACATTTGTTTCATCCGCAACATTGGAGAATAACAACTCCCTAAGGCTATATTCAGGCTCAACAGTGGATAAAGATACATAATTCTGTTTCTTACTATACCATGAAACTAAATTGTTATCAAGGTAAAAACATTCTCCAGTAGTGTCTTTCACTCATCGACATCACCTGTTTAATCAGCATCACTAAACCCAGCCAAGTTAGTGTTAGTGTCAAATGAATATAAGATACCAAGTTTAATAGTCCCATTTACATATCAAATGATTCTCTTTACAACTTTCAAGTGAGACTCTTAAGGACATGACTGATACCTAGTATACACACAAACATTGTAGCTTATATCAGACCTACTAGCGGTGAGATACAAAAGACTCCTAATCATACTTTTGTAAAGTGTAAGATCAACAAGAGTTCTACTTTCAACTTTCGACAATTTATCATTAGTGCCCATGGGAGTTTTGATATGCTTTTTATTATCCATCCCAAATTTCTTGAAAAGATTTTTAGCATAGTTCTGGGTGATAAAGATCCCTTTGTTAAACTGCTTCACTTGTAAGCCAAAAAAGTAGTTCAACTCACCAACCATGCTTATTTCAAACTCAGTTGACTAAAAACCCACAAATTCATCAAGTCTTTGTTTTGAGGTATAACCAAAAACTATGTCATCAACATGAATTTGTGCAATGGTAATAATATTCTTAAATTTCTTGATGAATAGTGTTTTATCAACACCTTCTATTTTATAACCCATATCACATAAAAAAAATTGGGGTTGTTTTGGACCATGCATGGCCTTTTTGAGTTTGAACACATGATCTTTTTAGTATTGTTGAACACATGATTGGGAAAATGGGGATTTCCATAACCTTTTTGCTGCTCAACAAACATTTCCTCATTTAAAAGACCATCCAGGAAGACACTTTTGACATCCATTTGAAACAAATTGAATTTAAGAATGCACTCAATCTTATGGACTCAAGTCTAGCCACAGGGGCAAAAGTTTCATCAAAGTCCATTCTTTCCACTTGAGTGTACCCCTAAGCTACTAGCCTGGCATTGTTTCTAGTTATGTTACCAAATTCAGTAGTTTTATTTTTAAAGATCCACTTGGTTCCCATAACATTGGTTTTTTCAGGTTTGGGTAGCAGATCCCACATATCATTTCTTTCAAACTGTTCAAGTTCCAATTGCATGACATTATTCCAATATTCATAAATAAAAGGCTTCTTTAACATTTTTAGGTTCTATCACCACGTCTCTGTAGTTTATATTTTCTTTGCCTCTTGTGTTAATGCCTCCTGAGACCTCTCCATTACCTGATCTGTGGTATGATTTCTCTTTATTATGTTTGGTGGTTCTTTTCTAACTTGATCAAAAACATCAAATTCCTCAGTTTCTTCATCTTCTGGTTCTAGGTTAATTTTTTCATTCACATATATTTTTGGTGTTGGATCAGGTGTTCTAACATCGTCAGAAGCACTTCCATCACTGCTCACAGTGTCGTTGATTTCAGGTTTACCTGCAATCTCAATATCCTTATCGCTGGTGATATCTACAAAATCATTAGTATTATCCTCAACCACATTTATAGACTCAATAACAGTACGAGTTCTCATATTATAGACTCTGTAAGATCTACTATTCAATGAATAACCAAGAAAGATTCCTATATCATTTTTGGAATCAAACTCACCAAGATGTTCCCTGTCATTGAGAATGTAACAAACACAACCAAAAATGAGCAAATAGCTGACAATAGGTTTTTTGCCCTTCCATAACAAGGTGTAATTTAGGTTCCTGGATGAAAATGAACCCGATGGTATAACAAGCAGTATTAACAACTTCAAACCATAACTTAGGAGTGATTTTTTGGAATTTATTATCACACGTGCAATCTATTGAAGAGGTCTATTTTTTCTTTCCACTAAACCATTTTGTTGGGGATGGAGTAAGCGCATATAACTCATGAAAAAATCCAAGATTTTCACAAAACTTAAAGAAATTTATGTTTTCAAATTCTCTACCATGATCACTCCTAATCCTTCCTACATTACAATCTCTTTCATCTCTCAGCCTAAGACACATTTATTTCAACACAGATAATATCTCAGATTTTTCTCTAATGAAGTCTGTCCAGGTGAAATTGAGGTGAACTTGGACAAATCATCTACACAAACAAAGACATAGTTCTTACCTCCTATGCTCTCAACTTGCATAGGTCCCATAAAGTCCATATGTAGAATTTCAAGGTAGTGTCTTGATCTAATGTGTTGCAACTCCATGTAAAATTCTTTTTTTTGTTTTCCCGACTAACACCGACCAAAAAACACTACTGTGATCATTGTTAAGTTTCGGAACCTCGACCACTGTTCCTAATTTAATAAGATTCTGCATACTACGAAAATTTTGGTGACCCAACCTTTGGTGCATAATTTAGACTCACTCAACGAGATGTTATAACACATAACAGAAGTGTTGTAACATTGAAATTGTTGCTACTGCAGATAACAGTTGTCAGACGACATGTTTTCCTTCAAGATGCATTTGTCAGCTTTATTAAAAATAGTACAAATATTTTTATCAAACTTGACAAAAAGAACATCATCACAACTGAGTTGATGCTGACAAGATATAACTTTTAATCCGTTAACATACATTACATTTTTAAGAGAGGGAAGTCCAGAAACATTCAGAGTTCCTTTTTCCAAGACTTTGCCTCTCGTACTGTCACCAAAAGTCACCAAACAATTTTCATGTTTTCCAAAATCAATGAGTTTTTCTAGGTCACCTGTCATGTCACGAGAATACCTACTGCCAAAATACCATGATTTAGTAACATTATCCTTAAGAGAGGTGCGAACAACATAGCAAAAAAGTCATTTTTGCTGGCCCAGATTTTTTGAGGTTTATCAGAAAGATCAACTTTAATTTTAGGAATGTTTATTTGACGATGTTGTAACACATTGGGAAACACTTTGCCTTCCCACTGTTTCTTGAGTAGGAAACACCTAGGTCTTATGTGGCCAGAACGGTTACAATAATGACACATTGGTACAAAATGATTGTTTCTCTTTCCAACAGAATCAGAAGGAATTCTTTCTTTAACAAAACTAATTTTAGAACGTTAACCTTTTTTATTAGTGTTTTTGCTAAAGGAGGCAAAGCTAATACCTGCATGATCTTTGTGAACCTTTCTTTGAGATAAGATTTCATCGAGTCTCCACTTACCAGTATTCAATTTCGTAACTGATGCCATGGTGTTGCTCAGCTCCATTTTCACCTTGGTCTTGATCCTTCCTCTCTGTTGCTTGTCTTTCAAATTTGATCACTTTACCCTTTAGTGAATCCTTTGTACAGTAAGATTGGCAATTTTATTCTCTAGGTTCTCATTTGTCTTACAGACAACTGGTCACTTTTCAAACATCTTTTGATAGACCTTCCTGAGTTCTTCATCACCCGATTCTTCTTCTTCTCTATAATAATTCTAGGAATCTTCATCATTTGAGTTATTATCCTCTACAAAAGTTATAGAGTTTAGAATTGTTTCAACAAATAGAAAAATAGATTCAGACATGCTTGGTTTTGACACCAGAAATAGCACTGTGGTGCGTTTTATTACAACGAACCTTTTTCTTCATAACAATGGATGTGAAAGCTACGTTACTGCTCACATTTTTTTCATCTTTATCACCTGGTTCTTCATTACTCCATGAGGTGTGAACGATTTCCCATTTTTCTTAAGAGTGTTTGCACATTTAACTTCAATATGCCCAAAGCCACCACACTCCCTGCACTTAATCCCCTTACTTTTCTTGAAGTCCACCGTGTTAGATTGTTTTCTTTGAGGGCATGTGGCTTTTCCCAATTTGGGAAACTTGTTGTTCTTGTTCACTTGCTTGAGATATTTATCAAAGTTCTTGGTAAGACGTGCGAGAGAATCACGTAGGTCTTCTCTAGATTCGAATGCTTGTTCTTTAGTTGTTTATGCCCGAAAAGCAGTCTTCTTACTTTTATCCTTCTTGTAAATGACCTCTTTATCTTTCTCCTTTTTGATCTCGTCGAGATTCATTTCAAAAGTATGAAGTGACCATATGTGTTCATCTAGTTTCATCTCACTAAGGTCTTTTGATTCCTCAATAGTTGTCGCTTTGTAGCGAACCTTTCTGGAAGAGATCTCAAAACCTTCTTAACAAGTTTATGTTAGAATACTTTTCCCCTAAAGTAAAAGATTCGTTAGCAATATCATAGAGTTTAGCATTAAAATCACTGATATTTTCATTTTCACTCATGCAAAGATGTTTAAATTTAGAAATAATTATTTTTAGTTCAAACGTCCTTACAACTTTGGTTCCTTCATAGGCAACCTGCAGATCGGTGCCTCTGTCGCAGTCTCACACGTTGAGACTAGTTTAAATTGATTCTCATCCACAGTGCTAAAAATAACATTAAGTGCCTTGGAGTTACTGTTTGTTGATTGATCTTCAGTAGTGGTCCAATCATATTCCTTTTTCGAAGTAGTCTTTCCATCAACAATTTCAATAGGTGGCATCCAGCCAGTCAAGATGGATTTCCAGTACATTCGTCAACAGATTTGATGAAGGCTCTCATATTTGCCTTCCAGTAGGAGAAGTTGGAACCAGTGATCGTGGAATGGAACTTCATTCACAAACATTATCCATAATAGCAACAGATATTAATAGAATCTCACTAATAAGAATTAGTGGTAGGATTTTAATGTCAATTGAAAGAATCTATTACCTTAATTCTCGTGATTTACGGCAGATTTGTTTAGTATTGGATATTGATGTTGTAATACAGGAACAAACAACACAGTCACATAGCGGAACGAAAATAACACGAGTATTTTTAACGTGCTTAGATTCCTGAATCTTAATGCACGATGCCCCATCCATAGAAGAAACAATTCACTATTAGAAAATAAATAATTATTACAAATACAACTGGTTTTACGAATGTCAAAGATTCCCTATTTAAATCACTACCAACACTTGCATTCAACTAATTTCAAGTGTTTCTTCTAAAAGAACTCAACACTTTTGGAATCCCTCCAACTTCAAATGTCTTTGAATGGTTGAGTCGATTCACGCCATAGATCTTCACCTTCTTCGCCATAATAGTATGTTGAAGAAAATCACAAAGCTCAAATTTCTGGTATATTTTTCTTCAAGGAATAACTCTCCTTAAGTAGCACAATAAGCCAGAATTAAGTTCCTATAATTGAGGAACATGATAGGCTACAAAAAGGAAAGTCAACCGAACAAGATTCTTTCCATGTAGATAAGATATATTTCAAACGAGGAAAACAATCAATCACAAGTAAAGCAGTTTCAAAAAACAAAATTAGTTATCTTTAAGTCAAGATAAGATTTCCAACAACTTGCAATATATAAAAAAATTGCCAAACAAACATGCACCAAATCTGAGACGTAATCTGTCCAGATATCATTCATACAGTGTTACATGAGCTCCCTATACTTGATAAGTATTATAATTTCCTAGATCAAAGTTGATTTCAACCTCTTGCGGATGAAAATTAATTTTACCACATAAATTAAGTACAGGGAGTCAACAAATCAACCAGGGAATCAAAGGAGGAGCTCATATAGGGGGCCCCACTCGCCCACAGTTCCTATCATGAGCTCGGCTTTTTTAACAGAATATTGTATTTTTTTTACCATGTTACACAAATGAACCGAAAAAAGAATAGCTTAAAAATATAATCAAAAACGGCTTTGGAATCGCCGTTTTTTCTTGAGAGTCGGAAAGCTTGAGACCGTTTTTTATGAGATTTTCTTTTTTTGTTTTTTATAAAAGAAAAACGGTCATGCAACGACCGATTTATGCAGAGTTTTTATTTTAATATTTACTACAGAGTTTTTTGTTTTTTTATAAAAGAAAAACGGCTAGTTGTTAGACGTCTTTTGCAGTTAACAGTGCGTAATTTTTTATGCTATTTTGAGTGTATTGCATATTCAACTATTCTTATTTTGTGTAAATGTTTTAGAGAAAACTAAAAAGATTATACTATTAAGTAGTGTAAACATAATATAATTATATAAGAATTAAAAAATTGCTAAATAATCTTAAAATATATAATTTTGGCTCGTCTCGCCCAGATCATTTCCGCTCTGCGGGTACCATTCCCGCCCCACCTAATATTTTATTTTCTTAAAATATATAAATGGGGCAGGCATAGGTTTTCAAATATCCATCCCGCCCGTCATCCCTATATTGGATAGATATAATTTAAAAAATATAATATAGTGAGAATTTAAAAAAAAAACAAATTAGTTATAATTTGTATTATTTTTCGTCGGATTTTCTATCCGGCCCACCCCATTTTCGTGTATCGGCCCACCCTACTAAAGTGTCCTGACTCCGCCATTGGGCACGGTGGGTACTTGAAGACCTATGCCCGACCCATCACTATGTTTTAAAAATAAAAACATTAGGCAGAGCGGGAAAAGGGTACCCACATGGTTGAAGTGGATCGGAACGGGTTTGGCCAAAATTGTCATCACAAATCTAATAAGACCTACCACCTAAAATTTTACAATTATAATTTTATATATTCAAATTAAAACATTAAAAGTTGAACTTTTTATTTTATTTTTTGTTTCAAACTCCTCGAAATCTAAGACCGACTATATATATAATAATAATATAATATGATTATATATACCAGATTATTGTATAAAATTACTCCAGGTTAATGTGCATGTCCTTTCATATATACCAGATTATTGTATAAAATGACTCCAAGTTAATCAGTACGGTCATAGTTTCAAAAAAAAAAAAAAAGGTTAATCAGCATGGTCATGCAAGGCAAGTTTCATGAAAAAATTGTTGGATTTTAAACTTGATTTTGGTCCAATTAATATTGGGCTTGAAAATAAATATTTGAGTTAAAAGATAAAATAAGATCCAAGCCCAAATAGGCCCAAGTTCTAGAATTTGTCTAGAAGTGTCTTGGAAAAATATCTTAGATATTATTGGTAAGAAAGCTTGTAGAATATTCTAGGAAAGTAGATATTTTGGAGGATGATTCTAGTAGATGAATTATAGCCATTAGATCAAATAAATCCTAACCATTGGTTAGGAAGTTGTACTAGTATAAATAGGGGTGTCTTGATCATTTTGTAACAAGCCAAAATTTGAGAAGAATCAATACAAGCAAATATTTTTCTACCAAAAACTCTCTTATATTTCTTAGCCTAAATAACCTCCTCCTCCTACAAAGAAAAAATAATTCTTCTTCCAACTTCCAATTTCTAAATAACCCCTTCTTACCTAAATTGAGATAACCCTCCTCCAACAAAGTGGTATCAGAGCCACAAGATCACTTGTGGTTTACATAAAAATATGGCAAATGGTGTGGCTTCCTTTCAAGTCCCTATGCTCAACACAAGCAACTATGATAATTGGAGTATCAAGATGAAGGCCCTTTTGGGTGCACATGAAGTTTGGGATATTGTAGAAAAAGGTTATGTCGAGCCACAAGACGAGGCTACACTATCCCAAACTCAAAAAGATAATTTAAAAGATTCAAGAAAGAGAGACAAGAAAGCTCTCTATCTCATCTACCAAGCTTTGGATGATGATGGTTTCGAAAAGATCTCAAGTGCAACTACCGCCAAGGATGCATGGGAGAAGCTTCAAACATCTCACAAAGGAGCCGAGCAAGTAAAGAAGGTACGTCTCCAAACATTAAGAGGTGAATTTGAAGCTTTACATATGAAAGAGTCCGAATCTATTTCCGACTATTTTTCAAGAGTTTTGGCGGTTTCTAATCAAATGAAAAGAAATGGTGAAAAATTAAGTGATGTGAGAATTATGGAAAAGATACTCCGTTCTTTAAGTCCTAAATTTGAGCATATTGTCGTAATAATTGAGGAAACAAAAATTTGGAGGAGATGACTATTGATCAATTATTGGGGTCATTACAAGCATATGAAGAAAAACATAAAAAGAAGCAAGATATTGTAGAACAACTTTTTAAAATGCAAGTGAAGGATAAAGAAGAAAGCATGAGCAATGAACGTGGTCAACATGGAAGAGGTCGTTTCCAAGGACGAGACGGACGAGGCCGTGGTCGTGGACATGCACGAGGAGGTTTCAATAATAATGAAGATAGAAGAGAATACCCAACCGGTGGACGGGAGGAACAATCCAAGAACAAGGTACGAAAAATCACAAACTAAGTGTTATAATTGTCAAAAATTTGGACACTATGCTTCCGAGTGTAGAGCTCCCAAAAACAAGGTTGAAGAAAAGGCCCACTATGTGGAAAATAAAAACGAAGAAGATGTCAATTTGTTACTAGCATACAAAGGTGGTGATGGAAGACAAGACAACACTTGGTATCTCGATCTTTGGTGCAAGCAACCATATGTGTGGAAGAAGAAGCATGTTTGTGGAGCTTGATGAATCGGTGAGTGGCAATGTTTCTTTTGGAGATGAGTCTAAAGTCCCGGTCAAAGGAAAAGGTAAAATTCTAATCCGCTTGAAGAATGGAAGTCATCAATTTATTTCTAATGTCTATTACGTTCCAAATATGAAAAGTAATATCTTGAGTTTGGGACAACTCTTAGAGAAAGGTTATGACATTCACATGAAAGATCGTAGTCTTTCTATAAGAGATGATAGAAATAATTTAATCACTAAAGTGCCAATGTCTAGAAATAGAATGTTCTTATTAAATATCCAGAATGATGTAGCAAAATGTCTCAAAGCTAGCTACAAAGATATATCTTGGCTTTGGCATCTACGATTTGGGCACTTAAATTTTGGCGGATTAGAATTACTATCAAATAAAGAGATGGTAAGAGGATTACCTTCCATCAATCATCCCGATCAACTATGCGAAGGATGTCTATTGGGAAAACAATTGAAAGAGTTTTCCAAAGGAGTCAAGCTCGAGATCACGAAGCCCCCCCGGAGCTCATACACACGATGTTTGTGGACCAATCAAGCCAAGATCTCTCGGTAAAAATAATTATTTCCTCCTCTTTATTGATGATTTCTCTAGAAAGACACTGGGTATATTTCTTGAAAAGTAAGTCCGAAGTGTTCGAAGCATTCAAGAAGTTCAAAGCTATGGTGGAAAATGAAAGTGGATGCAAAATCAAGGCAATGCGATCGGATCGTGGAGGAGAATTCACATCTAAGGAGTTCCAAGAATTTTGCGAAGCAAATGGAATCCGGCGTCCCTTGATGGGGCCCCAAGATCCCCCAAAGAAATGGCGTAGTTTGAGAGAAAGAATAGAACAATTCTTGAAATGGCAAGGTGCATGCTCAAAAGCAAAAGGAGCAAAGGAGTTTGGGGGCACGATGGCGTGTGCGGTGTACTGTCAAATCGTTCACCAACTAGAAGAACTGTTTGGGGAAAAACACCACAAGAAGCTTGGAGTGGAAGAAAACCAGGTATCTCTCATCTAAAAGTATTTGGAAGCAAAGCATATGCACATGTACTGACGAGAGAAGAAGTAAGCTTGATGACAAAAGCGAGACATTCATCTTCATCGGGTATGACTCAAATTCTAAAGGTTATAAGTTATATAATCCAAATACTAAGAAGCTTGTGATAAGTCGTGATGTAGAGTTTGATGAAGAATCGATTGGGATTTTGGCTCCCAAAACAACTTCAATTTCTTTCCGGATTTTGAAGAAAATGAGCCGAGACCAATCGAGCTAACAATAGAAGTTCAAGAAGAGCCAACTACTCCATCCACTTCACAATCAACAATTTGAAGGAGACTCGCCACCATCATTTCTAAATGAAAGAGGCATAACACATGCAAGGAGTCTAGAAGATCTTTATGAGAACACCGAGAGAATAGATGATATAACACTTTTCTGTCTACTTACTTGCATTGTGAACTGTGACTTTTGAAAAAAAAGTCAAAATAAAAGATGGAGACATGCTATGGATGAGGAGATACAAGCAATCATGAAGAATGACACGTGGGAGCTGACCTCACTTCCAAAAGGACATAAGGCTATCGGCGTCAAGTGGGTGTACAAAGCAAAGAAGAATGCTAAAGGAGAAATTGAAAGATATAAAGCAAAATTTAGTCGCAAAAGGCTATAGTCAAAGAGCTGGAATCGACTATGACGAGGTATTTGCTCGATCGCTCGCTTGGAAACAATAAGGCTTATCATTTCTTTAGCAAACTCAAAATAGGTGGAAGATTCACCGGATGGACGTAAAGTCACTTTCTTAAATGGAGTTCTCGAGGAAGAAGTCTACATTGAGCGACCCAAAGGGCTATGTGGTGAAGAATGAAGAAGATAAAGTCTTGAAGTCAAGAAGGCTCTATACGGATTAAAGCAAGCACCAAGGGCATGGAATAGCAGGATCGATAAATACTTGCAAGAGAATGGGTTCACTAAGTGCCCGCACAAACATGCACTTTATGTCAAGGTCAGAAAAAATGATGTTTTGATTGTGTGTTTATATGTGGATGACTTGATCTTCACAGGAAATAATCCAGACATGTTTGAAGAGTTCAAGAAAGCAATGACCAGAGAATTTGAGATGACTGATATCGGGCTTATGGCATATTACCTTAGCGTTGAAGTTAAACAACAAGAAGATGGGATTTTCATCTTGCAAGAAGGTTACGTGAAGGAGATTCTCAAGAGGTTCAAGATGGATAACTGCAAGCCTATTAACACACCAGTGGAGTGCGGGATCAAGCTATCAAAGTATGACGGAGAAGAAAAAGTGGACCCGACATTGTACAAAAGTTTGGTTGGAAGTTTGCGGTATTTGACGTGCACTAGACCAGACATTCTCTATGCCACCGGTCTAATAAGTCGCTACATGGAGAATCCAACCACTACTCACATGAAGACTGCTAAAAGGATTCTTCGCTATCTCAAAGGTACGATCAATTACGGCTTATTTTATTCAATAACTAATGATTATAAACTTGTTGGCTATAGTGATAGCGATTGGTCTGGAGATGTGGATGATCGAAAAAGTACTACTGGCTTTGTGTTCTTCATGGGAGATACCGCATTCACTTGGATGTCAAAGAAGCAGCCGATAGTCACTCTCTCAACCTGTGAAGCCGAGTGACGTAGGTGCGGCTGACTTGTGTTTGCCATGCGCAAGTTTGGCCGAGAAATTTTCTTTGAACTGGGAATGACACAAGAAGATCCAACTAAGATTTGTGTCGACAACAAGTCGGCTATGGCATTGGCAAAGAATCCGGTGTTTCATGATCAAGCAAGCACATTGACACTCGCTACCACTATATAAGAGAATGCATATCAAGAAAGGACGTACAAATGGAGTATGTAAAGTCTCAAGATCAAATTGCGGACATCTTCACCAAACCGCTCAAGCATGAAGACTTCATACGACTTAGAAGTTTTCTCGGAATGACAAATCAAGTTTAAGGGGGGGTGTTGGATTTTAAACTTGATTTTGGTCCAATTAATATTGGGCTTGAAAATAAATATTTGAGTTAAAAGATAAAATAAGATCCAAGCCCAAATAGGCCCAAGTTAGAATTTGTCTAGAAGTGTCTTGGAAAAATATCTTAGATATTATTGGTAAGAAAGCTTGTAGAATATTCTAGGAAAGTAGATATTTTGGAGGATGATTCTAGTAGATGAATTATAGCCATTAGATCAAATAAATCCTAACCATTGGTTAGGAAGTTGTACTAGTATAAATAGGGGTGTCTTGATCATTTTGTAACAAGCCAAAATTTGAGAAGAATCAATACAAGCAAATATTTCTCTACCAAAAACTCTCTTATATTTCTTAGCCTAAATAACCTCCTCCTCCTACAAAGAAAAAATAATTCTTCTTCCAACTTCCAATTTCTAAATAACCCCTTCTTACCTAAATTGAGATAACCCTCCTCCAACAAAAATTGGCCAATAACTAGTAGTCATTATTAATTTGTTTTAAATATTAAAAAAATCTGCCGCTTTTAAATTTTTTTGGCAGAAATCGGTCATTGCATGACCGTTTTTCTTTTATAAAAAACAAAAAAAGAAAATCCCACAAAAAACGGTTTGAAGCTTTCCGACTCTCACAAAAAACGGCGATTCCAAAGCCGTTTTTGATTATATTTTTAAGCTATTTTTTTTTTTCGGTTCATTTGTGTAACATAGTAAAAAAAATGTAATATTATGTTAAAAAAGCCTCATGAGCTCGCATAAGAAACGGGGTCTCACTCCCTACATTTAATTAATACCTAAAGCCCTAAATAGGGATCGAAGCAGTATAACTATTGGTTGTGAATTTTTTTTTTCTAAATTTTTATTTTTTGGTGAAATTTTTGTTCGAAACATGATTGTCTGTGGAAGAAATAATTTTTTTTCAAAGAAATCTCATTTATCTACAAAATTAACTTATTTTTCTCTTTTTCCCTCACACTTCCCAATAATAAATTATACTATTTATTTATCTCTTCCTCCAATTCATATAAAGATTTCCAATAATTTCTTTAATTTATCACTATTTTATTATTTTTCTCTTAATCTTGATAACAAAATGTATAAAATAATATCCATATTGCCTATTTTTTGATCAATTTTTCTTTTTTATTCAATTTTCTTGAATTATATTTTATACTATTTTTTCTACAAATTTTTTCACAAACAATCAACATCTCTAAAAAATTCTTCATCATATCAACATAATCATTATCTTTACACATCCAACTTTAACTTAAAAAAATATCACCCTTATTTTCTCAGAAAATAAAAATGGATGAAATGAAATCACAACCATTCACAACCATAACCTTTATGTTTAAAATTTCACTCTCCTAAAAATAATACTTCATGCCTAAAAATAATATCTATTTGTTTATTCTAAAATAAAAATGAAAACCTCAAATATTAAAATTTCTGGCTCTATCCCGATATTAATAAAATTAAGTCCTAACCAAAGTGGTGCAAGATTGCTACTATATAACGTTATTGGAGGACATTCATTGATTTGAAGTAGATTAAAAAAATTCCTATCAATTATGTTTAAAATTTTACTCTCCGAAAAATAACAAACTGACATTTCAAATGCCTCAATATTACAAGAAGTAAGTCCATGTACACCACATGATATGCAAGATGCGTTATTATAACATCGTTAAAAACATCCACTAAAATCAAGTATATAAAAATCAGTTTTTGGTTGCATAGGTAAATATAACAACATATGCTATGACTAAATATTAAATTTCGTCCATCTTTGAATAAAAAATATATCAAAGCTGCCCAAAGTTACTGCAGAAGATTTTCATTTTAAAATATGTCATAATATGTAGTTAATATTACAAATACTCTCAGGTCCATTTGGATGGATGGATTTGGAATTCTAAGGAATTTCAAATAAATGGATTTCAAACTCCTTATATTTAAAACTCCACCTCATATTTGGATGATGTGAATTTGTGTAAGGATTTCAAATCCATCGTAAATTTTGATGAAATAAATTAAAAACTCTATTTATTTTCTTAATTGATATTTAATAAATAAAAATAAAAGATATAATCTTATTATTTTATAAATAATTATAATTTTATATAATAATAAAAATATGAAATATATAACTTTTATTATGTGTGTATATGTGTGTGTGTGTGAAGATAATGCGATGTGAATATGTGAGAGAGAATAAACATGAGTGTTTGCAGTGTACATGTGTGTAAGTGTGTAGTGTGTGCAGTGTGTAATGTGCATAAGTATGTGCATTGTGTGCCAATGTGTGAAGTGTGTATAAGTGTGAGTAAATGAGTGCAACGTGTCTAATGTGTGTAAGTATGTGCAGTGTGTGTAAATGTGTGCAGTGTGTGTAAGTATGTGTAAATGTGTGCAGTGTGTGTGTGTGTGTGTGCGGTGTGTGTAAATGTGTATAGTGTGTATATTGTATTTAAATGTGTGTAGTGTATGTAAATTGCAAGTAAGCATAAAGCGGAAAAAAAAAAAGAATGGATTTCAAATGACTAGTTGGTAGAGATTTAAAATCCTTTGAAAATGAACTAAAACTTAAAGATGGATTTGAAATCCATTAATTTGAATTTATATGTCAAACAAGGGTGCGAATTTAGCTAAGGATTTCAAATTACTCATCCTAAATCTCCTCCCAAATCCCCCCATTCAAATGCCCCTCAATAAATTTTGGTCAAAGATGATTTTGGCACATAAACTAATACTTTGATATATTGCATATCTTATGAGTTTTTGATAGCATATATATGTTCTACAAAATTATTTATTGAAAGTAGTAGCGAGGAGTTAGAGTGACACTAACTTTATGTTGCTTATAGTAGTATACTGAACAATTTATTGAAAATTGAATCTGTAATATTAATTACACAGTTTCCTTTAGCAGTTATGGTTTGATGGATACAAATAAATTGAACATTTGGTCCAACAATACATCAGCAATATTGGAATTGTGTTTTGGTTCTTGTGAATGTCCTTCATCCAACTTTATACCTCTCTCTCTCTCTCTCTCTTTCTCTCTCTCTCTCTCTCTCTCTCTCTCTCTCTCTCTCTCTCTCTCTCACACACACACACACACATAATAATTGTTGTTGTTGTAGGTTTAGTTGAGTCTTTCAATCTCCTATATATAGATCTCAACTTCATTCATCTAAACACACATCTCAACTTTGATTTTAATATATATCATACAAAAATGGAGTGTGTTGGAGACCTGGTAATATTTTCCTTTAATTATTTTACTATTGAAATTTATAAGTTAGTAAACATTTATTTTGTTTTTATGCAGGCGGATTCAAACAAGAAACTCAAACAACTCCTGGAATTGGAAGAAAGAAACAAGCAGCTTAGTAAAAAGGCTAAAGAAGCAAAAGAAAAGTTTGAGGGTGCACTACAAAAGGCCAACAACCAAAGTGAAATCACCATCTCCCAAACAAGCCACGTGGAGGGTTTGGGTCTTCTTCTGGAGAAATTCCCGTTGTGGAGGGGAAGAATTATCATACAACCTCAAGATAATGCTTCCAACAAATGCAGCACTTCCGATAACCTTGAAGCTCAAGTGCGGGATGTGGTGGGTGAGGAGAGAGTGGGAGGACAAATAAAAATAGTGTTCAAGTAGAATTATATTAATTTCGATCTTTTCTTCTACATTATGTCTGTTTTTCTTACTTAAGTGGGATACCCCAACAAATGCTACGTACTAATTTTCTTGCATGCAGCTCTAATTCTCTCTCTCTCTCTCTCTCTCTCTCTCTCTCTCTCTCTCTCTCTCTCTCTCTCTCAATCTCTCTAATTTTCTGTTTAATATATAATCTCTCTCTTTTTCTTTGTGTTAGGAGCTTATAAAGAAACGCACGTATTTCATTACTCTCTCTCAATCTCTCTAATTTTCTGTTTAATATATAATCTGTCTCGTTTTCTTTGTGTGAGGAGCTTATAAAGAAACGCACGTGTTGACGTGCGTTTTGGTCAACAAGCAGAAATATGTAAAAGATTTAACACGTGGAAATGAAAACGTGCGTAACGTATGTTTATTTCTGGCTAATTATGCCTTTTTTTGTATTTTGCCGAGCCGGAATATCGGGGTCGGTTTTTCTTATAATTGGTTACAATTGTCCTCCTCTTCTTTCCTCCTTTTCCGACTCTTTATACCCCTTTGAGTAAGTGGGTTTACAATAGTCATCTTTGCACTAACTATTCACTAATTAATAAAATAGTTAAAAAAACGACACATGTCCCTCTATAGTTGTGCACATCGCCAAAACTTGCCACTTGTCGACTTCTCTTCATGATTCTCGACATGTGGCGGTTTCGATACCAATAAAGTGTTAAACATGGGCATGTGTTTATTTTTACGGTTGTCGCGCGTGCGTTTCATCTCGAAACTTGGGCTCGGGGCTCGGGGCTCGGGGGGCTCGGAGCCGTGTTGCGGTTGGGCTCGGCATTTGTTGGGCTCGATGGGGCGAGCCTAATTCGTGGACGTGTTGTTGTACATCATTGTTGGCGTCACCCGTAGGTCACCTATTCGAATATGTGTCGGTGATGACGTGGATTAATTTTTCACAACTCGGCTCGGGTATCATCAAAGGCCCCCAAGTTTGATTCCGATAGAAGAACTTCAAGTCGGAGTTAAACTTTAATGCTAATGATGAACAATTAATGGGGAAACGGGTTTCTCAAAGGTTTTGTTCTTTCCTGGTACTGCGTAGCAATTAATGCTTGAAAACGCGCATTGGTGGGTTGCCATAATGACGGACACGTGGCGTCTTGTGGTTGGACCAATTTTGCGCAGGAACCGAAAAGGTACGTCAGTTCTGTCAGCGGGCGTGGGGACGCGACGTTTTTTGATATGTTTGACGGCTTTTAAATTTTTAAAAGGCGTGTCTTTTTCGAATAATCGTCGCGCCTATCGAGGAACCCTATCTATAAATACCTTCGTTTCCCTTCATCATTCACTTTCGCAACCATTAACCTTTGAGCTAAAGCAAGTAGAACCGAGCAGAAATTTCGGGTCGGCCTTCCAAGTTCAGAGACTTCAAACTTAGGTATTTTTTCCAAATACTCTCCCTTTACCTATAAATGTCTTCTTTTGAGGATAGTAGGAGTCGTAGTTATAGTGTAGAGGTTGAAATCGAAGATCCCCCCTCTGAACCTTCTGTTTCTTTCTCACCAAAGACGGCCATCACCGCCTCATAGTCCGAGTGTCATTCAGATATCTTCTCCAGACTCTTATCGAGGTGGAACGTCTTTAGAGTGGACGCACACTATCTTCGATCCGACGCCGGTGATGATTTGAGAGAAGGAACGGTGTATCGGCCGGCATCGAACAAGAGAGTTCGGTGAAGAATCACCGAAAGTGTTGATTTTAGACAATACCCGATCGGAAGAAGAAGAAAATATGGACCCATTGGAGCCGGAGCGTGATAATGTAGAGCGGGTAGATGAACCATCGGCGATTCACGGCCGAGAGGCCGCTAGGGCCCGTAGGCCACCGTAATGGCGACGGTCGGCATGGAGGAGGCCCTCGTCCGTGTTGAGCCTCGGTGGACGCCGAGTGACATAAACGATATCCCGAGCATGTTAATGATTCGGGAGGTGGATGAATTCGGCGGAGGTACCGTATTCCAAGTGGTATCGATTTTTGGGTACCTGGGACGGCACGGAAGTTCTCCAAGATCCACGGCCGGGTTGCATAGTTGTATTCGCCCCTGACCTTTTATATGGTTTGAGGTTTCCACCGCGGCTTTCCTTACGCGGTGGTTTTGTAAGTGGGGAATGCATCCGCCCAGTGCACCCGATTTCTTGGGGCGGGATCATCGGCCTCCCGGTGATGTTTCACCGGAAAAGTATCCTCGCCCCAAATTTAAGGAGATGAACGAGCTTTTTGTTTGGCGAGCAACTCCTTCGTCTCGGGGCCAGCCGTCCGGGTGGTATTATGTACAGACCCGACTGGGGTATCCGGATGGTTTAGTAGAAGGTCTCCCTTCTTCTCTGAAGGAGTGGAAGGATAAATGGTTTTGGGTGGGTGGCGAGTGGCAAGCTCGCGTGGGAGATGGAGAGAGGGAGGTCGTTCTTCATCCTCCATCAAATTTTGTTTTTGGTTATAGTAAGTCTTACCTTTTTTCCTTCCTCTGCTTTTGCTGTTTATTGTTTCCTTTTGTAATTGTCTTTTCTTTTCACCTTTATAGAGAACCGGGCGTCCAAGGGGCCTCTGTCGGTTACCTTTGTTCGAAGGTCGAAAACATCCAGGCTCGGGGCATAATGGATAAGGCGGATTGAGAGGTTGGCTCACCGAGGCCAACTTAGCCGGTGGTTTGAGGTCTGCCTTTTTCCCGAACCCGAGGACGAGGGGCGGCTCGGGATGAGGTGGCTGAGCGGGAGGTAGAGGTTGAGAGAGAGCCTCACCGAACCCTCCCGTGTAATGAAGAAATACGGCCCCATTCTCCGGGGAGCGGCCCGGTGAGGACAGAGCAAGCTACGTTTGTCCCCTGCGACGGCCAGCCACGTCAGCGAGATCATCTGCGCTGTAGGGCCAACACAGACTCGAGCGCAGAGTGCGGCCATTTGTCCGAGGTAAACACTTATGTTTTTCATATTTCATTTTGAAACATCTTTCTTTTCTTTTGATCTTCTCGACGATGGTTGCTTTGTGCGGGCGTGGCTTAGACTGCGTGCACGTCTTCGCAGCGTGAGGAACACGGCTGCGCGACGAACTCCTCGGCGGTGCCGATCGACTGCGGATGTGGAGGCGGCTCGGAGAGAAGATATCCGGGCGGAAAACGCCCCGTCCGATGGGGTGCGGAGGCGGTGCAGCCTCTCCTCTTCAAAGGAGAAGAGGAATTGTGATGGAGGAGCTCGATCGGACCAGGGGTTGGTCGAGCGGCACCGAACATCCCGAACAGCCCCTGAAGAGGAGGTCCGCGAACTTTTTCGGATGACCTCGGCAGGGAAGGTCACTTCATCCCTCCAAGTCAAGTGAGGGATGAATATTGCGAGGGATGATCGGACTACGCCTCGATGGTTTGTGGAATTCATTCATTTGTGCCACGCCGACGCAGGAGCAAACGAGAGTTCTATCGGAGCGAGTCGGGCCGCGATGAGTGTTCGGCTCGTGCCTGGACAAAAGGCATCGAGCAGTCGCCGGAGACAGGCCGAAGAACAAATTCAATATCTATGGCCATGTACGGCGGATGATTGGGCTCTTATGGCATGCGGTTGGGGAACCGCGAGTTGGAGAAAAATATGCCGACCTGGAAAGGCGGCACGGGGATCTGCGGGAGGCCTATGCTACCCTCCAAAGGGTGCAAGAATCTTTTAAGACTCAAGCGGATGAGGCTACGGCTCGGGCCAACTCCGAGAGAGATCTGCGAGGCCGAGCGGGAGCAAGATCGGGCCCGCAAGGTGAAGAAGAGCTCGGGGTTAAGGTCGCCGAAGCCGAACGTCTTTGCCATGCCGGCCGAGGAAATGGAGAGCGTCAGCCGATGTACGCAGGGAGGTGAAGAACCGCCCGTCGGCAACCGAGGAAGTTCGTAGAGAGGCCATTAAAGCTTACAAAAACTCCGAGGAGTATGCATTCATGTTAACTCGTGGCCATGCGACCAGCTTCCGAGAAATTCTTGATTTGATTAATGGTGGGCGTACTGCTGCTCAGCTTGAGGAAGACCTGGCCCTCCTGGAGGCCGATCTCGATACCCTTCGGCCGAATTTTGCCGAGGCTTCTAATGCGCAGGCTCTCCTCCTCCGGACGTGGAAGAAGTTGGTTCTAGTGGTGCCGTCGAAATTCCGTCCCCCCGCTCGTTCTTGATGCTTTTATGTACCCCTAAGTAGGTAATTTGGCTTCGTGCCTCGAGATGTAATGGGCTCCGGCCTCCCTTATGTAATTATTTTTGAAGTAGAAATGAATTGTTATTTTCCTTTCTGTGTATGTGTTTCAAGCTTTTTGTGGATGCTCGGCTCTTTCCTTTTGTAAGATTTGTTGCTGTCTTCTTTTTTCCTTTTATTTTCCCAAGACGGGCTCGGTTTTCGAGATTTCCGAGTAAGGGGATCCGCCGCCTTAATTGATTCTTGTACTCGAGGGATGTAAACTATCCTTTATTTTGTTTTGAAATTTTGTTTATGAACCAAGTCTTTATTGCGCTCGGCGCATAATCGAAGTCCTTATTTTGTACTTGTACGTGGCCAAGTCTTCACTTTATGCTCGTGCGTAACCAAGTCTTGATTTCGGTGCTCGGTGTATAACCAAGTCTTTATTTTGTACTTGCACGTGGCAAGTCTTCACTTTATGCTTGGTGCGTAACCAAGTCTTGATTTCGGTGCTCGGTGTATAACCAAGTCTTTATTTTGTGTCGGTGCGTAACCAAGTCTTGATTTTGTGCTCGAAGTCTTGATTTTGTGCGTAACAAGTCTTTATTTTGGTGCTTAACCAAGTCGTAGCAAGTCTTTATTTTGTGCTTGTGTGTGCGTAACCAAGTCTTGATTTTGTGCTCGAATCGAAGTCTTGATTTTTGTGAGCGTAATCGAGTCTTTATTCGTGGTGAGTAAAAACTTCGTTTTCCTTTAAAGAGCTCACGAAATACCGGATGAAAGGATAATTCTTTGGAATCCTATCGGATCGTAGATCGAGATCTTTATTGATAATACCGCCGGGTATGCTACGTTCCATGGATGCATAAATTTTTCTCCACTCAAATATTCTAGCCCGGTACGCCCCACCGGATAAGACGTGGTGACCGAAATGGGCCCTCCCAGGTTGGCTTCTTCGGGTGGGTTGAATGCCCGTTATCTTTTTAATACAAGATCGCCGACCGAAATCTTCTTTTTTTTTACTTTCGAATTGTAGTACCTTTCACTCCTTTGTTTATACATCGCATTTTTCATCTCAAGATCGCACCTTTTTTTCTTCAAGCAGTCTAGCTCGGCTCGGAGCGCGGCCTCATTACGATCTTCTTCAAAATTTGCAATTCAAGGTAGGGGCTCCAATCTCGACAGAATCACCGCCTCGCTCCATAAGCTAAAGAAAAAGGTGTTTCTCCGGTGGCCGCTCGATGTGTCGTTCAGACGTATGACCATAGTACGGGTAGTTCCTCCGGCCAATTGCCTTTAGACTCCTCCAATCTCGCCTTCAACGTATACTTGAGTATTTTATTAACGGCCTCAACTTGTCCGTTCGACCGGGGGGTGGTATGGAGTTGAGAAATAGTTTTTATGCGGAAACTTTCACAAAATTTGAAACCTTCGATTTGTCAAACTGCTTTCCCATTGTCCGTAACAATCGAATGTGGTATCCCGAATCCACAGATAATAGATTTCCATACAAAGCTCACGACCTTTTCTTCATCTATTTTTGCCAAGCTCGCAGGCTCCGCCGCCCATTTTGTGAAATAATCCACCGCCACAATGGCATACTGACGCCCCCTTTGCCGGTGGGTAGTGGTCCGATGAGGTCCATTCCCATTTGGCAATAGGCCATGGGCTAAATACGGAAGTAAGTCGTACATTCGAGGATGATATCGACTGTGGTGCAAACCTCCGGCACCTCTCACATCTTTTGACGAGGTCGGTCGCGTCCTTTCTAGGGATGGCCAAGAGTATCCTTGCCGTATTAATTTATAGGCCAACGTTTGGCCCCAGCGTGGTTGCCGTGATATTCCCTCATGAACCTCTCGAAGTGCATAATCTGATCTGTCTCGGAAAAGCGCAAGGAGTGGGATGGAATATCCTCGTTTGTATAGGATGCCGTCTACTACTAGTGTAAACCGAGCCGCTTGAGTTCGTAGCGTTCGGGCCTCCACTTTGTTTTCGAGGTTGAACTCCTTTTTCTAAGTATTGGATGATTGGGGTCATCCAAGTCCATTCGACGGTTTGGTCGTATATATTTTTTCTTTGCACCAAAGTGACGGGGCGCATAAAGAGTGTGATCGTGACATCCGTGATGGCATCCATCCCCTGGATCGAGCCGAGCGAGCTAAGGCATCCTTTGCATGTTCTCGCTCGGGGCACATGTAAGACTTTTGTTTTAAAGCGTGATAATCTCTTCTTGACCAAATCCAAATATTGTGCAATTTTTGCTCTTTCGCTTCGTACTCGCCGTTGATTTGAACGACCAATTGAGAGTCATTTGTGCACCAATAGTTGTTTCAGGCCCATAGAGGCGCCATATCTAAGCCTGCTAGAAGCGCCTCATATTCGGCCGTTGTTCGTTGCGGGAATCAAATAAATGGCCGAGCAAAAGAGCATTTTTATTTGGATCGATTATCACGATTCCGCCGCCCCCTGCTCTAAACTGCGGTGGAAGAACCGTCAACGAATAATTTCCATTCTTGGTCTTCCTTGACTTCCAATTGTATGCAAGACGTGAATTCGGCCACAAAATCGGCTAAAGATTGTCCTTTTATGCGACGTGGTTCGTATATAATGTCAAATTGGCCGAGTTCGACGCCCACTTAATCATTCGACCGAAGTATCGGTCGATGTAACACTTGTTTCAACGGATAGTTCGTCAATACTATAATCTTGTGTTCTAAGAAATATGGGACGGAGTTTCCGCGCGTGATGATCAATGAATAAGCCAACTTTTCCATTGGTGGGTACCGGAGCTCGGCATCATGTAACGCTTTTGATATTTGGTGTAATAAATGGATGTTGAATAGAGCCATCATTCGATTAACATCGAGGTGATGGCGTATTCGGATCTTTTCGCCAAGTACAAATACAAGTCCTCTCCCTTGGGTCGGTTTTGTAATATAGGGATTGAAGATAGGTGTTGTTTGAGGGATTCAAAGGCCATCTCGTGCTTGCTCGGTCCACTCGAAATTTTGCTTTTCTTTATAATTTCAAAGAAAGGTTTGCACTTGTCACGTGGACCGAGAAACAAATCGGTTAAGGCGGCCAATCGGCTGTTAGGCTTTGTACCTTTTTACGAGTTTGGGGATTCTAGGTCGGTGATGGCTTTGATTTTGTCAGGTTAGCTTCGATTCCCTTTGGCTGACCATATACCCCAAAAATTTACCCGAGCCGACCCCAAATGTGCACTTTCTCGGGTTTAACATCATCTTGTACTCTCTCAAAAACAAACATTTTATTAAGATCGTTTAGATGATCGGACATGTACGATGATTTTACTAGCATGTCATCTACATAGACTTCCATAGTGTGACCTATCATTTTCTCAAACATCTTATTTACTAACCTTTGATAGGTCGCACAAAGATTCTTCAATCCGAAAGGCATCATCTTGTAGCAAATGAATTCCTCGGCAGAGAGAAAAATGAGGTATTTTCTTCATCTTCCGGGTGCATCCGTATTTGGTTGTAACCCGAGTATGCATCCATGAAGCTCATCGGCTCGTGTCTGCCGTGGCATCTACCATGTAATTGATATTCGGCAATGGATAAGCGTCCTTGGGGCATGCTTTGTTGAGGTCGGTAAAATCCACGCACAGGCGCCATCGCCATTGCTTTTCTTTACCAAAACAGATTGGCGACCCATCGGGATAGAGGGCTTCCCGGATGAATTGATTGTCTAGTAGCTTGTTAACCTCGATCTCGAGTGCTGCCTGTCTATCAGGGCCAAGTTTGCGTCTTTTCTGGATGACTGGGCGGAACGTTAGATCAATATTGAGGCGGTGGCACGCATGCTTGGGATCAATTCCTGGCATGTCTGCGTGAGTCCATGCGAAGACGCCAAGATTATTCCCAAAAATTCGATCAACTCACTTCGATATGGTTCGGGAGATCATGACCAATACGTAGTTGGCGCCCCTCGCTTGGCCTTCCGACATTGATTGTATCAACTTTGTTCTACCGGGTTCCGCTCGTTTTCTTTTTTGCTTTGCCCCTCCTTGATTTGCGAGGGTAATTCGTCTTTAGCGGCTCTAATTCGTTTTGATTGTCGGCTCGCCTTCTTCCATCATTGGCTCCTTCCCAGGCCGGCGACCGGATTATCCTCTGAACGATCACCGCCGCTTTCGGACTCCTCCTGGGCAAGGGATTATCTTGTGTGGTTTCACCTTTGGTTTGCCCTTGTTCCACCACATTAATCTCCACCGGTCGGAGTTTAAGAGAGCACTCTCGTGACTCCCTTTGATTCCCTTTATGTATAGCTTCGCCATCGGGCGTTGGGAATTTTATACAAAAATGATATATTGAAACGGCTTTGATATGATAAAGCAATGGCCTCCCAATGATGGCATTGTACTCCGAATCGGCATTGATTATTTTGAATGTTGTCATGACAAACCGTTTATGCAAACCTTGTCCCATTTGGATGGGCAAATCAACTTCTCCGAGCGGACTATCCTTCCTCCTCCAAACCCCGAATCTTTATCGTTACATGGACGGATATAACTATCATCCACGTTTAATCTTCAAATGCTCGGACATAAATGATCGATGATGAATAGCTTCCGGTGTCAATTAAAATTCTCGGAACCGGAATACCCAAAATCGGTGCGTGATGACCGGAGGGTCGAGAATGAGGATGGACCACCTGGTCGGCATCCGCATCCGAGAAACAAAGTGGCAGGTGGGTTGGCCTTCTTTGATTTCGCCACCCGAACTTGTCTTTCGGCATTGGTTGCTGTCCCCTAACATCGGCTTTTCTTTTCTGTTGGAGCGTCTATCCTCCATTGTGTTGGTATTGATCCGATGACACTTGACATCATGAGGATTTCCCCCCTGGTTTTTTTGGGGTGGGGTAGAGAGTTGGATTGATTACGCGCTCCGGGTTGGCCGACGCTGAGCTGATCATCTTGGGGGGCGGTGGCTCATGAACGCATTTTAAGACCGCCCCGCCGAACAATCCGCATAATTTCCCTAATTAGATCTCGGCACTCGTCAAGATCGTGACTATCGATTTATGATATGCACAGAATCGACGCGAATCTAATTTTTGACGGCTCAATTTTCGAGGCCGAGCCGGGAGGTAACAAATTCAGACTGTACTTCATTCCATATGGTCGATGGAGTGTGGGTCAAAGTACTCCTTAGCGCGGCGACTTCGGCTCTCGCCTCTTGGCGAGCTCTAAATCCGTAGTCGGATTTTCCGAGAACGGTCGGAAGCCCGACCCCGCCCAACCACTGGTTCTTTCCTTCCGTCCTTTTTCTTACGCCCTTGTCGGTGCTCGGGCGGTTATTTGCCATGGCTTCTTCCGCACAAATATGGCGTTCGCGCGGATTAGAAATTCTTTGCACGAGGTCGCCCGATTCGTGGATGGAGTAATTGAACCAAGTCTCGGGGCTAGTCCACCATGATCTGCGATCAAAATGGCGTCATCCGACACCGGCTCCATCTCTTGAACTTGTTTATTGAACCGAGAAATATAACTTTTCAGGCTCGTCCTTCCCTTGTTTGATGTTTACACGGAGTCTTTAGGCGCGGCTCGGACTTTGGACGTTAGAAATGTGTCGTAAAAGCGGAGGCCGATCCCCCATGCTTGAATGGATCCCCTCGTGGCAGGCAGGTCCTAAACCAACGTGGGCTCTTGGCCGCCCAAAGTCGTGGGGAACGCCTACGAGAGGATGGCATCGCTTGGACTGTATAGTTCCATCCATGCTAAGTACTTATGAACGTGAGTAGTCGGGTCGGTTTCCCCATTATAGAGACCGACCTGGGGGATTTTCAACTTTGGCGGTAACGGGATTGCCAGGATTCCAGGGGAAAATGGCGACGGGAGGGCTGGCTGGCTCATTACTTGGGGCGGTCTTCGAGACTGTTCGCCATCCGGACCGCCTTCCAATTGCTCGTTCGACGACGGCGTAGGCGGTGTATTTCTACATCCCGTTCCTGCCATAAGCTAGGGCCTTGGACCTGATTGACCCTGAGTTGCTCCCGCTCATCTGGAAACCTGAGCCGGGAACTTATCGATCGAGCTGGGCGAAAGGGATCAACTCCCAGTCGTCCCGCGAACACTGAGCGGGCATGACGATGTCGCGTTTGCTCCGGAAATGATTCTGCTATGCGACTTTGCTCCTCCTCATCTTCTCTCTGCCGTCTTCTGTCATGACGGACATGTTGTTCGTTACCCGAACTGGCTTCTTGGGCTTCATGGTGGGGAAGTCCGGGAATTTGAGGATTAATGTTAACATTTAGTTGTGGGTTGAGTGGGTTAGTGTTTGCAAGGAGTGGAGGAGGTGCTTGAGAGTTTGTGGTGGCGAGAGTTTGCGATATAAGTTGGTTCATTTGTTGTACAAAAGTTGGGTTGGCAATTAACTGAGCAAAAGGAAATAAAGTAGTGCTTCCTGCTTCCGTTTGGAGCATATTGTGGCCATTTGTAGTCTGGCCAGGTTGGTTGTTCAAATGTTGCTCTTCAGTCAAACGGGCATTTCTCGACAGTTGACTCATTTTTTCTATTACCCAAAAAGTTAAGTGTCAAACTTTACCTGGTTTTTATTTCACTTGCTTTTTTTGACTGGAACTCTGGATGGACCAATACGGCCCTCCTTCTAGCGCCAATTTGTTGACGTGCGTTTTGGTCAACAAGCAGAAATATGTAAAAGATTTAACACGTGGAAATGAAAACGTGCGTAACGTATGTTTATTTCTGGCTAATTATGCCTTTTTTGTATTTTGCCGAGCCGGAATATTGGGGTCGGTTTTTCTTATAATTGGTTACAATTGCCCTCCTCTTTCTTTCCTCCTTTTCCGACTCTTTATACCCCTTTGAGTAAGTGGGTTTACAATAGTCATCTTTGCACTAACTATTCACTAATTAATAAAATAGTTAAAAAAGACACATGTCCCTCTATAGTTGTGACATCACCAAAACTTGCCACTTGTCGACTTCTCTTCATGATTTCCGACATGTAGCGGTTTTGATATCAATAAAGTGTTCAGCAAGATGGGCATGTGTTTATTTTTACGAAAGCCGCATCGCGCGTGCGTTTCATCTCGAAACTTGGGCTCGGGGCTCGGGGCTCGGAAGCCGTGTTGCGGTTGGGCTCGGCATTGTTGGGCTCGTGTAGCGAGCCTTTAATTCGTGGCGTGTTGTTGTACATCATTGTTGACGTCACCCGTAGGTCACCTATTCGAATATGTGTCAGGCTGATGACGTGGATTAATTTTTCACAACTCGGCTCGGGTATCATCAGCATGTATTTCATTACTCTGTACACAACATACCACCACTAGTCTTTTCAAATACGCCAAAATTAATCACTTGCATTCCCAAAACAAATACAAATCAGGTTAACATTTTCACTTTGTTATCCAAATTAACATAGACTGCAAGTCTGCAATGAGTTCACAAATTTTCACAGAAACCCACTCTTAATTGTGCAACAAATTAAATTGATGCTCAAGAAAATCTTCACTAAGGGGGAAACAATACACACAAGCACCAATTTTCTCAAAACATATAAAATCTGAATCCAACGAATACCCAAGAAAATACGAATACCCAAGAAAATATGAATACCCAGATTCAGGTGGGTAGGGATTCTAGCCAATAGAAACAATGTCTATGGACTATGATGATGATTGATGGGGGAGTTCCAAGAACCGTAGGGAGCAGTGAGCTTGTTTTCCTCTGCTGCAGTTTCTGAAGCTGACGACATTATTGTAGTCGCAATTCTTCTTCTGCAGTTAAAAGTGCTGAAGAAAAATGGGTGCTCTGTGAAATCATGAAATTTGGAATCGGGGAAGTGGAATGGGTGCTCTATTTGTTTTATTCAAAAACAAAAATATAAATTCATCAAATATTAAAATTTCTTACACTGTAGTCTATCACAAGTCACAACATTAATGTGGCAACACGTTTTAGCTTCTTTAGTAGGTTTTACGTTTCTTTCACTTCATACCTGGACTTGTACACACATATAAATACATCACCATCGCCATTGTACTGTTCATGGAAAATTAATAAGATTCAGATATTTCCTCTCCTACAAATTGCAGTTCATATGTTTACTTTGTTGGATTAATTGTTTGTTTGGTAAAATGGGTGTTGACCTGATTTTGACCAAATAATTAAGTTGTTTCCATTAGTGAAAAATGGAATTAAATTATTTGTAAAAATTTACTAAGAATAGATGACCCCAAGATTTGGAATTTTTCAAAACCAATTCCGGGTAAATGAAAATTTAATCTAGAAGTTAGACTTAATACAAATAAATGGTATGGAAAATGGAAAATGTGGAGAAGGAGAAATGCTCCATCCCACATAGGAAAAAGATGCAAAATTTGCACACTTAATTTATCCCAAGTTGGACTTATGGGTTTGGGCTCTTGGGAGCACCCAAGTTTTTAAAAGGTTGACCTAAAGTAAGCAAGTGGATTTGGTTTTCCGCTAATTGGCTCAAGAAGTCGCGGGCTTGGGCTTCAAAGCCCTTATTCTTTTTGGACCAAAAACCTTTAAAATAATTGATTAATTAATTTTTTAAATTAATTAACGGATACAACTGGGAAAGAGGTTCGCTAATCGAAGCACGGCGACGCAAAACCCGTCGTCGGGTCATGCGTTGTCCGAATCCTTCGCATCCACGATCTAGATCCCGCCGCCCGCACTAGTAACTTTCGATGAACCGTCTCGCTGAAAATGTGTCTTTCGAGCTAAAAGCCGTGATCGCCCATACGAGGCACCTAAGGCCTATATTATTCGTATTTTTATGAGAATTAACACACGAAATTCATTATTAATAAAACGGTCATTGCATTCATCATCATTGACTTCCCACCTTCAAAGCTTGAAAGTTCAAACTTTGTTGTTCGTTTAGTTAGGTTTCACAATTCTACGCTAATTAGGAATAGTAAAAGTCGTTGTATTATTCCAATACGAATGCTGGGCGTATTTTGTCTTGCGGAGATCGAATATAATTATCGACTTAGCCATACACTCAAAAGCCATTTTCTTAAACATAAACCATACACTTTTACTATTAATCGCAAGATGAAATATTCGTTTCTCGTTGAAGACGATGGCATCAACATCAATCTCGTTCACACCAATCTTTGCCGCTTCCCGCTCACGGCAAAAAAGACGCCAAGTTCTCCCACCCGACTTCAAACGTTGGCAAAAGATGTTATTCTACCTTACCATCCTCGGGACAACCTTACAAAAAAAAAAGAAAACGATGATGAAGTCGACAACAACCGATGAATCGTTGTGGATGCTTGGCATAACAATGATTTTTTCGATGGTCGAAAACTCGTGTTGAACGGGGGGATAGCAGACGGCACCCTTATAATGTTTAGCATTCAAGACGCCCAAGGAATTGTGGGATTCTTTGAGAAGAAGTAAAAAACGGAAGAAAGATGACACAAAGAAATTTGTTGTCGGCAAATTCCTCAAAGAGTACAAGATGGTTGACACCAAGACGGTGATCACAGATAAGTTCGTGAGATTCAAATCATACTTCACGACTTAGTTTAAGGGATGATTTTGAATGAATCCTTTCAAGTGGCCGCAATCATCGAAAAGTTGCCGCCATTGTGGAAGGATTTCAAAATTACCTCAAGCACAAGCGAAAAGAGATGGGGCTTGAGGATCATTCCATTTTCGCCGGATCGAAGAAGACAACCGAAAATCGATGTGAAACCAAAGTTGGAATAGAGGCTAAGGCAATCTTGCTGAATCGAGCACTAGCAAGAAACGCAAGCACTCCAGGAAAGAAAAAGAAAAGGCCAAAAAGTTCAAGGATAATTTCTACAACTGTGGCAAACCGAACCACATGGCTATGGATTGCCGACACCCTAAAAAGGGCAATCAAGGTGGCAACTGTTGAATTATTTGGTATTTATTTCTGTAAACTGGATTACAAGGAAACATATCTATTACAGAGAATGGAAATTTGCAGAAAAGCTGAGGCGAGTTAACACTCTATTCGCAAGATAAACACGTCCCGTATAAGTGCTGACGGAACAGACGTGTTATCCCAAAGATACAACAACTTCGTCCTTGTAATAGCAGCACTGCAAATTACAAGGCACCTTTCGAACTGAAATATACAAAACTGAGTACACTATGCAAGTACAAGAAAGAAAATGAGTATGAAAGTGTGTTTTCTGAACAACAACAATGCTCCTATTTATAGGACTTCCAACCAGGTCTTGGGGTCTCTTTACTGTAGGGCAGTAACTTCAGGATAATGGGTTGTAACCTCCAGGTAGTGGGCACTCCTTCAATGGCCACTATGCTGTAATTTCCAAGTAGTGGGCAGAGTGGTGCTGTTCCATTATAAAAGCTGCAATTTCAACTTTTAAGTTGTAGCTTTATTTGTTTTTATTCGCTAAAAAATAAAACAACAAATGTTTTCTGTGCAAAACTAGGCCCAGTCCAGTCGGGACACGGGACACGGGACACGGTCACGGGCACGGGCTCGGCCCCGCCCCGGCACCCGGGCGGTCGGGCACGCGCGCGCCTGTGGCCTTGCCCACACACACATCACATGTGTATAGTTATTTCATCTTGCACACTCTTATACACACACTTACTTATATATTGAATAAAATTAACATTTTATTCCCATGTGGGATGGTGTCTTTTCACCTTCCCATCATCCATTATCCCATTTCAAAGTGACTATCTTGTGGATTTTATTTCTCACTCACCACTAAATGGTTTTGAAAAGTTAAATATACCACACCCATCTACTCGAAACGTAGAATTTTATTTTAATATTTAATTCCTCCAAAATTAAATAATTAGTCACTAAAAAAATTGGTCAAAGTTAGGTATCAACCATTACTTCTCAAACCAATTTCCAACAATCCCCCACATGAGTGGAAATCAAATGCACATGAAAATGCAGACTCTTGTACTCAGTTTAATTGAAACCATATTGTACCAGGACAGGTAGTTTGCGACTTTGAACCTTCCTTTGTAAATATCATCGGGTATACCCGCGGCCTAGTGGACGCAATGCCTTGAACTATTCCTCCTTCGTGTACACCTAGTCAATGACATTTATACAATATGACTTCTGTCACATTCCGTTCTTCAGTTGTGTCCTTTTTGGCCATGGACAACATTGAAGCGGCCCTCACTTCTCACTTATATAGGTGATCTCTCTTGACCGAGTCAATTTATCATTAAAAGTCCTTATGACTTAACCTTACCACAACCAACAAGTTTATTGCACTTGTTTTGCCTTCTAGGGATGGGTTAACTGATTTACAAGTGCTTAACTGAACTTTTAAAGCTTAGTTTTCCCATTGAACCAAGTTCTTGGGATCTCCAGTCACCAAGGTTGGGTTACCACTTTAATCATTATTTAAATTGTGGATTTTAATCCCATTCCCTCTAGCAATTTACTCAATTGATCTCTGTTAAGCCCTTTCGTGAGCGGATCCGCTATGTTATCCTTTGACTTTACATAGTCAATTGATATAACACCATTAGAGATCAATTGTCTTACGGTATTATGTCTACGAGAGATGTGTCTAGACTTACCGTTATACAATATTACTTTGTGCTCTCCCTATAGTAGCTCGACTATCACAGTGAATCATCATAAGAGGCACTGGCTTTTTCCAGCATGGAATATCTTCTAAGAAATTACGAAGCCACTCAGCTTCTTCCCCAGCTTTATCAAAAGCTATAAACTCAGATTTCATGGTGGATCTAGCTATACAAGTCTGCTTAGTGGATTTCCATGATACTGCTCCTCATCCAATAGTAAATATATATCCACTAGTGGAGTAGGAGTCCTTTGAATCTGAAATCCAGCTAGCACCACTATACCCTTCAAGTACTGGAGGGTATTTCGAGTAGTGTATTCCATAACTCAGGGTGTATTTTAGATACCTTAGTACCCTAGTTAGTGCTTTCCAATGCTCTTGGCTTGGATTGCTTGTATACCTACTCAACTTGTTTACAGGATAGGCAAGATCTAGACCTGTACAGTTTGTAATGTACATCAAACTTCCTATCACCTTCGAGTATTCCAACTGAGCTACCGGTTCAGCTTTATTTACTACCAGATTTAAGCTCAAATCAATGGGCGTTTTGCATGGTGGACAATCAAAAGCATTGAACTTCTTGAGCACTTTCTCCACATAGTGGGATTGTGTCAAGCTAATTCCTTCAGATGTTTTGCCAATTTTGATTCTGAGAATCATATCAGCAATTCCCATGTCTTTCATGTCAAAATTTCTTTTTAACATTTTCTTAGTGTCCATGATTATATCATGACTACTACCCATTATTAACATATCGTCTACGTATAGACAAACTATGACGAATGCATTTGACATGCCTTTAACATAAACACACTTGTCACATTCGTTGATTTTAAAGCCATTTGACAACATCGTTGTGTCAAATTTAAGATGCCACTGTTTTGGAGCTTGTTTAAGTCCATACAGCGATCTTATCAATTTGCACACCTTTTTCTCTTGACCAGGTGCTACAAATCCTTCATGTTGTTCCATATATATTTCTTCTTCCAATTCACCATTTAAAAACGCAGTTTTTACATCCATTTGGTGAATCTCGAGATTGTGCAAAGCAACATTCGCAATAAGCACTCGAATGGATGCAATTCTTGCTACAGGTGAATATGTATCAAAGAAATCACTTCCTTCTTTTTGTTTGAAGCCTTAAGCCACTAACCTGGCTTTATATTTATCAATAGTTCCATCAGCCTTATATTTCTTTTTTAATATCCATTTACACCCTAAAGGTTTACTACCTGTAGGGAGATCAACCAACTCCCAGGTATGATTTTGTAAAATGGATTCTATTTCACTATTGATGGCTTCTTTCCCGAGCGGACATCTGGACTAGACAGGGCCTCTTTAACTGTACTTGGCTCACCATCTAACAAGTAAGTGACAAAATCAGGACCAAATGATGTAGCAGTTTTAGTCCTTTTACTTCGTCTTGGTTCTTCATTCTCTTGTGAAGAACTACTTACTTTCTCATAAGTTCTTTTGTTAGAAATTATTCCAACCATTTCTTTACAAGCATATACATTTTCAAGAAATATAGCATTTCTTGATTCAATTATGGTACCTTCAGAAATTTCTAGATTTTCTGACTTGTGTACCAAGAACCGATATGCACTACTGTTGTATGCATATCCTATAAAAATACAATCAATCGTCTTTGGGCCAATTTTGACTTGTTTAGGTTCAGGTATTGCTACCTTATCCAAACACCCCCACACTTTAAGGTATTTATAAGACGGCTTATGATTTTTCCACAATTCATAAGGTGTCTTATTTTTCCCTTTAAGTGGGATTTTATTTAAAATGTGGTTTGCTGTTAAAACAACTTCCCCCCACATGTTCTGAGGTAGTCCAGAACTAATCAACATGGCATTCATCATTTCTTTTAAAGTTCGATTTTTACGTTCGCAATGCCATTAGATTGTGGTGAATATGGTGCAATAGTTTGATGAATTATTCCCCACTGGTTACATAATTCTTCAAAAGGTGCAACATATTCTCCACCTCTATCACTCCGAATTATTTTAATCCGGCTCCCAAGTTGATTTTAAACCTCATTTTTATAATGTTTGAAGGCTTCCAACGCTTCATCTTTGCTTCTTAATAAATATAAGTAGCAAAATCTTGTGCAATCATCAATAAAAGTGATGAAATATTTTTACCACCTCTAGTTTGCACAAATTTCGGATCACATATATCGTATGTATCAATTCTAGGTCTTTGTATTTCTTTCCACATAATGAAAAGGTAACTTAGCCATTTTAGCTTCAATACTGATTTCACATCTCTTTTGAGAATCAATTTTTGAAGTTGGAAGTTATTCCAAGTTCATTAATCTTTTATAGCATTTATTTTAACATGCCCTAATCTAACATGCCACAAATCGAAGACTCAAGCATATAAAGTAAGTAGGCTCAATTTTATTCTTTGCTTGAAGCAGGGTTACACGGCGAATCGCCATTACATTCATTTTGAACAGTCCATTATACAGATAACCTTTTCCTAGGAACTGTCCAAACTTAATTAAAATAAACTTTTCAGACTCAAACATAAGTCTAAAACCATGGTTTACAAGAAGAGATCCCGACACTAGATTCTTCCGGATTTTCGGGACATGAAGAACATCCTTGAAGCGGCTCTTTTCCAGTGAGCTTGAACCACGTTGCCTAAACTGCGGCAAAGATCGAAGAGGAAGAATTACCCATATTAAGTTTTCTACTGTACAAGGGGTGTAGGTAGAGAACGCATCCTTGTCGAACAAACATGCCGAGTGGCCCCGTGTCAATATACCACTCCCTTGGATTATCCACAATGTTTGCCTCAAAACCACCGCAGATAGATCCATATCGATCGGACTCTTGGATCATACCACTATGCTCAACCACATTAGCATTAGGTTGTCTATATTTTGGTTTTTTAGGAAGCCGACAGTCCTTAGCCATGTGGTTGGGTTTTCCACAATTGTGACAATTTCCTGTAAACGGCTTTTTGTTTACAGGTTTCTTTCCCTTGTAGTTGTTGTTGTTATTGTCACGTTTCCTTTTGCTGTTGTTACTAGAACTGCCATGTTCTAGCAAATTCGCATTTGCATCAATAGCACCCTTTTCAAACCTTGAATCTAATTTGCGATTACCTTCCTCAATTCGTAAACGTATAATTAGATCTTCAAGATTTATTTCTTTTCGCTTGTGCTTCAAATAATTTTTGAAGTCTTTATATCCAGATGGAAACTTTTCAATCATGCACGCCACTTGGAAAGCTTCATCCAATTGCATTCCTTCTGCACGAATATCGTGCATAATTAACTGCAATTCTTGAGCTTGATCCATGACAGTTTTAGAATCCACCATTTTGAAATCTAGAAACCCGCCAACCACTAAATTCTTGGAACCAGCGTCCTCAGTTTGGTACTTCTTTTCCAAAGAATCCTAGAGCTCTTTGGAAGATTTCACTTCACTATACACATTGTATAGCGAGTCAGACAGTCCATTTAGGATATAGTTGCGGCACAGGAAGTCACCCTGGCCCCAAGCATCAAAGGCAACACGTTTTTCATTGTTGGTTTAATTTTCTTCCACCACTGGTGGATCCTCCTTCAGGAACTTAGCGAGGCTCAGCAGAGTCGATAAAAAAACAAAGATCTTGGATTGCCATCTTTTGAAATCACGACTTAAAATTTTTCCGGCTTCTCAGCAGCAGGAGCAAGAGGGAACATTCACCCTTGAAGTAGACGCCATCGTTTACAGAAACAAAATTGTTTATCTTGCGTTGTTGAATTATTTGGTGTTTATTTCTGTAAACTGGATTACAAGGAAAGCTATCTATTACAGAGAATGGAAATTTGCAGAAAAGCTGAGGCGAGTTAACACTATATCCGCAAGATAAACACGTCCTGTATAAGTGCCGATTTTAATGCAGGGCGTGTTATCCCCAAAGATACAACAACTTCGTCCTTGTAATAGCAGCACTGCAAATTACAAGGCACCTTTCGAACTGAAATGTGCAAAACTGAGTACACTATGCAAGTACAAGAAAGAAAATGAGTATGAAAGTGTGTTTTCTGAACAACAACAATGCTCCTATTTATAGGACTTCCAACCAGGTGTTGGGGTCTCTTTACTGCAGGGCAATAACTTTAGGATAATGGGTTGTAACCTCCAGGTAGTGGGCACTCCTTCAATGCCCACTATGATGTAACTTCCAAGTAGTGGGCAGAGTGGTGTTGTTCCATTATAAAAGCTGCAGTTTCAACTTTTAAGTTGTAACTTTAATTGTTTTTATTCTCTTAAAATTAAAAAAACAAATGTTTTCTGTGCAAAACTAAGCCCAGTCCAGTCGGGACACGGGACACGGGACACGGTCACGGGCTCGGCCGGCCCGGCCGGCACGGCCAGCGGGTGGCCTTGCGCGCCCGCGTGTGGCCTTGCCCACCACACCTCCCATGTGTATAGTTATTTCATCTTGCACACTCTTATACACCCACTTACTTATATATTAAATAAAATTAACATTTTATTCCCATGTGGGATGGTGTCTTTTCACCTTCCCATCATCCATTATCCCATTTCAAAGTGACTATCTTGTGGATTTTATTTCTCACTCACCACTAAATGGTTTTGAGAAGTTAAATATACCACACTCATCTACTCGAAACGAAGAATTTTATTTTAATATTTAATTCCTCCAAAATTAATAATTAGTCACTAAAAAAATTTGGTCAAAGTTAGGTATCAACCATTACTTCTCAAACCAATTTCCAACAACAACCAACAAGCCAATGTGATGGAGGACAAGTCGGTTCCAATCAACATGTCGGAGCTTGATCTCACCGCCGTTGTGTTTGAAGCCAATAAGGTGGATAACCCAAGGGAGTGGTGAATAGATACCGGGGCTACTCGTCACATTTGTGCCGACAAGGAGATGTTCTCATCCTACACTCCGATAAATGGAAGGAAGCTTTTCATGGGAAATTCTTCGACTTCCAAAACCATTGGGCTTGGCAAGGTTGTGCTCAAGATGACTTCCGGAAAGGAGCTTACGCTTGTAGATATGCTGCATGTCCCGGACATCCGCAAGAATTTGGTTTCCAGTCCTTTGCTTAGTAAGGCCGGGTTTAGACTAGTGTTTGAGTCCGACAAGTTTGTAATAACCATGAATGGTCAGTTTCTTTGTAAGGGCTACCTTGATAAGGGCCTGTTTAAGATGTCTGTAATGTCTGTTTTCCGCCAAGAGGCGAAGAATAAAACTATTACTTCTGTTTACTTGTTGGATTGTTCTAATTTATGGCATGGTAGATTAGGACACGTAAACTTCAACACAATTAAAAGTTTAGTGAATCTGGATTCAATACCTATGTTTAAAACCGATCCACAAGACAAATGCGAAATTTGTGTTGAAGCAAAATTGGCCAAAGCACCGTTTCATTCGGTAACGAAAAGTACCAAACCACTCGAGTTAATTCATACAGATGTGTGTGATTTAAAACTTGTGCAAACACGAGGTGGGAAAAAATACTTCATAACGTTTATAGACGATTGCACAAGCTATTGCTATGTGTATCTTTTGAAAAGCAAAGATGAAGATTTAGTATCTTTTAAAACTTATAAGAATGAAGTTGAAAAATAGCTTAATTTGAAAATTAAGATGATTCGAAGTGATAGAGGCGGAGAGTATGTTGCTCCGTTTGAATAATTTTGCTCGGAAGTGGGTATAATTCATCAAACGACTGCACCTTACTCACCTCAATCAAATGGAGTTGCAGAACGCAAAAATCGTACTCTTAAGGAGATGATGAATGTGATGTTGTTAAGTTCTGGCTTACCCCAAAACTTGTGGGGGGAGGCCATACTTTCTGCAAACTACATTCTTAATAAGATCCCACACAAAGGTAAAAACGAAACTCAATATGAGTTATGGAAGGGACGTAAACCGTCATATAAATACCTCAAAGTGTGGGGGTGTTTGGCTAAAGTCGAAGTACCTAAGCCGAAACAAGTTAGAATCGGTCCAAAGACGATCGATTATGCTTTCATTGGATATGCTAACAATAGTGGTGCATATCGCTTCTTAGTGAACAAGTCAACAATTCCTGATATAAATGAAGGTATGATCATTGAATCAAGGAATGTTGTATTCTTCGAGAATATTTTTCCGAACAAAGAACAGAAAGAAGAAAGTTGGAGTAAACGAACTTATGAAACTGTAAGGTTACCTCAAAGTGATGATGAAGAGGAACCAAGACGCATTAAAAGGACAAAAGTAGCTAAGTCTTTTGGTCCTGATTTTCTAACTTATATGTTAGAAAATAAACCTAGAACTATTCAAGAAGCATTGTCTAGTCCAGAAGCTCCTCTCTGGAAAGAAGCTATCAATAATCAGATAGATTCCATCATGCAAAATCACACTTGGGAGTTGGTGGATCTCCCACCGGGTTGCAAACCTTTGGGATGCAAGTGGATCCTTAAAAGGAAGTATAAAGCAGATGGATCTATTGAAAAATATAAAGCCCGTTTGGTAGCTAAAGGGTTTAGACAAAAGGAGGGATATGCCTTCTTCGATACATATTCTCCTGTCACAAGGATTACGTCCATTCGTGTTCTCATATCTATTGTAGCTTTGCATAACCTTGAGATACATCAAATGGACGTCAAGACTGCCTTCTTGAATGGTGAACTTGAAGAGGAGATTTATATGGAACAACCCGAGGGTACGTTGCACCCGGTCAAGAGCGAAAGGTATGTAAACTTGTTAAGTCACTTTATGGACTAAAACAAGTACCTAAGCAATGGCACGAAAAGTTTGACTCGACTATGAAGTCAAACCGTTTCAAGATCAATGAATATGACAAGTGTGTCTACATTAAATGTACTACAAATGATTACATCATAGTATACCTTTATATAGATGATATGTTGATTATGGGTAGTAGTCATGATTTAATCGTGAATACTAAGAACATGTTAAAGAGAAACTTTGACATGAAGGATATGGGATTATCTGATGTTATATTAGGGATTAAAATCTCTAGAACTTCAGATGGAATTGTCTTGTCACAATCCCGTTATGTCGAAAGCATACTTAGAAGGTTTAATGCTTTTGATAGTCCTCCGGCTAAGACACCTGTAGATCTAAGTCAACACTTAGCCAAGAATAGAGGCGAACCAGAGCTGGAATATGCATGGGTAATTGGCAGTCTGATGTACTTAACGAATTGTACACGTCCAGACATTGCATATTCAGTGAGTAAACTAAGTAGGTTCACAACTAACCCGAGTACGGATCATTGGAAATCCGTGACAAGGGTACTTAGATATTTAAAGTATACCATGAACTATGGAATATTTTATACGAGATATCCAAAGAAGATATTAGAATCTTGTGATGCCAATTGGATATCAGACACAAAACACTCCAAGTCCACAAGTGGATTTGTTTTCACAATAGGTGGAGGAGCGGTGTCGTGGAAGTCTTCTAAGGAGACGTTCATAGCTCGATCCACTATGGAATCCGAGTTCATTGCTTTGGATAAAGATGGAGAAGAAGCAGAATGGCTTAGAAACTTCTTAGAGGATATTCCTTGTTGGAATAAGCCCGTGTCTGCTGTTATGATACACTGTGAGAGTCAATCAGCAATTGGAAGGGCACAAAGTAGTATGTATAATGGTAAGTCTAGACATATACGTCGAAGACACAATACCATTAGACAATTGATTTCGAATAGGGTTATTTCGGTTGACTACATGAAGTCAAAGGAAAACCTTGAGGATCCACTTACAAAAGGCATAAATCGAGATCAATTGTATAAACTATTAAGGGGAATGGGTTTAAAATCCACAACTTAAAGAATGATCATAGCGGTAACCCAACCTTGTGAATTGGAGATCCCAAGACCTTGGTTCAATGGGACAACTAAGTTATGAATGTTGAGCTGAACACTTGAAAAATGTGTTAGCTTATTCTCGATACATCCAAGTGAATGAAAACTTGCTGAATGTGGTCAGGTTAAGTTTAAGATTTTTAATGATTTCTATACAAAAAGGTGGAGTATGGCAGGATACTCTTCAATAGGAGATTACCTATATAAGTGAGAAGTAATGGCCGCTTCATAGAAACACTTATGAATCTAAGATATGGTCAAGGGCCGAAATGGACACAACGTGAGAACAATAAGTGTTAGAGTTGTTATTGTGTAAGTACTGTTGTCTCGGTTTACACAAACGGCTGAGTAGTTCAAGACTTCGCGTCACTAAGTAGCTAGTAAATCCGATAGTACTTTACTAAGGAAGGTTCAAAGCCACAAGCTACCTATCCTGATGCAATAACGATTCGTCGAGACTTTCAAGTGAATCTGCATACACGCATGCATTAATTTCATTCATGTGGGGATTGTTGGAATTGTTTGTTTGGTAAAATGGGTGTTGACCCGATTTTGACCAAATAATTAAGTGGTTTCCATTAGTGAAAAATGGAATTAAATTATTTGTAAAAATTCTACTAAGAGAGTAGATGAGAATAGCATTTGGAATTTCTCAAAACCAATTCCGGGTGAATGAGAAATTAATGCTAGAAGTTAGCCACTTAATACAAATAAATGGTATGGAAAATAGAAAATGTGGGGAAGGAGAAATGCTCCATCCCACATAGGAAAAGGAGGCAAAATTGCACACTAAATATATCCCAAGTTGGACTATAGGTTTGGGCCCTTGGGGGCACCCAAGTTTTTAAAGGGGTGAGGACCTACATGCTTGTGGGTTTGGTTCAAAGCACACACGCGCGCGCGCGCCGTTTGCCGGCCGGCTCGGTTCGGCTCGGTCCGGGTCGAGGGTCACGGGCCGTGGGCATGGGCTTGGGCTTGGGCTTCAAGGCCCTTATTTTTTTCGACCAAAAACCTTTAAAATAATTGATTAATTAATTAACGGATACAACTGGGAAAGAGGTTTGCACCCGAGTACGGGCGCACGCACAGGTTGTGCGTCAGGACGAACCTTCGCGCATCCACGCACGGGCAGGCACACGGCCCGTGCGCCAGGTCATGCGTCGATAAACATATGCGTCTGTCAATGCAAAATGTGTCTTTTCGAGCCAAAAGACGTGATCTTTCCATACGAAGCTCCTAAGGCCTATATTATTCAACCCCTGCTGACTGAATTAACACACGAAATTCATCAGATTAATAAAACTGTCATTGCATTCGAACATATTGACTTCCCTCCTTCAAAATCTTGAAAGTTCAAACTCTTGCTATTCGCTGTAGTTTCGGTTTTGCTAGTGCTGCTAACCGGAACAGTAAAAGTCGTTGTATCTTAGAGACGAACGCGGAACCGTAAGCACTCGGTATACGGTGCGTATTTCGTCTTACGGAGATTGAATATAATTCAGGCCTCAACTTAGCCATACACTCAAACCTTAGTCATTTTCTTAAACAGAAACCATACACTTTTACTAACATACTTCACGTTCTCTACAAATACAATAAAATCCGAACCAAAGTGATGCAAGATTGATACTAAAACGTCATTAGAAGACACCCATTGCATTGATTTTAAGTAGATAAAAAAAATTCCTATCAATTATATTTAAAAATTTACTCTCTTAAAAGTAACAAATTAACACTTCAAATGCCTAAAAGATATTTACTATTTGTCTATTAAAAAGAAACTTAAATATTAAAAGGGTGGGGCTATTTAGTACATTTTATACCCACCTTTTTTTCCTAATACACAATATGTATTGGAAAATATTTGTATTAGTATAGAAATGCATTGAGAAATATTGTTTGGTAAATGGGGGAGAAATTGGGGAGAAAAAATGCTTCTAGGAGAAGCTAAACAAAATAAAATTCTCATTTACATTTTCCCAATCCTATTACTAGCCAACGCAACAAGCAAAGAAAATCCAGCAATAATATTCCCTTCCTAATTCCGTATGACACCCATAGAAGCACCATCCATGTTCATTTTAAAGCAAACATCGTCTCGGAGCTTCAATAAAACCTTTATTACGCGGACTAGATGAAGGATGAAGAGGTTTTTTACGAGTTTAAGATGTGCAGTGAACGCGCAATGTCTATATCACCGACCCATGAAATATTTGTAGCAGACTAGCAGCAACAGCTTGCAAATAAATAAATCAATTGCGCAATAATTCGACGAGGGGGAATAACGAGAATTATGAATACCAAAACAACAAGAATTATGAATATTTGTTAGTAATATATATGGGAAAAATGCAAAATTAGTCTCGCATCTACATGGCTGTTGCAATATTAGTCCTATAACTTTAGAAATTGCGATTTTAGTCCTTTATGTTTTGTCTTTTTTGTATTTTTGGTCTCGTAATTTTAGATTTGTGCAATTCTGGTCCTATAGATTTTATGTTGATGCAACTTTTGGTCCTAAGGGCTATTTCAATATTTTAAATATTCCCAAAATGCCCTTGATAGCTAAAACAACCAATATACCTAAGATCAAGTTTAAAATGGTATCAGAGCCTATATTTTATTTACTTGAGTATAATTTATTTGTCATTATAAATTGCCTAATCATGGAAGAATTTTAGATTTATGAATCCCTATCAAAATCTGAGATACAAGTTCTATATTTATTATTTCTTAATTATGAAAATACAATAACACGTATAAATATGCCAAAATTGGCCATTTTGAATAATACGACCGAAATTACAACAATTAAAAAAAAATAAAAGACTAAAATTGCCAAATTTTAAAAATTACACAATAAAAATTGTTATTTTTTCTAAGGGGCAAAATAATCACAAGACTAAAATTGCAACTTTAAAAGTTACTGGGCTAATTTTGCAACGCCCTTATAGATACAAGACTAATTTTGCAATTTTCATTATATATATATATATATTCATATATATATAAGGAGAGGGTTATATGACACCACCTCATAGGGTGATTTTATGGGGACTAATCCTAGCTATATATCTAATTCTTTGAAAAGGCTGCGATTTAAGAGAAAAAATTGCAGATTATAAGCTAGTTAATTAAACACAGAGGTAAATTAGTCATCCTCCAAACAACCCAAGATTCACGAGATTAAGTTGATTCTAATGAGATCACTCAATCCTTGTCAAATCTCATAGCAAAATCAACGTGAACAATCTCCTCCTCCTTCTTCACCGCACTACTATGAGAAATCCTTCATCCTTCTTCTTCAACGCACTTCTGTGTGAAAAAGTTGCAGACAATTCGCCATAATTGCTAGAACTCGATTATAGTTCGAAGGTTGCTTATGAAGATGTAATTTGTTGCTTCTATAGATGTGTTATAGTGCTTTTATATACTATTAAAGCTATGTAATAAACATGTGTTATAGAATAAAAATAGTTCCAACCAAAATCGCAACAAACATGTACTACATAAGCAACGAATATACACCACATATGCAACACATATACATTAACTACATAAGCTAGTCATAAGCAACAAACCTATACTACATAAGCAACGAATATACACTATGTATGCAATACAGATACATTAACTACATAAGTAAGTCATAAGCAATAAGCATATACTATATAAGCAACGAATACACACTACGTATGCAACACAGATACATTAATTACATAAGCAAGTTATAAGCAACAAACCCATACTAGATAAGCAACGAATATACACTACATATGCAACACAAATACATTATATACATAAGCATGAAATAAGCAACAAACATGTCCTACATAAGTAATAAATATACACTACATATGCAACACAGATACATGAACTTAACACCGCAAAAATGTTTTACATAAGCAACACCGACACATTAGACAAGCAACAAACATATACTACATATGCAACATACAATTCAAATAAGCAAATTATTACTTACATGCACACACCTACACAAAATATACCATCTTAATATTAAATATGCAAGAATTGCATAGTACACAAGCAATATATTTACACTAATCATGCAACTTAAATGTGTACAAACAATATGATTATATTACATAAGCAGTTAACAACAAAATACACGGGAGAAAAAAACGTGAATACGAGCGAATAACTGAAGGCACACGTCACGCGAAAGAGGGAAGAAAATTCAATGTGATTGAAATCTCATCAATACCTGATTCTATATTGTAAAATGATCACCCTACTTTCTTAGTTGCTAAAACAAAAAAAATAAATATAAACCCCCCTAAAAATCTGGACCATCCAAATATTAATCTGTGGTTTGAATTGGTCCCTATGGACTCACCCTAAATGGGAGGACCCATCCATATCCTATATATATATATATATATATATGTGTGTGTGTGTGTGTGTGTGTGTGATTTGGATCCAATGAGACCATTCTACAAATCTTAATCTTTGGAGAGTAATTTCTAATGGCTCAGATATTGAAACCTTATTTTTTGATATTTAGATTTTTTCATTGGTTTTAAGAGTAGCATACTAATTTTATATTATTATGGATAAGTCAATATGTACAAATCAATAATTACATAAATCATGTTTTTTAACTTATTAAAAACTTTCTTTTCAAAGATTTGATTTGAGGATTTTACGACTTTGAAGATATATCAAAATTTTGAATTTTTCTCTTACTTTTTCCGTTTCCAATTGCTGATGAAGTAAAAGAACAATTATCTCTTTCAATCAATATTGATTGTTGATGAAATATATCAGAGATTCAGAGCTTTCCAATTTATCTGTATTTATGACTACATGATTAGTATAACTATATTGCAATAATAGTACTATGAGTTTGCATAGTTAGTATATATCCAAATTGATTGTTATAATATGTACGATAAATATAATTGCATATTTTAGTTTTTACTTGTTGCATGTAAACTACATAATGATTGCATGTTATACTGGAATTGTATATATGTTAATTGTTTTATGCATATTTTAGTCTGCAATAGTGCATAGTTAGTATACTCTTATTGTATATACTAATATATTTTTATTTGTATTATTAATGCATTTTTAGTATATACATATTGCATATTTAGTATATGCATGTTGCATGTATACTCCGTCATAGTTCTCAATGATTTCGTGGCACGATCGGAAAGTCATACGATTTTTTGGTTGCATATTTATTACTTTGCCATCGCATTTTTACTATGGTATTTTGCATAGTTAATACATTAGTATTGCATAATTAGTAGATTATGAAGAACACGTGTCCTTTGTATTGCAAAAGTCTTTTAATTCTAATGTTCCTATTTTATCGGTAACAGACGTGATTTGTGATGAAAGAGAATCATCAAATCTATCTTCTAAATAAAACTAGTAACCGTCATTTTTGGCTTTCTAATGGATGGATTACTTTGACTAATTTATTCTTATCAATTTTTTATTTAGGCAACAAATAATTAATAAATAAACTAAATCTTGGCGGTAAATTAAAATGGATCAACGAGTGGGATTTGTCCCTACAGACTCACCGTACAAATTGGTATCATATAACCCAACCCATATATATAAATACATGATTTGGATCAAATAGGAATCATATCATAGGGTGAGTCTGTATGGACTGATCGTCGTTGGAAGATTAATTTTAATGGCTGAGATTGTTTCCTTGATTTTAGGAGGTAAAGTACTAACTGATTGTGCTAGAAAATTTATTGTATATATAATTTGATGATGCTTAGAAAACTTTGTATTAGGAAGTTGGCATACCCATTTGTATGTAAATTCTACTTTGTAATAGAGAGAATAATAGCCGAGTCATATAACAGCTAAGTAGATTTGTCGATGACTTGCTGAAGGATGCAGAGAAGGATCAGCTAAGTCGCGAATAAGTTGTTTAGAAGACTTTTAGTCAAGTACATCGGCTTAGTTTTTCAGAAGAATTACAGTAGAGTTAACCCAAGGAATGATGGAGATGACTCAAGCCAAAGGGGCTAAACCACTCAGAGACAACTGGAAAGAGTCCATTATGTTGAAGTCAACAAAGTTACCTATTTTGGTAATGAAGATAGACCTACAAAAGGTGTTCTTGGTGAAAAAGTGCAAGAGGAATAAGCAAATGGGAAGCTTGTAGAACGCTGACACCTTTTAAGAAATCTGCACAAGGTTGGCAAACAAGGTTCGGTCAACATCAAAGCTGCAGAAAAAATACAAGCCAATGAAGACTAAGTAAGTGTTTAGAATTTTGTCTATCTCTTCAACGGATAAAATTCAAACTTCTACTATAAACGATAAGGAAAGTTTTCAAAGAGATGTTACGAACGAAGATAGATCACAAGAGAGAAAACATTCAAGCAATACATCTAAGAAACCAAATATGCAAATACTCTCTCTCAATATAAATTCAAAAACCCTCAAACTAAATCCAAGACACTTCATCCAAAACTCTCACGTGCAAAGATCAAAGTTATTCATCATGTTGAAGATAAAAACCTTTGTGAAAACAAACGGGGTCTGTATTCCCAAGGATTCAAGGAAGTATAGTGAGGTTCAAGGTTAACCATAGTTTGAATCTAAATGAGGGTTGTGTGATCAATCCCTAATGATTCGAAGAGCTGAAGTAGTGAGGCAGCTGGCTTGTGAAGAGTTGAGTCTCATAAGATTAGCTGGCTGTGTGATCAAAGCGAATCTTGGATTGTACTTTTGTAACTAAGCCATTGTTGCATTATAGGATTCCTCCTGGAGCAGGAGAATAGTGGAGTAGAGGAATTACCCCACCCTCGAACCACTTTAAAATTTATGTGTTCTTTAAATTTATGCACTTAAATTATGCCTTTTATTTAATTGTTATATTTGCCATCCGATAAGATAATAACTGCTAAAAAAGTATAAGTGTTGATAAACCAATCCTAAAAAGGGTGTAAGACTTTCGATGTCTAACAAGAAAGCTAATTTTCTAAAAAGCTAACTTCACTCAACTGAGTTACTCTATCAACAACTCTCTCTTCAAATCTCCAAGCCCGGACGATATGAGCCAATTTTTCTATCAAAACTTTTGGCACATTGTAGGTAAAGATTATGTTGATTTTGTGTTGAATTTTCTTAAATAATCAGTCTAGAGATAATAACATGAACTTTACCTACATTGTTTTAATTCCAAAAGTGCAAAACCCCGAACACAATACTCAATTTCTCCCCATTAGCCTCTATAAGGCTATGTACAAACTCCCTTCAACGATTTTAGCCAACAGACTCAGAATTGTCCTTCCAAATGTCATATCTGAATCTCAATCTACTTTTGTCCCGGGCCACCTGATCACAAACAACGTCCTCCTCACACATAAAATTCACCATTATATACGTGTGACCCCTCCCTCGAATACCAGACTCATGTCGATGAAATTGGACATGAGTAAAGCATTCATCATGATTGAATTGAATTTTCTAACAAGAACTTTGTGTACGTTAGGTTTTGCCCCTGCTTTTGTTGATTTTATTATGTTGTGTGTGTCCACACCAATTTTTCCTTCCTCCTCAATGGTGTTGAATTCAGTCATCTTACACCCCAAAGAGGAATCAATCAAGGAGACACCCTTTTACCTTACCTTTTCATCATATGCTTAGAAGTCTTTTCTTGTATGTTGCAAGAATTACAATTATGCCAAAAAATCTATGGGATTGATGTCCACCGCTCTGCACCATGTATCTCTCGCATTTTTTTCGCCAACGACACCTTGCTCTTTGGACATGCGAATTTGGATGAAGCTAGGCACTTACGATTTGCTATAAACCTTTTTCGAGAAAATTTCATGTTACCACGTCAATTTGGACAAATCGAGGGTTCACTTCAGTAAAGATGTTACAACAAATACAAGGAATTCCATTCTTACCTTTATGGGCTTCACACAAGTTGAAAATCAGGGAAAACATCTTAGTCTCTCTAGCGTCATGGGAAGGAACAAAAAAGAAATATTGGGGTAACTAAGGACAAGATCTGGCAATGTAATCAAGGGTGGTCGAAATCTCATTTCTCGAAGGCAGGGAAGGAAATCCTTATTAAATCCATTTTCCAAGCAATTCCTACCTATGTTAGGAGCTTTTACAAGTTCCCCACTCAATCGTCTCGGGAATTCAGAGTATAATCTCATCATTTGGTGGGGTAGAACTCCAACCAACCAGAAAATCCATTGGACTTTATGGAATTATATGGCACAACAAAAAGATCTGGGAGGACTCGATTTTCGTACTTTCAAAGCTTTCCATTTAGCTTTGTTATCCAAACAAGCTTGGTGGCTCCTTATGAATCCAGCTTCACTTTTGGCTCGGGTTTACAAAGATAAATACTTCAACAACTACTCATATTTGGATGCACAACTAGGCCATCATCATTCTTGGACTTGGCGCAACATTCTTCAATGCCGGCATATCTTGAAGTTGGGTTACCTTAAACGCATTCACACGGGAGATAACAGTATCACACTCAAATCTGGGGGATGTTTAGATCCCAAAGCCTCCTTTTTGTCTGTTATCATCTCCATCGTATCATTGTTTGACCGCTAAACACCTAAAATAAATCTAGCGACGCTCACAAAAGCTCGATATCAATCGTAGGATAGCAAGTTAACCAAAGTTGTCCCTTGCGGAAGACTTAGTCGGAAAATAATTATTATGTGTCACAATTAATAGAAAATAAAATCCTAAACACTCTAATTTAATTTTTTAAGGTTTGTAAATAACTAAATTAATTATTAAAACGAGTATTCAAAACTAACACACGAGATTGAGATAACAAATATGAATGATAAAAACGTCTAAGGGATTCAGATTTGTTTCCTCAAATTACCAAGCATAAGGTCAAACAATTGATAATGTAATTAAACAATTAAGAAAACAGATATAAACTAAGCCTAGATTTGATAACTTTCGTATTCACAGTCTAAACCAGGATATATCTAATTTACCAAATTGTTTAACCTAGTTAAATAATACATTACTGATTCATATCTAACCCCCTAATTGAATTTAAACCGAAAATAATATCTTCTCTCTATCTCAATTACTCTCTCAAAATAATCAAAAGTTGGCCAAAATAATCAATTATAACAAAAAGCAATTCAATTAGGAAAAATATAATCAATTACTCAATACTCATGCTTGTTTATTTGATTCAACACATCCTAACCCTAGAATAAAGAAATTAGCTCATGGATAGACTCATCAATTCAATTAAAGAAGATATAATAATCACAAATTTCATCATGAAGCAATTAATATCAAAAAAAAATCAAATAGATAAATAGAGGTGGAGAATAATTACACTTTTTCAAATTTTAAGGAGATTTCCAAACAAAACCCTAACTTAACGTGAAAGAGAGGAGAAAGAGAAGAGAGGAAATCCAAATCGTGTATCTAGCTCGAACGAATGAAGATCTAAAACCTAGACTCCCCTTTCATAGCCCAAAGTCCCTAACAACTTGGAAGAGTCCAAATTATAAAAGAAATCTGAGAAAAATCGGATGAAATCACGTCTTGCATTCCAGCCTTTTCTTTCTTGAAGGGCCGCCGAACGGTCAGGGAACGGTCACCGAATGACCAAGGAATGGCCACCCTTTAGAGAGTGCATTTTGGGAATGGTAAGGAAACGAACGTTCCCAACTCCAACTAAATGAACAATCGATCATCTTTTTATTTCCTGGGAATGGCCATGGAATGGCCGCTCATTTTTTGTTTTCCAATGCGAACGACCATTGATCGAATGGTCGTTCACTTAATTTCTTCCTTCTTCGCGTCTCTTAGCCCACTCTTCTTTCCTTCTTTGTTTTACCTACACTTTTCTACCAAAAACAAACACACAGAAATGGACTTAACAACAAGACACGCAAACAAGCAAGCAAAAACACGGAATATACTACGAAAAATATAGAAAACAACTCAAAATTACCACAGAAAATACTAACAAAAACACACAAAATAACTTTCATTAGATACGTATGTCTCGGAACTTATCAATTAGGATTCTTGAAAGTGGAATAGCGCTCTTAATCACATCACTTTTTCGCAAAAGAGGCCTCTCTATTTTTTCCTATCCTTCACAACCTCACAAGATGCCCGGATGCCTGGTTTTTCTTCCCTAGCAAGAATGGTAAGTTCTCTGTTAAATCAACGTACCACCTCATCCTTGATAACCCGAGCGATTTTCTGGAAGCACCCTTACAAAGTCATTTTAGTTCTGGACTTTCACCGATTTGGGAAAAAATATGTTCTCTAAAAATCCCTGGTCGCATCATTCACTTTTCATGGAATCTTCTCACCCGCACGCTACCAAGTCCCGCTAATCTTGCTCGACGGAATCATAACTATCGCGATCTATGTCCGTCTTGCAACTCACCCAATTTATCTACTACTTTTATTTTCTTTCAGTGCCCAGTTGTTAGGCAAGTCAGTTTGCAAAGAATGTGGCAAACTTTGGGCAGAATATTGTAATCAAATTTCAAGATTACTATACAATGAAATTTAATAAATTCTTTAATGCCCAAAACCTTGGGAAATCTTAATTTTCATGAAACAGAAAAATCATTCATGAACATGGGTTTTGATATACTTACCTTGATCTATGTTTTTGATAGTTTAGAGATTTGTAGAACTAATCTTCTTCCCCTTTGCCTTTTCTTTTCTTTCTTCTTGATGGCTTGAAGATGCTTTTCACTCTTTCTTTTTGCCATTCTTAAAAACTTATCAGAAAAGAGGAGTTATTCTATACAGTTTTAATTGACAGAGGAAGGGAGTTATTTTCTAACTCCCAGTTTTAACTTATCTTAACTGCTCTTAACCATCAAAGAGGGTATTTCATATTAAAACCTACAGATTAATTAATATGGGCCATATTTAATTCATATGGGCCGCTTAATGGATAAAAATCCAACATTTCTCCCACTTGGCCCATATGACGGCTTAAGGATTTAATAATAACTTTAAGTGCGCATAATATATATTAAACCCACCATAATGTCAAACTGACTTGTCCTTTATTAAGTTAAACTGATTGGATCATGGCGGTCACATATTATATATGTAACATGATCCCTTCCATGTATCACAACATCAGTCTATCTTAATATTATCCTTATGAGGTGCGTCATAAGCCTCAACCATACAGTATTAAACAAAGACCATCCAACAAAATAATACATGTATGCAAGCAGAAACACAACTATAAATGATCTCAGAGTGTCATAACATAAAGAGCAAATAACTTTTATGTATACATATACACATACACTACCATTATGCTAACAAGGACTTGTCAATAATACCCATCCTTTCAACATGGCCAGGAAATATTTTAGGCGGTAATCTCTTTTTTAACGGATCCGCTACAGTTAGATCAGTGCTAATATGCTCAATAGACACTCTATGTTTCTACACTTCTTCATTAACAGCCAAGTACTTTAATTCCATGTGTTTAGCACCTTTAGAGTACTTGTCGTTCTTTGAGAAAAGGATGTTGGGAAATTTATTGCTTAGATTTTGATGAATGTCATGTAAAACTTAGACTAGAAAGTTGGCACCCCATTTTCCTTGTAATTCGCATTGTAATAGATAAATGAATGTGAGTTAAGTCAGCTATACTGGGAATACAAGAAGTCAACTGAAGACTCAAGTGAAGACTCCACTGAGAAACAACTGATTATGGCCAAGAAAGAAGATCAATGACTCGATTGAAGGAGTATTAGCTATGATACAGCTGTATGAAGAGTTAGTCAAGTCAACTCAAGAAGCCAAGTCTCAAATTGAAGTGACAGATGAGTCATCCATTGATTGGAAGCTAACTCGAAGTCACCTGGGGAATAAAAGACCGCAGTCAAGTCAAGACAACTGAACGAGATCCGTTGATAAAAGTCAAGAATGTTACTCAAAATAGTAACTTGTTAAAGTTGTCAGAGATAAAGTGTTAGTTCCAGTTGTGTGCAAAAGGAACAAACCAATGGGAAGCACTGCACCAAGTGTCAGAAACGCTGCAATGCTGCAATACATTAAATACGAGGAAATTTCAACATCAAGGACTGCAACAAGACAAGCCAACGAACACAAGTGACTTTTAAAAATCAGCTTATCTCTTCAATGGGCAGATTTTTGAAAGTTCACTAAAAACGCTGAGGAATCACATTGAGAAAAGGTCACCTGAACCTTGCACACCTGAGATAACAAGCAACATTCAAACTGTAACCTGCAAAATATTCTCAAGTTATTCAAGCAAAATCCTCAAGCCTAAATCTCGAAGGAAATCGATTCAACACTGAGTTGTGAACGAAAGATAACTTCAAACTGTTGAAGAGGAAACTTTTGAAGAATCAAAAGGGGTCTACATTCCAAGGAGGATTGTAGGAAGGTTCAAGGTCGAACCAATTTCAAGTTATTGGAGGGCTTCGTGATTAAATCCAAAAAGCTTGAGAAAGTAAGCTGAAGTAGAAAGGCAGCCACTCTGTGAAGAAGCTGAGTCGCACGAGAAGCCAGCTGTGTGACCAAGGCATCTCCAGACTGAGTCCAAGGAGCAAGTCAGCTACGTGATCAAGACTTGTCTCTAGACTGATAACCACTTTGTACTCAGATCATTACTTAGTGGATTCCTCCAGGAGTTGGAGAAGAGAGGAGTAGAAGAATTACCCCATCTTCGAACCTCTATAAAATTGACTTATGTCATTTACATTTCAGCATATCTACATTCCTGCACACATACTTTATATTTGCTGATAATTTGCTATCCAACTGATAATTAACAAAGTGCTAAAACCAGGTGTTAAAATAAAGTTAAATCAAATTCAAGGGTGTTACGTCTTCCGCTGAAAATCTTAGCACAACCAAGTTAAGGTTTAGTCTAAACAACTGAGTTATTCTATCAACAGCTCTATCGAGTCTGTTGAGTGGCTAACTCTGCTGATTAACTAACTTAGCTGCCCCTCAAGGACTTAGCTGTGTATTTAACTTTGTAATATCTTAAAAGGACCAAAATCAAAAAGTTGGTAAGGTTTATTCAACCCCCCCTTCTAAACCTTACTCACACCCCTTGGGACCTACAAGTGGTATCAGAGCGGTTGGTTCATTGAGCCTTCCGCACTGGTTACTAAACTAGATCTCCAATCTCTTAAAGAAATTTTTAACACTTGCTCTTTCAAAAGCTATTTTTATTCAGCAAAGTTATTATCATGGAAGCAAATTTGACACGCATTCCTATGTTCACTATTGAGGAATTTGATGGAAAATTCGTATGCGATCTCATCTATCGCTTTACATGATTAAATGTGGATAGTGATAGAGGATGGGCCAGCTGCAAATGCGAAAGTGAACACAATTTGACGGAGAGCGACCACAATCAAGGAGAAGAAGTTGTCTGCTGAGAAGACAAGACCCTGGTTGAGAAACCAAGGATGAATGGACAAACGAGGAAAGAAAAAGATACAACTTGGACAATGTGGCCAAGGGCATACTTTACAAAACCTTGGACAAAGCAATGTTCAACAAAGTCAAATCTTGTCAAACTGCAAAACAAATCTGGGATAAATTAACTTTCATTTGTGAAGGATCTGAGCAAATTAAAGAAAACAAATTGTCTGTTGTTGTACAAAAATTTCAAAATTTTAAAATGCTTGCAAGTGAAACCTTGGATCAGCTGGATGCTCGATTCACTGAAATCACAAATGAACTATCAGCACTTGGGAAAGAATATACACAGAAGGAAATGTGTATGATGATTCTGAGAAGCCTCCCAGCTGAATGGGAAATTAAGGCCATGGCCCTGAGACATTCAATTAACCTCACAACAACATCCAATCATGAGCTATTCTCAGACCTTAAAGCCTATGAATTTGAGCTAAGAAGAAAAGATCAAGAGGAGACAGTTGTACCCAAAACAACTGCACTTATAGTCAAGGATGGGAAGAGAGCTGAGGTCAAGGAAGCCATTGAACAGGAGGAAATTGCCCTGATGGTTAAAAGATTCAACAAGTTCTTCAACAAGAACTATAAAAGAAACAAGGGTGAATCCTCCAGGAGACATTCACTCCCTCCAAGTCAAGGGAAGATAGGCCACCCAAGAAAGCCGAGCATCAAAAGGTTGAATATCGTAGAGCCGATAACCCAAGAATGGAAAGAACGATCGTAGAGCCGAAACCGTGTTGGAACTGCGGACAACCAGGACACTTTGCTATTGATTTGTCCATATCCGAGAGTCAATAAATACAAGAATGAAGAAGAAAGAAGAGTCTTCAGAGACAGAAGACAGGAAAAGAAAAGGGCTATGTTGGCCGCAGAGACTGCTGAGACAACTAAGTCTAATGAAGCAGCAGACTCAGAGAGTAGTGAAGCTGACTACTCAAGTGATTCTGAAGAAGAAACAATGATTTGTCTAATGGCTAAAGAACAAGATCAACCTGACCAAGAAGATGAGGTACACTCTAACTCATCTCACTCAAATTCTAGTGATAGTGATTGCGACACACACACTTCATCACCCACTGATCTTTATGATTCATTAGGCAAAATGATGAAAGACTTTGAGCACATTAAATCCTCACACACACTATTAAACGAGGAAAACAGCCAGCTCAAAAGCCAAAACTCACAGCTAACTAAGGAGCTGAGTACTCTAAGTCACATAGCTGATGAGAACAAAGAGCTGAAGGCTAAGAATGCTAAACTAATAGCACAGATAGCTGCTATAGAAAAGAGGGAAAATGATCTCAAAAATGTGGTTGCATCATTTACAAAGGCATCCAAATCATTGGATGACCTTATTATGAGCCAAAAAGAGTGTGGAGATAAGACAGGCATAAGATTCAATTCCTTTGTCCACAGTCAAATTCCCAGAGTGATTTTGGAAAAAGGATCTTCAAACAATGAAACATCTCAAAAATCCAAGACACCAAATGTTGCACCCACATTCACTCCAAAGCACAATCACAAACAAACTGGCCTTAGATCTAAAGGAAAAGGAAAACAACCAGTTGAGTATGCTGAGAGGACAACTGAGAAGAAATCCAAGAGAGTTCCTCAAACTCCAAATAGGAAGTACTGTGAAGAATAAACAGAGCTACCAAAAACCTTAGAAGTTTTATCAAAGAAACACATATGGTGGGAATGGTAGAAACTACCCAAGCCAAGCTGATTGGAATAATGAGAAATATCAGCAAAAACCTATGGAATATAAGCCCAAATGGCAAAGGCCTAGAACTAAGCAAAGGTCATTCCAAAGGCAAAAGAGCTATCATCAGCACACATATGCACCGAGGCACTACACTCAGAAATATCACAACTATCCAAAGAAGGCAATTGCTAAAACACACACACAGGCATACAGACAAAAGAGATAGTTGTCTGAACCTAAAGCCCCCAAGCAATTTGCCAAAGTGAGTTATGGTTATGGCACAGATAGATGGCAACCTCTTAGAGTCAAGTCATTTGGCTAGGTTGGTTGGATCATCTTACAAAGACTAACCCCTCGGGACCTGCACAAGCATGGGTACCTAAAAACTAATTTCCTTGATTGCAGGTTCAAGGAACAACTGAGTGCCAAGGAACCTGGTAGATGGATAGTGGATGTTCCAGACACATGACAGGAAACAAGAAAAATCTGTCAAAATTCAAGGAGATTAGAGGCGCAAAAGTCATATTTGGAGGAAATGAAGCTCCAGGGGAAATAAGAGGCACTGGATCCGGTTTGATACATGTTTTTATCTTAATTTTGATGATTTTATTTTGTCACCAAAACAATGTTTTTAAAGGTTGTCCAAATACTCCTAAATGATTTAAAATGGTTTTAATATTTTCCGGAGTATTTCCTCAAGTTTATTTTTGATAATAATGGACAACACTTTTAATGATTTTATGTCAATGTGTTTTTACTCCTATAACAAGATTTCTAAATGTTGTCTAAATACTCCCGATTGGTTTAAAATGTTTTTACTAAATTTTTGAGTATTTCTTGAGTTTTATTTTCGACAAAAATTGGACAACATTTCTCGTGGTCGACCAGAAGTCGCCCTATAGGGCAACCCGCATCAAGATGATTTTTGAAACAGAAAATGAGACGGAAGTAAAATCGGCGGTCGACCGGTCATCAAGGCGTCGACCGTCGGTCGGTCGGCCCGTCGCCAGTGGGTCGACAGCACTGCATGTTTTGTTTTGAAACGAACAAATCTTCTTCGATTTTTATTAAGGTGGACCGGTTGAGACAGGGGTCGACCGGTCGAAGCCTATGTCGATCGGTCGCCCTGTTGTAATTTCCTAAGTGTTCTTCAATTCTCTTATTTTCGTGCGCGGTCGTCGCCTGTGCATTGAAAGACAAAAATATGACCGTTTGACAATGAGACACATTTCCTTAAATTGTGGGATTGATTTCTAACAGCTATATTCTTGATTTTAATTGTATTTTTCTCGTAGATTTTCAATCCCCAAGAGTAGCCTATGCTTGATCAATCATCTCCTATAAATAGAGGAAGTTTTGGAGCAACCAATACAACAATAGAGATACAACACAACAAGATACACTCCAAGCAAACACTTGGTCTTTCATTGTTATTATTCTTGTTGTAAATTTGCCTAGCTTATCACTTTCACATCCTTGAGGTCTAGGCTATTCTTGATTACACTTTGCACTCAAATTGTATTATTCATTATTGAGTTGTAATCTTGATTTTTGGTTATCATTCAAACACAAGATATCCTTGTGAGTGTTCTTGTGGTAAGAACACACTTGGATGATCTAGGTGATAGGTGCAAGAAGATTGTGGTGTTCTTGTTATTGAGGTGTTGAAGAATTTGGTATTCTTCAAGGTTGAAGATTGTGGTAATCTTCACAAGGTGCCGTTGAAGGAAGATTTTGGTAATCTTCAAAGGAAGATTGTGGTAATCTCCAAAGGTGTTGTTGAAGAAGAGTGTGGTGGTCTTCAAGTCGTTGTAAGTTGAATTTGTATTAATTTTGGTAATTAATAAAATTCTTTTTGTTTTTGAAATCCATCCCGGATATACTGGGGTGGTAGAGGATTAGGCCCTAGGTGGGTCGAACTTCTTTAAATCGACGTGTGTTGTTTACATTCCGCACCTTTATTATTGTGTTTGAGCATTCGGTTATAAAAAGAGGGCGAAATCGAAAAGATGGAGATAATCTATTCACCCCCCCTCTAGATTATCGTAGCCGCTTGGACTTACAAGTGGTATCAAAGCCAAACTCTTTGGCAAGCTCGTTTCACATCGCGAGTGAAGAGAAACGATCGTCGGCTACGAACGAAGCTCATCTTTCCGGCACCTCCACCACCAAGCCACCACTATTAGATCCCAAAAATTTTATTTTTTGGAAAGAAAGAATGGAATGCTACTTACAAGGTTGCGGGTTCGACATTTGGAACACCGTCATAAACGGAGAATCCATTCCGATGAAAGATACACCACACACCTCAAAAGGCTTCAAAAAGCTCAATGATGAAGAGAAGAAAAACATCTCCTTAAACGGTAAAGCTCTCGATATTTTGTATTGTTCATTTACTAATTTGGAATATGAACATATTGTAGGAATAAAATCGGCACATGAAGTATGGCAAAAATTAGAAGCCATCTATGGAGTATTTGCAAATGAAAGGAGTCAATCAAAAGCATCTACTTCTCAAAGGGATACAAGTTCAAATCTAAGGAACAAGCCTCTTACAACTTCCAATTATGAAGAAGTTGAATATTGTTTTATGGGCATCAATGAAAAAAACGAGGTATGTCTTAAACCCTCTACTTCCTATGATATTGTCATTCAAAATGATTATAGTGATTTGCAAATTGATTATGATGAACTTCAAAATGAATTCCAAAGCTTACTTGTTAAATACAAAAATTTGAAAAAGGAATTCAATATTTTGAAAAATGATAAGGATAGTTTATTTACTTCCTATGAATCACTATCATGTGCTCACACCACCACACTTGATAAGGTGAGAAACCTTGAAAAAGAAAAAAATACTCTTGTTGAGAATATTGATTGCATGAAAAATGATTTATTAAAATCTAACTTGAGTACTAATAAATTGTCCAATATTGTTGATGTTCATAATTATGATAAAGCACTTGATCATAAGCCTAATGTTGTTAATCATATAAAAAATGATCAAGTCACTATGCACGTTGGTCATTATGCTCCTAGAATTATTACATGCTTTTATTGCGGTAAAAAGGGTCATACGGTAAACACTTGTCGGGCTAGAAATAGCTCTAATTATTGTTGGAGACCTAAAAGTCTCAAGACTAATCCTAAAGGACCCAAACACATAAAATAATGTGTTATTAGGTACCCGCAAAATAATGATCGAAGAAAATTCATACCGCCAAGAAGACATCAAATGACCGTTTCATTTGATCAAAGAAGGAGAAACTCTTTTCGACAAAGCCAATTTTCAAGAAGAGGATATAATCAAAATTGGGAAGAACATAATCCTTGGAAATGGCAAAGACATCATCAACAAAATGATTCTCAAAGAAGAAGAGACCATCAACAATGGGAAGGTAACAAACCTTGGAAATGGAGTAATCAAAGAAGTCATCATCAACAAAGTGACTTCTCAATGGGAAGATATCATCAACAATGGGAAAGACACAACCCATGGAAACGGCGAAATTGGTAAACCGTATATGCATGTTTTTATTTGTGTCTTAATTGCAAAATGAGTTTTCAAGTATTTATTCTTTTGGTCTTTAGTATATTTGAGAGTTTCATATTCTTTTTTAAAGAAGACCTTGCATGATTTTCTAAAACTCTTATGCATTTAATTAGACTTATGTGGCTTATTATCTCTTATGAAATCTTATAGCATAAGCTCTTTTTGATATCTCCTATTACTTGCCTACACTTGTATTTTTTTGTGCAAATTTTGTTTAAGAATTGTGTAGGATATTTATATCTCATACTCATTGGCTATTTCGTCATCTTAAACTATCGAGGTACGTTCACTCGTATTTTTCTTAGAACTCGATATTACTTATGCACATATCTTTCAAGATATTTCTTTTTAACCCCTTAAGTACCCCTAAATGATTTTGCAAATATTTTCTTAAAAGGGCACTACTTGTTAAGTCTCGATTTTCTCGAATATATGTTTTTCCCGAAACCCATATTTGTTGGACTTGATCCAAAATTTTCTTTTTGCAAAGTTTTATAACTTTTGGGGTGGAAAATCGAATTTTTGAAAAACCTGTAGAATGAAAAAAGCACTGGGACGGTCATAGCAGGGGCGACCGGTCGCCCTGCACGTCGACCAGTCGCACCCTACCTCGACCGGTCGCCCAGGCCTATTTTACATAGTATAATCGTTCTGTCCTCAGTTTAAAGCAGACGAAGAAAATTCCCCAAACCCTTATAGCAGCGATAATTCATCCCCTTCCCTCAAAATCTTCATTTCTTCATCATTTTTCACGATTCTTGTTGCTAATCTTCTTATTTTCACTAGAATCTTACATATATGGCTCCTCCTAGAAATTCTACCGGTCGAAATCCCATCTCCAAGCGTAGAAGGGGCGGAGAGGGTTCTTCGAGAAATCAGCAAGAGGAAGCCGAACAAAGGGATATTCGAGCCGCTCAAAGAAACGTGGCTCAAGAAGGTGATGATGTTCAAAATCCCATCCTCTCTCGGGCCCAAATTACCGAGCTCCGCGGAACAATTTCGCTCCAAAATTGCCGTTGGGCGAAAGGTAAAAAATCTTTTGTTACTCAAGCTCCTAATTCCCACAATGTTCTTAATTTCATCAATAAGTATGCGGAATGGTATTATGAGGATTCGGGAATGGGAGGAAAATCTATTGCTCGGACTAAAATGTGTCATTTTAGTTCATTTACAAATGAGTATCCTACTATTAGAGGATTTTTTGAGGAGCAAGGTTGGATGTATCTATGGGAGCATGCTTATGTTTTGTATGATGATGATATTATCCAACACTTTTATGCTAATATGTGGGTGCAATATGATAATGAAAGGAAGCCGATTGCCGTTAATTCGCTTGTAAAGGGTCGTCATTTTAGATGGACTCCCAATGATATTTGTCGGCTTTTACATGTTAGAGAAGGTGGTTGGGATTATTTCTCTTGTGGGACTTGGAATGATGAAATGTTGGGGGTATCGATGAAAGAAGTTAAGACGTTTTTGGGAGTATGGCCAAAGTATTCTTTGTTGGCAATGACACTTGAGCATCGTATTTTGTCGGTCATTGTCTCATATTGCATTTGTGGTAAGTCGGGAAAGATGCCTAGCAACATGGATTACTTTCTGACTTATAAGATTGCTAGGAGGGAACCACTTAACTTTGGTGCCATACTTATTCAATGTCTAATTGAGTCCATCACTCAAGGTAATAAGAAGTTGGTTATGGGAAATTGGATTTGTAAACTTCTTATTCAATCGGGACTACCTTCGTTGGAGTGTAACTCGGAGGTATTTCAAAATGACTTTGACATTGATAACATCTCCCAAATGGTCACGATGCGCAAGAATATGGACATCCGACCAACTAAAATGGCTAGAGGAAGAGGTCAAGAGTCCCCCGATCCTAATGACTTCTTTGATGACGCCGAGGCCGCAAGATTGGCGGAAGAGGGCGAACCAAGCAATCCGGAGGGTAATACCGGTGCTCAACCGCCTAGGAGGTATACTCAAGCCGAATTTGATGAGATGAGGGCTTTTCATGAGACGAGGTATGAGGCTTTGGAGCAAAAGACCTCCAAAATGCAAAAGTCTATCGATAAGTTGAAGAAATTCATCAAGGATTTTATTCCCGGATCTTGCTTCTCCTCGGATGAGGAATGATGTCCCCACCCCCTTTACTTTCTAGCATTTTCGTTGCTTTGTATTTTTATGAACTTTTGTAAAACTCTCTCGTACTAATAAAATTTGCTTGTCTTATTGAAAGGGTGAAAATTACAAGTTGATTATGACTTGTGGGTGATCATGGTATTGGTGGAGTATTTGATGGTAAAAATACTCTAATTTAGCATAATTGTTTGATAATTGGTATGAAGTACTTGATGGTAAAAGTGCTTCTTTTAATGCTTTGATAATTATTCTTAGTTGATATGTTGGGACTTTTGATATATCATACATGTATTGTTTAAGGCATGACTTGTATTGCTTGATGGATGCTCTAATTTTTGGCATTTGTAATGCCTTGATCCTTCTTAGCTTATATTATCTCAATTGGGTTGAACCCTTGAGAATCTCTTTGTTGAGCCTCTTAATTGATGAACAAATGTTGCATATGTTGCATATGATCTTATTGAGCTTTCAAATGAGGATGATTGATGATTCTTGGCTTGAAACATTTACAAGGACTATATACAACCTCTTTTATTTCTCACGCACACAAGGTGTTCGATGAAATGTCGCAATGATACTTTCAAACTTTTACATGATTCTCTTGCTTCCAAATGTCTTAAAATCATTTTGAGATCATGTTTTTGGCTAACAAATGAGCTTATGGATTTCTTATGATATATTTCTCCAATTCTTGTTGAAGTTTTTAAGCTTAAATTGCTCAACGGTTGATCAACCGTCCCTTTGGTGCACTTTGATGACATTATATGATGTTTCTATCATTCTAACATTCTTTTTGATGATTCCAAAGGGGGAGAAACATGATATTGGCTCATTAGCTCAAAGAAGCTAATAAAAGCTTGTCATAAAAGCTATAAGCTATGGCTCATAAAAGCCATAAGTTGTGATTCATTTTTAGTCCAATTGTTGCTTGATGGACTTATATAATTGTTTAATGATGTTTTGTGACAGGGGGAGCTTATAAGCTCTTGAACAATTTGTAAAAGCTAAAGCTTTTAGCTTACGGAAAAATTGCTTTTACATTATTCTTGATATGCTTGTTGATAGGGGGAGCTTGTGCTTATTATTGAATATATTTACTCCCTACTTGGTTGCTTTAATATTTTTGGAAATTTTGGTTGCTTCCAAATGGTCTAATGTTTTTACCGGAAAATCCTTTCTAAAATTGCTCTCTTAGTTTGTGTAAAAATTGTTTTGGTTTGTAATCATCAAAAAGGTGGAGATTGTTTGATACATGTTTTTATCTTAATTTTGATGATTTTATTTTGTCACCAAAACAATGTTTTTAAAGGTTGTCCAAATACTCCTAAATGATTTAAAATGGTTTTAATATTTTCCGTAGTATTTCCTCAAGTTTATTTTTGATAATAATGGACAACACTTTTAATGATTTTATGTCAATGGGTTTTTACTCCTATAACAAGATTTCTAAATGTTGTCTAAATACTCCCGATTGGTTTAAAATGTTTTTACTAAATTTTCGGAGTATTTCTTGAGTTTTATTTTCGACAAAAATTGGACAACATTTACGTCTCGTGGTCGACCGTCGCCCTATAGGGCAACCCGCACGAAGATGATTTTGAAGCGAGAAAAATGAGACGGAAGTAAAATCGAGGCAGGTCGGCCGTCGCCCTGCGGCCGGCCGTCGCCGGGGTCGACTGCACGCATGTTTTGTTTTGAAAGCGAACAAATCTTCTTCGATTTTTATTAAGGTGGACCGGTTGAGGCAGGGTCGACCGGTCGAAGCCTATGTCGACCGGTCGCACCGTTGTAATTTCCTAAGTGTTCTTGATTCTCTTATTTCGTGCGGACGTCGCATCATGTGCATTGATGAAAAAAAATATGACCGTTTGACAATGAGACACATTTCCTTAAATTGTGGGATTGATTTCTAACAGCTATATTCTTGATTTTAATTGTATTTTTGAGATTTTCAATCCCCAAGAGGAGCATATGCTTGATCAATCATCTCCTATAAATAGAGGAAGTTTTGGAGCAACCAATACAACAATAGAGATACAACACAACAAAGATACCCAAGCAAACACTTGGTCTTTCATTGTTATTATTCTTGTTGTAAATTTGCCTAGCTTATCACTTTCACATCCTTGAGGTCTAGGCTATTCTTGATTACACTTTGCACTCAAATTGTATTATTCATTATTGAGTTGTAATCTTGATTTTTGGTTATCATTCAAACACAAGATATCCTTGTGAGTGTTCTTGTGGTAAGAACACACTTGGATGATCTGGGTGATAGGTGCAAGAAGATTGTGGTGATCTTCTTATTGAGGCGTTGAAGAATTTGGTATTCTTCAAGGTTGAAGATTGTGGTAATCTTCACAAGGTGCCGTTGAAGGAAGATTGTGGTAATCTTCAAAGGAAGATTGTGGTAATCTCCAAAGGTGTTGTTGAAGAAGAGTGTGGTGCTCTTCAAGGTGTTGTAAGTTGAATTTGTATTAATTTTGGTAATTAATAAAATTCTTTTTCTTTTTGAAATCCATCCTGGATATACTGGGGTGGTAGAGGATTAGGCCCTATGTGGGTTGAACCTCTTTAAATCGACGTGTGTTGTTTACATTCCGCACCTTTATTATTGTGTTTGAGCATTAATTATAAAAAGAGGGCGAAATCGAAAAGATGGAGATAATCTATTCACCCCCTCCGGATTATCGTAGCCACTTGGACTTACAGATCCATCAAGAAAAATGGATTAGAAATCACAGATGTTGCATATGTTAAAGGCCTCAACTTTAACCTGTTAAGCATCAGCCAACTCGTGACAAGGGCTATAATGTTGGATTGATATGGGAGTGTGCCAAATTAAAGATCTTGAATCAAATGAAGTAGTTTTGCAAGGATCCGAGAAAAGAACATGTATGTGGTAGGTAGTCGATGCCACACCAAGCACTTGTCTGTTAGCAAAGAGTACGGCCGAATCAAGTTGGGTACACAAAGAACTGAGTTATCTGAACTTCAAGACAATCAACAAGCTTGCAAGGAGTCATCTCGTAGAAAGACTGCCAGACTCAGTGTACAAGAAGGAATGTGTTTGTAATGCATGCCAGATGGGAAAGCAGATCAAATCATCATTCAAAGAGAAGTCTAGTCCATCTTCAACAAGAATATTGCATCTGTTACATATGGATTTATTTGGTCCTGTTGAACCAGCCAATATAAGTGGAAAGAAATACACTTTAGTGGTGGTGGATGATTATTCAAGATATACATGGACAATCTTCATGTGCCAAAAGAAGGAAACCTTGCAAAAGTTACCTCAGCTGATGAGAAGAGTTCAAAATGAGAAGAGTCAAACCATTATAAAGATAAGGTCTGATAGAGGAACTGAGTTCGTCAATGGGATGATAACTCAAAGATTGTGTTGAAAATGGTATTGCTCATGAATTATCTGCAGCAAGGACTCCATGTGAGAATGGAGAAAGCGCGAAAGAAAACAGAGCTCTCAAGGAAGCTACAAGGACCATGTTATTTCAAGTCGGATCGCCTAAAAGATTTTGGGCTTAAGCCATAAACACTGCATGTTATACTCAAAATAGATGCAAGGTTAATAGACAGTTGACAAAGACTCCCTATGAAATATGGACAGGGAGAAAGCCAAATGTTGGGTATTTTAGAATATTTGGATGTAAATGCTTCATCCACAACAATGGCAAAGACAATATAAAGGCTTTTGATGCTAAAGCTGATGTAGGTATCTTTTTGGGATACTCAGCTGAAAGTAAAGCCTATAGAGTGCTGAACAAGAGGACTATGGTCACAGAAGAGTCCATTCATGTGGTTTTTGATGAACCTAATGTGAATGGAGAAGACATTGAAGAGTTAACTGATAAGCTGAATCAACCAACTATGCAGAAGAGTCCGTATGTAGAGGCTGAAGCAAGAGAAATCAACCAAGATGAAGATGAGATAGCTGAATCTCAAAGACATCTGGAAAATCTGCAGCTAAATGATGATGATAGAGCTGCTCAAGACAACACAGCTGCGAGACAGCTGAACCCAGCTGATTTGCTTCAACCTGATATGAGATGGCTGAGAGACCATCCACCAGAGCTAGTCATTGGAGATGTTAGAGATGGTGTAAGAACCAGATCCAGAGCTCAGCAAGAAGCAATGTTCACTTATTTTATTTCCCAAATAGAGCCAAAAGATGTGTTCCAAGCATTGGATGACACACATTGGATTCAAGCCATGCAAGAAGAGTTGAATCAGTTTGAAAGGAACAATGTATGGGAATTGGTGCAAAGACCAACCCATCAAAATGTTATTGGCACAAAATGGGTTTTCAGAAACAAGATGAATGAGGAAGGATCTGTGGTAAGAAACAAAGCAAGATTGGTAGCCAAAGGGTATTGCTAAGAAGAAGGAATAGATTTTGATGAAACATTTGCTCCTGTTGCAAGATTAGAAGCAATAAGGATGTTTCTTGCCTATGTTGCACACAAAAACTTTGTTGTATATCAAATGGATGTGAAAAGTGCATTTTTAAATGGATTGTTGGAAGAAGAAGTATATGTTGAGCAACCTCCAGGTTTTGAGCAGAAAACCATTGGAGATAAGGTGTACAAGCTCAAGAAAGCTTTATATGGTTTGAAACAAGCACCAAGAGCTTGGTATGATACATTATCTCAATTTCTGACAGATAAAGGATTCACCAAAGGCAAAGTGGATAGAACACTCTTTAGAATTCAAGATGGGGAGAGTATATTTCTTGTTCAAATATTTGTGGATGGTATCATTTTTGGATCCACAAACAAAGAGCTGTGTGATAAGTTCTCAAACCTCATGCAAGGCAAATTTGAAATGAGCATGATGGGAGAGCTGACATTCTTCTTAGGACTTCAAGTTAAACAGCTAAAGGATGGAACCTTCATAAGTCAAACAAAGTACATCAGAGATTTAATGAAAAAATTTGGTATGGAAGAGAAATCTTCTGTGAAAATATCAATGAACACATCAGTCAAGATGGACATGGATGCAGATGGCAAGCCTGTGGATCAAACAAGATACTGAGCACTTATTGGATCACTGCTCTATTTTAACAAAAGCGGGCGGACATCACCTTTGCAGTAGGTGTATGTGCAAGATTCCAATCTGCTCCAAAAGAAAGCCATATGACTGCAACTAAGAGAATCCTAAGATATTTGAAGGGATACCAGGAAGTTGGCTTATGGTATCCAAAGGAAGGTGGATTCAAGCATATTGGTTATTCAGACTCTGACTATAATGGATGTAGAGTTGACAGGAAGAGTACTTCAGGAACTTGTCAAATGCTTGGAAACAGATTGGTTTCCTGGTTTAGCAAGAAGAAAAACTCAATAGCCACATCCACAGCCAAGCGAGTACATAGCTGCAGCTTGTTGTGCCCAAGTCTTATGGATGAGACAACAAATGAGAGATTATGAAATTGAAGAAAAAGAGATTCCAATTATGTGTGATAACACAAGTGCTATTGCAATCACTCGAGAATCCTCGTGTTGCATTCGAACAAAGCACATTGATGTCGATATCATTTTATAAGAGATCATGTTGAAAAGAAAGACATCACCTTGAATACATCTCAATCGATAAAAACAGTTAGGCGACATATTTACCAAACCCCTATGTGAATCAAGATTTGAAAAGCTTAAGCATGAGCTAGGGTTAATTGATCTGAGTTGACACTCAGAAGACTCAAGGAGAAAAGATGGAATGTGAAAAGATGAAAATAGAACAAGTCTCATGAATCGCCAAGTGAATCACCGTATCGGAAAGTGTTTGTATTGAGTTAGGCGATAATGAAAGGCGTGAATGTGAAAAAGAGAGAAGAAGAGTTGAGTCATTTGTGGAGTAAGCTGAGTCATTTATGAGCTAAGTGAAAAAACCACAGTCGTTTTTAATGAGCGGGAATGTTTTTAAGGATGACGTCAGCGTAATAATGATGGGTACAGTCACAATAAGCATATGATTAGATATAAATGCTGCCGCATTAAATGCGAGAATTAAATGCAATGTGACGTGCTAAATCTGAGCCGTTGATCTTGATCAAATTTTGAAATCCAAAAACCCATCCTTTCGTAACCCTTATATATGGTTTTTCAATCCTCTCTCTCTCACTTTTTCGAAACTATTCATCTTCCCAAGCAAAAGAAAGCAAACTTTTCTCTCTCGAAAACCCTACAAGTTCTCAAGTCGGTTTACCAAGTTTCGTTCGGTAAAACTCACTAAAAATGGCACCAGCACATGATTCGCCAAGCTCGCAAAGCAAATCCACACAGGATCAACTGTGGACTTTGAGGGGATGATAAAATAGGGTTCTGATGAAACCCTTGTGAAGAAAATAGCAGATAAAATCAAGAAATCTGGACTCAAACCTTTTCTCACGATGGAGTATCAAATGACATACGTTGAAGAAGTTGCCAAGTTTTATGTTAACGCTGAGGTGCAGGACGAAGGGATTAAGTCCTCCGTCCACCGCAAGGACATATTAATCACTGCTAAGGACCTTGCGGAGCACTGTTTACTGCCGTCGGAAGGCATGCCGGAGAATAATGAAGCCGATGTCAACTTGGCTGCTGCATGGAAGGAAGTGGCCAAACCCGAGTGTCTTTGCGAAAGTGGTCTACACAACCGACAAGAAGATTCTTTGAAGGCGATTATCATAAATCGATGGATATCATCGCTAAGAGCGTAGACATGAAGTTTGGCAGCTTCAATCAGCTGTCCAAAACCAAGATGATCGTCATGGTTGTGATCATGGAAGAAAAGAAGATCAATTGGGCAGAATTCGTTTACAGCAGACTCTGCTGCCGAGCGTTGGCAACAAATCCATCAAGGAGGACGGATCCTTTGGAGGATCACTTGGCTATGGCCTAGTCATTGGCCATTTGATGGAGGTAAAGGAATCCTCTTGACATGGAAAGCCTTTCCATGTAAACAAGAAGATGTTTAGGGCCAACCTGTTTGGAGCCAGAAGAGAGCCTATGCCAAGAGGGCGGATACGGTGAGGGGAATCGGTGACCCGTTGATACAACTGCTTCCTCACCTCCAATGAAGAGAGCTGCCCTTGCAGCTGCGAAGAAGAGAGTTGCCCCTGCAGCAAAGAAGAAAGACGCACCTGCCCCTGCAGCCGAGTCACCTGCCCACGCAGCCGAGGCGGAGAAGGAAGCCCAAATACCTTCTCCGGCCATTAGAAAGAAGAGGATTGCCAAGCCTAGAAAGGCAGCTCCTCAGTCAAAGAAATATGCTCCGGTCCCCGCCGCCAAGGAATCTTACGAAGAAGTCTCCCAACCAGAAGTTCCTCTGGTGAGGACCAAGAGAAGGAGAAGACTCACCAAGCTCTCAGAGCTTTAGAAGACAGCTGAGTCTGCCACTCAACTGGAGAAAATCTCTAAGATCGCTGAAGAAGTGCAGTCTCCAGAAGCTATTGAAGAAACAACCAAGTCTGCTGAGGATAGTCAGCAGAGGCAATTAGAAGACCCAGCTGTGGACAGAACAACTGAGGAAGAAGAAGTGGCGGACACAGCAGAATCCCCTATTGAAAGGACAGTGTCTCCACCTGCCACGGATGCTGCTAAAGGTGAGGAGCAGCAGAGTATGTTGCCTTCCATTCTTGAAAAGGAAGAGTAACAAGGAGAGGATGAAGATGACGATGTAACTATGTACTCGCCATTGTATCCAGACATCCAGAACCATCTGCGAGAGTGGAGGAAATGGAAGCTGAGTCGCCGAGGTACGGTTTGAACGCCCGAATTCATTGAGGAAAAGGAAGAAATGATGAAATTCCTTGGATTGACGCATCGTGCTTGTGCACTTGATGAAGATAACGCGCTCGGACATCCTCGCATATCTTCAAGGAGAAAGAAAAGGAAAGGTTAGCAGAAGAAGCCGAAGCTCGTGAAAAGGCGAATATATACCCTCTCACTGGAAACAGCGACCATACTCATCCTCACATTGATATGCTCTTGGGAAGTCATGATTACATGGATCCTGTTCTTTACGCAAGGAGAAGTTGGACATGCAAAGAAGCCATGCGGGAATCAAAATTGGTGCATGAGCAGCAGATGATGGAAGGACCAGGAGAGTCCTCCAAATCTCTCCTGGAAATTGATCCGTTGGGAGTGGTACAACAGATTGCCACAGTTATTTCTGCAACCACATCCCCAGTTCACTCAGAGGATGGATCCAAGGGACTTGGCGATTACATTGGGAACTTGGGCACCGAAGTTGAGTCAACTCCTGTTGAAGGTATCTTACAACCTGCCCCCATGGCTGAACACTCAATGAACACAACCGGGAGTCTGGAGCAGAGTGACCCCACCATCAGTCACTCAGCTGGTGCGCCAGTTGAGGAGGAAACTCACTCCACTGCAGCTAGGTCGGAGGATGTTGCAGATGACTCCACAATGAAGGAAGGAGACGAAGTGGAGAAAGAAAAAGAAAAAAAACAACAACAAGTTGTCACTAATGAAGTTCGGACAGTTGAGTCTGTCCCAGCTGAAGTGCCAACAACTTTGCAGGCTAAGGACGTTGCTGTTGCAGTCGAGGCACAAGATAGATATGCCCCGGGAGTTAACACTTTGGGCAATGCAAGTGCAATCCAAGGAGTTCAGACTCCTGTGGATGCCACTGCAGAAGACCCTAAGACAGATGCGTCTGTCGAAGGGAATGTACAAGACCTCGCTGCAGTTAAGACTGCAGGAGGTAATGAAGGCCCAAGGGAGGTTGAGACTTCCCTGGGTAAAAATCAAAGAGAAAAGAGCATTCCTCAAGTCATCATTGTTGACTCAGAAGAGGAAATCAGCGCTCTTCATGATTCCCAGGATAATCCTGATACAACATTCTTGGGATCTGAAGACGAAGCTGAGGCAACCCCTGCTGCAAAGGACTCAGCTGAGGATGTTCTTCCAAGTACGAGTAAGCCAGAATTCAAAGCCGCTCGTCAACGTTCAATTTTGAAGATGAACCAAACCCTCAGGCTTCATCATCCTCCGATGACGCTGATGGTGCAGCTGAGGACAAGCAAATTCATTTAACAGAATCTACTAAGGCCGAAGAAGTTGTTAAGACAGCTGAGGCTCAGTCAGCTGGCCAACCCACTCACCAAGGCCCAGCTGAGACCGAGTCATCTGCGTAGGCTCCCAAAGCTGCAGTAGGCTCGACTCAACCAGGATCATCACAGGCATAGACAACTGATCAATCAATACCATATGTGCGTGATGATGCATTCGAAAAAAATTTCCCTTTCTCGATTGAGCTGCCCGATCTTGAAGAAGAAACAACTCGTGAGCAGAGACGCTTCAACATAAGAGTTGATCCAGTTATTCCCTCCGATTCAATTATTCCAGTAGATTTTGATTTTGAGAAGATTGAACGGCACCAAGCCTCACTGGATATGCGGCTGGACAACAGGGATGCCAACCTCACGGCAGACTTGCGAGGGATAGTGGTGGAATCGAGGGGAATGGTGTCGCAGCAGAGTACAATGTGATACGAACAAGTCGATACTTTAAAGTGTTGTACAACAAAATGCTGTCCTGGAGCGGCGATAATGCCGACATGAAGCGGAGGATGCAGGAAAATATTGCCAGAATGCATGCCTCTCATACTGTGAGAGATGGAGCCGCGCGTGAATTTCAGTAAAAGAACTTATGCGCATTGAGGAGAATATGAATGCCAAATTCAGACCTTCTCATGACTGAAATGAAAGCGGTGGCGGCCGAGTCTAAAGCCACCCGCTCGAATTTCGAACAAAGACATGCCGCAGCGGCCGGACTCCAAGTCGACCAATTACTATTAGCCGACTGGACTTCATGCTTGCTGGGATGTTTCCAGGGGTTCCTCTCTCCTTTGATGATGCCAAAAAGGGGGAATAGGAATACCTGAAGATGTTGAAGGAGATAGTTGTTGAGAAGAAGAAAGAGACAGCTGATGAGAAGAGGAAGGAGAAGGGAAAAGTTGTTGAGGGGGAAAGGTCAAAGGATGTGACCTTAATGCTTGCTGAAACCCCTCAGCAAGGTCATGTCTCAGCTAGCATAATCAACAAACTTCCGGTGACTCTGCCGCTCCAACACTCTGTTGTACCTATGTCTGAGAAGAGAAAAAATCGTAGAAGCAGGGATGAAGGAGGTTGAAAGAAAGACGGATGCCCGTGTACTAGAAGTTTTGAAAGCTTATGGTGGCATTCCGGCAGGAAAGGACCAAGATGTCATCCTAGATGACGGAAACGAGCCAAGATCGGTTGAAGAATTTCAAACTCTTGAATCCGAATGCTATTTCAAGGACATGCCATTAGCCCAAGCCTGGGATATGTACTGGGAGAAAGACCTGAAGATATGTGAAGAAGCTGATAGGAAGCAGACTACCATCGCCCATTCTCTCGGTAAATGTAAGACTCCGTGCAGTATACACCCAGAGGAAAAGGAAGAAGTGGTGGAGGAAGAGGTTTTCGACCTAGACCTTTGCCCAAAAATATTGAATATGAAGATCCAGGCAAGAAAGGAAGGATCTACTGGGTTGGGTATGATGTTGTAGCCAATCTGGAAGTGGCTAGGAAAAATGCTGAATATGTGAAGAGGATTGAAGAGGGAAACAAAAGGCAAGATCAGGTATGACAAGAAAGACAAGAAAGAAAAAGAAAAGATGAAGCTGCGAAGAGAGCTTATGAAAAGAAGAAAGTAGATGAAGAGAAAAAGAAGAGGAAGACAGCTGATGAATACAGAGCTGAAGAAGAAAGAAGGAGGTAGCGAAGGCGATGAAGTGTTGCTGCTAACCTCTTCATGTATTTTACTTTTGTACATACATATGCATGTAAGTCTTCTGTACATTCAATGAAAAATTTGTAATTTATGCATCTTTGCATTGACGTCTGAAATTTGCATAGATATAAGTATGCTCTGATTGTTCTGATACACATTGTAAACAGCTGTGTAAAGGACAAGAATGTTATGATCAATAAAAAAATTTATTCTACGCATACATTCTTTGTTATTGCATTGTCTATATGTATCTTTGATGTTTACATGTTGTTTAATATTTTTAAGTTTTGGCATCATCAAAAAGGGGGAAATTGTTGGGAAATTTATTGTTTAGATTTTGATGAATGCCATGTAAAACTTAGACTAAAAAGTTGGCACCCCATTTTCCCTGTAATTTGTATTGTAATAGATAGGGCTGAATAAGCTGAGTTAAGTCAGCTATACCTGGGAATACAAGAAGTCAACTGAAGACTCAAGTGAAGACTCCGCTGAGAAACAACTGAGTATGGCCAAGAAAGAAGATCAATGACTCGATTGAAGGAGTATTAGCTATGATACAGCTGTATGAAGAGTCAGTCAAGTCAACTCAAGAAGCCAAGTCTCAAATTGAAGTGACAGATGAGTCATCCATTGATTGGAAGCTAACTCGAAGTCACCTGGGGAATAAAAGACTGCAGTCAAGTTAAGACAGTTGAATGAGATCCGTTGATAAAAGTCAAGAATGTTACTCAAAATAGTAACCTGTTAAAGTTGTCAGAGATAAAGTGTTAGTTCAAGTTGTGTGCAAAAGGAACAAACCAATGGGAAGCACTGCACCAAGTGTCAGAAACGCCGCAATGCTGCAAGACATTAAATACGACGAAATGTCAACATAAAAGACTGCAACAAGACAAACCAACGAACACAAGTGACTTTTGAAAATCAGCCTATCTCTTCAATGTTGAGAAAAGGTCACCTAAACCTTGCACACCTGAGATAACAAGCAACATTCAAACTGTAACCTACAAAATATTCTCAAGTTATTCAAGCAAAATCCTCAAGCCTAAATCTCGAAGGAAATCGATCCAACACTAAGCTGTGAAGGAAAGACAACTTCAAACTGTTGAAGGGGAAACTTTTGAAGAATCAAAAGGGGTCTACTTTCCAAGGAGGATTGTAGGAAGGTTCAAGGTCGAACCAATTTCAAGTTATTGGAGGGCTTCGTGTTCAAATCCAAGAAGCTTGAGAAAGTAAGCTGAAGTAGCAAGACAGCCGCCCTGTGAAGAAGCTGAGTCGGACGAGAAGCCAGCTGTGTGACCAAGGCATATCCAGACTGAGTCCAAGGAGCAAGTCAGCTGCGTGATCAAGACTTGTCTCTAGACTGATAACCACTTTGTACTCTGATCATTACTTAGTGGATTCCTCTAGGAGTTGGAGAAGAGAGGAGTAGAAGAATTACCCCATCTTCGAACCTCTATAAAATTGACTTGTTTCATTTACATTTCAGCATATCTACATTCATGCACACATACTTTATATCTGCTGATAATTTGCTATCCAACTGATAATTAACAAAGTGCTTAAACCAAGTGTTAAAATAAAGTTAAATCAAATTCAAGGGTGTTAATTCTTCCGCTGAAAATCTCATCACAACCAAGTTAAGGTTTAGTCTAAACAGCTGAGTTATTCTATCAACAGTTGTATTGAGTCTGTTGAGTGGCTAACTCTGCTGATTAACTAACTTAGTTGTCCCTCAAGGACTTAGCTGTGTATTTAACTCTGTAATATCTTAAAAGGACTAAAATCGAAAAGTTGGTAAGGTTTATTCAACCCCCCTTCTAAACCTTACTCACACCCCTTGGGACCTACAGAGGACATCTGCACAATTATCACAATAAATTCTCAACAGCCTGGCTATACTGTCAACAACCCCAAGTCCCGAGATAAAGTTCCACAACCACAATCCATGAATAGTGGCCTCAAAGTATGCCACAAATTCAACTTCCATAGTGGATGCAACAATGACAGACTGCTTTCCACTCCTCCATGATATCGCCCCTCTAGCTAAATACACCTGACATAATCTAAATCAGAATAACCTATTACTTCAAGGTGATTAGACCTCTTGTACGTGAGCATCTATTCTCTGGTGCCTTGTAAGTACCGAAGAACTTTCTTTGCAGCCTTTCAGTGGTCTATACTGGGATTACTTTGATATCAGCCTAACATTCTAACAACAAAACTGATAACCGGCCGAGTACAAGTTTGAGCATCCATCAAACTCCCAACCACTGAAGCATAAGGAATTGAATTCATTTCTTTTCATTCCAAATCATTCTTGGGACATTGCATTTGACTGATTTGGTCTCCTTTCTATATTGGAACTATTCCAGCAGAACATTTTTCCATTCTGAATCTCTCTAAAATCTTATTGATATAAGCTTTCTGAGACAATCCAAACATTTCCTGTGATCTGTCATGGAATATTTCTATTCCTATCACATAGGAAGCCTCACCTAAATCTTTCATTTCAAAATTCTTATAGAGAAACTTCTTTACATCACGTAACAATTCAACATCATTAGCATCAAGTAAAATGTCATCAACATATAAGACTAATATTATAAACTTGCTCCCACTGACTTTCATGTAGATACACCGATCAACGGTGTTCTCTGTAAAATCATAAGATATAATTGTATCATTGAACTTAAGATACCATTGCCGGGAGGTTTATTTCAGTCCATGTATTGATTTCTTTAATTTACACACTAAATTTTCCTTTCCTGTGGTTATAAATCCTTCTTGTTGATTCATATACACTTCCTCCTCCAAATCACCATTCAGAAAAGTGGTTTTAACATCCATTAATGAAACTCTAAATCATAATGAGCTACCAAGGCCATAACAATTCTTAAAGAGTCCTTTTTTGACACCGGGGAGAAGGTCTCTTTATAGTCAATGCCATCTTTATGAATATAACCTTTAGAAACGAGTCTGGTCTTATATCTTTCGATGTTTTCGTTCGAGTCACGTTTGGTTTTAAAAACCCATTTACAACCAACTCATTTGGAACTTTCAGGTAACTCAACTAAGTCCCAGACTCTATTGTCATACATAGATTTAAGCTCTTCTTTCATGGCTTCATACCACTTTTCAGAATTGTTACTATTCATTGCTTGTCTGAATGAGATCGGGTCCTCATCAATGCTTAAGTCACATTCATGCTCAAGAGTATACACCACATAGTCATCAGAAACAACAGGTCTTTTTTGCCTTACAGACCATCTTAAAGTTATTTCTTTTTGTGGTTCATTAATCTCCTGCTCAACTGTGATCGGTTCATCTATCACATTTTCATTCGGTGGGTTTTGAATATTGACTTGTTGTTCCGGTATGTTGTGCGATGATGATACAACAACAGGAGCAACAACTTTAGAAAAAACATAGGGTGAAGGAGTTATCCCGAATTTCCTGAAGTTCTACTTTTTGTGGTTCCCCTCTCCCACTGATTAAACAATTCTCAATGAACCAAGCATTACCTGACTCGACTATTCTCGTACTATGGTTAGGATAGTAAAACTCATACCCCTTAGACTTTTCAGGATAGCCAATGAAATAACCACTGACTGTCTTAGCATCAAGCTTCTTTTCATGTGGATTATACATTCTTACTTCTGTTGGGCAACCCCAAACATGAAGATGTCTCAAACTAGGTTTCCTACATGTCCATAATTCATAAGGAGTCTTATGAACTGCTTTACTAGGAACCCGATTGAAAAGGTATGCAGCAGTCTTCAACGCATGCATCCACAATGATAGAGGTAAGGAGCAATGACTTAATATACTCCGAACCATAGCCATCAATGTACGATTTTGTCTCTCAGTTACACCATATTGCTGAGGTGTGCCAGTCATCGTATACTGTGCATAAATACCGCGACTTTCGAGGAACTTTGCAAATGGACCTGGACATTGTCCACTTTCATTGAATTTTCCATAATACTCACCATCTCGGTCTGATCTCATTACTTTTACTTTCTTATCTAATTGTCTATCCACCTCATTGATGAACACCTCGAGGACATTCACCGATTGAGACTTTTCATGGAATAGATAAATATAACCGTAACGTGAGTAATCATCTATAAAAGTGATAAAGTACTTTTCACCTCCCCAGTTAGGGACGTCAAATGGACTACAAATATCAATGTGTATCAGCTCAAGAAGCTGAGTGCTTCTGGTGACAGATTTCTTAAGTGTGTTTTTGTCTGTTTTCCTTTAATGCAATCCACACACACATCCCAGTCACTAAAATCTAATTGAGGAAGAATTTCATTTTTCACCAACCTCATTAACCTTTCTTTAGAAATCTGACTCAATCTTTGATGCCACAAGAAAGTTGAACTTTCATTTGGTGCACTACGTTCAATGTCTACACTACTTTCAACATGATACAGAGATTCAACAAATTTACTATCAAGATTAAAATGGTAAAGTGAGTCAAACAAAATACTAGAACCATAAAGTATTTGTTCTTAAACAACGAAAAAGTACTATTAGCAATCTTAAAATGAAAACCTAAAATATCCAGTTTTCCTACAGAAACAAGATTCCTAGCACAATCAGGAATATAGAGACATCTTTCAAGATCTATGTGACATCCAGTGTCCATGACCTGCCTGTAAGTCCCAATTCCTTCTATATGTGCTTTCATCCTGTTCCCCAAAAATAAATATTGTTTAGTTCCATTTATGAGCTGGATCGTACAGAATCCCTCTATAACATGAGACACATGAGTAGTCGCACCAGAATCTAACCACCAAGTATTATTAGGCACTTATATAAGGTTCAATTCAAAACATATAGAAACATAATGTATATCTTTCTACTCAAACCATGCCTTTCTTTTCGGACAATCTTTCTTTAAGTGTCCTGGCTTATTGCAGAAGTAACACTTAATCTTTTTATGGATTTGACCCTTGCCAACCTTCATCGGGGCCTTATTCTTTTTCTAATTCTTCTTACTCGGTTTAGCCTTGCTGCTACTAGCACTATCATAGATTGTAAGGTGAACGGAGTGATCCTTTGTCTTCTTCAATCTCCCTTCCTCCTGCACTAAAATGGCCTTAAGTTCTTTGAAGTTCCATTTATCCTTAATGGTGTTGTAGTTCACGGAACTGACCAAATTCAACAGGGAGAGAGTTCATGATGAATTGCACAAAGAACGTCTCACCCACATCCATCCCCATAGTCTTAACCTTTGCTGCTAGGTTGTACATTTCTGTTACATGATCATGAATTGGCTTGGACCAATCAAACTTCTTCATAGTCAGCTCACTCATAAGGCTGTCTATAATAGATTTATCAGCCAAGTCCGATTGGGAATATTCTTTGATTTTCAGCATGAATTCCCATGCATTGTCAGTTTTCGGCATCGAAGATTTAATGTTTTCAGCCATGGTCATTCTCATAAGGTTCAAACTCAGCCTATTAGACCACTCCCAAGCCTCGTATACAGACTTGTCAGCTTCCGAGTTAGTTTCTGTAATGGTTGTGGGCCTTTCATCAGTCAATGTAGCCAAGTCCAAATCCATGACACCCAGAGTAAACTGGATTTGCTCGGACCAGTCAGCATAGTTCAGCCCGTTGAACTTCACAACCGTATTTCCCGATGCGAAGAGATTCATAAAAGCTGCAAACATTTATACAATTTCACATATTAGCACTTTGAGTTAATTTTAATTGATTCAGAAACCTTTATATAAAGACTTTAACCATGAATTTAATTTTACCTTTGGACAAGACTTAAATACACAAACAATATAATTGATGCCAAAAAAATATGCTTTAACAGATAATCAGAATATATATTAGTCAACTAAGCATGTTATCTTTGGACACACATACTATCTATCTATATCTATACTTATTATAAAAGTATGAATAGGTTTTAAGGTTTCTTGAAAATTTTGATTTGCCAAAAATGTCCTCATGGTAAAGATAGCTTTTAAGGGTAATAAGTAGTTTTTCATATTGATTTTGATTTTATTTGTTTAATAATATTGACAATTGTCTCTTTATATTCCAAACCCTTTTTATGTGATTTATTTCAATTTTAATTCTTAGAATATTTTAAATTTTTAGATAATATTTATTTTATATTATACTAGATATCGAGAGCTTTCCAACCATATGTCATAAGCATATATAAAAGACTTCATATGAGAGAGTTTTAGCCATTTAAAGTTGAGTGTTATGCAAAATGTACATTTATAATATCTTTATTTAATTTTCTATATATTCAAATACATCAAAAAAAAAGAGTATGAATTTGCAGTAAAATGAAGAGAAAAAATAAATAAAAATATAATTAATTTTATTTTATTCAAAATAGATAGCAGGACAAAATATATTTTCTAAACTTCACTATTGGTTGAGAATATCCATACAATAATAAATTTATCATCTATCACACACCATAAATTGTGAGATAATATTATTTTTGGTTGGAGCAAATGATACATTTTTTAGGTATGGGAATATGGAAATTTGCGACCTAAAAATTTCAAGGAAGTTTATGATTTTCCCATAAACAATAATTAGTTTTTAAGATAAGTTAAATATAAATTTTACTAAAATTTTGGATAAATATTTGTTTCTAAGGTCTATTCATTAATCTTTACGTATGGTTTTTCTCGTAATAATGGATATACGGTTTAACATGATTTAGATTCGATTATCAGTTTATTTTATTGCTGTATTCTTTTGACAAAATAAGCTCGATCATTGTGACAACGTGAAGTTAAATTTGCAAAACAAATATATTATAAGTATATGCTCTAAATTTTAAAAATGAAATAAACTTGGCTAAGAGTTATGTGTTTGAAATTAATGAAATGAGATTTTAAATCTCAAAGTGAAGTGATGAGATGAGTAATATTTATATAATTTTGATTATCCACAACTTATATTTATAATTTTTTACTTTTTTTTAAGGGGTTGGCATATTTATTTCTATTGTAAAACTAAATAAATAAATAAATCAAAGAAAAATAATATTACAGCAAAAATTATAATAACAATATAAAACAGTTAATACTAAGAAATAAGAGAACTAATTTTTCTTTAACATTTATTTATGCACTTATTTATTTTTTATGGATGCACCATTTGACCTTTCAAATCCTATAATTTAGATTCATTTATCAATTTTAGTAATATATCATATTCTTTTACTTAAATAAGCCCAGTAAATTTGATAATAAAAAATGAAATTAACTACAAAATATATTTAAAAGGATAAATATTTGTTCTCAAACTTAACGAAATGTAATTATAAATTATATTTAAATATGGAGGTATAGAAAGCAGGAAAAGTTATTTTTTAAATTTAATTATATTTTTTTGGCATATAAATTTTTAATTAATAGGATGAAAGATCTAACAAGTTTAAATAAAAAAAAGAAAATAAGTTATTTTATTATCAAAAAATAGTTTATTTTTATATTATAAATAAGAAGTCAATATACTTTTAATAATCTTATTCTATTTTACATATCAAGAATTTTAATTTAGATTGATATTATTATTCCTATTTAGTTTTATTTCATGGTTGTTTTTTATTTATTTATTACTTCTATAGAGGTGTATTGGTTGAAAACATTGCATCAATAAATAGGCTTTAATTTAAAACAATAAAAACTAATATAATAAATTAAAATAGATTTAAATAAAATACAGTTAAAAAATGGTATATATATATATATATATTATTGTAAGAATGGTAGAAGAAATATTGAAGAAAAATCACTTACATATGTACATTTTAACATTTATGACAATAATTGGCTTTTGCTTAGAACATACATACACCCTTAATAAATATAAGTTTAGGTAAAAAGATATGTATTATATTATTTAGTAGTGAAATAATCTAACTTAACAAAAATAAAATGTAATATAATATGGAAATAAGAATCAAAACCTGAAAATTTAAAGAAGTATATATATATATATATATATATATATGCTAAGAAAGACTAAAAAAATATGACATTTATATCTTAAGTACATATTTTATAACTTACATGTTGATATGTTAATCTTTTACTTAAAAAATATTGTATTAAGTTATCCACAATAAGAATAAAACTTACTTGATATTTCAATTTTAGCGACCACAACATTACATTTGAGTGAAAAAATTTAATCAAAAGGTTTATTTATGGATCAAAGTAATATATTCCTTCTTGTTTCAAACATAGACATGATTATGAAAATAAATTGTTCATTATAATTTAAATATTAATCTCATTAACAAAAGTAATTGATTTTAGTTACCTTTAAATCTTGAGTCTCTTTGAAGATATAAGCACTATACATTAATTTTTATATATAAAAAAATAATTATGATGTTGATCTAATATTTTGTGGTGTACATCTATATGTATTATTAAAATAATAATTTAAATTTTGATCAGGCGTTATTTTCATAGTTATGCATTTTAAAACATGTCCCTCTTTTGAACAATTTAATTTTTAAAATGCGTATTTTTTAAGTGCAACTAGATTTTATCGTAAATATTAAATTAACAAAGATCTAAGTGGCATTTTTCAAGTTTTTCTTCTAAATCTTACAATGTCGGACATACCATTTTTTAATACTCTTTACTTTTAACCTTTTTTCTTATTTTTTTCATATTATATTTTATTGTGTTTAATAAAATTCTATCTATGAATAACAATATACACATATACAATTAATAAATACAAAAAGTTGTGATGGAATATCAAGAGACAAAAAAGAACAATAATTTGAGTAAGATTTAAAAAATTATATTATTTCCTACTTTAGATTTAAAAGTAAAATGCTAAATATTCATATATAAAATTCTATATATGGATGATAATTAATCTTTTAATAAAAGGCTCAAATTTATATATTGACATTCTTCAACATCAAATTCATCATCTGGTAAAACTGATTTAATATTAGGTCGAAGATTTAAATTTATGAAGATATTTATTTTTAACATTTTAAGCATTCAAATACATGCATTATACTTTTGTGAATTGTGTTGTAAATTTTATGCTATATTGAAAGATGCTCACCGACAAATATAAAATGAATAAAATGAATTTTTTTATGCTTAAGACAACAAAAAGATAGGCCTATCAATTTATATGTGATGTTTTTTCTGATTTTATAAAAACAAATTGAGACCTATATTTTGCTTGAAAATGTCACATGCATAGAACACGACAACTAAAAAGTGATGAGGTTTTCTGTTATGTCATTCTTATGAAAATGCTATAGCTTAACCTATGTTTTACAGTTATTTGACACACTTCTGGATTATTATATTCTATATTCTATAATTTTGTTGTAAAGCTCTGAACGATGGATTATACTTTGGATATATATGCTCCATTGAATGGATTTTTAGAATGTAAATTGATATTATGGAAGAAAACAACATAAAAGACGTAATTGAGGGTGTTCATATTATTTATTTCAATTAAAATAGAATGGAGCATAAATTTTGTTAGACACTCAATAATTATAATTCTCTATGATGTGGTTATGTTGTTTATTTGATATATAAATGTCACTATTCTTTCAAATTGAATCAATTTATTGACCATTTTCAAATACAATTGATTAGTCTATTTTATCTCCATTTCTATTATATAAATAATCAATTTAATTATGGAGAACATAAGAAAAAATGGAAAATGGTCGAGTGGTAAATATTCTCATCTCAGCTAAAGGTGTGAGGTTTGATTCCCATCATCCCTCCCCTCCCAAGATATGTACTTAAATTTAAAAAACAAAAAGGAGAACATGAATCAAAATATTACGGGAGCTAAGCTACTAAACATAAAATCGAATTTTACTTTCTCATCGTTCTTAACAAAAGAGGTACATGTGATGAATGAAAAACTGAATCTTGTAGTCAAACAGATTTAAAAGATAACACACATTAGGAAATGGAATAAAAGAGAAATACATCCATCCGTCAACCAATCATGCATGCTCGGGCAAAAAATGCATTCAAAAACAAATTGCAAAACAAATCTCAAAGGTAAGTATGAAGAAGAAGTAGACACTCAAAAATCAAACAAGAGATGCATTAATCTAAAACGAGTTCTTGAATATATATTTTTTAATTTATATATAGATTACTCATCAGTTTTTTAATATCCATTGTACTTTGTTGAGCATTGATATCATTTAAGTATCATGTTTTTTAGTTCAAAATGTCTTAACCATATTTCACCAACAAATAAGTTTAAATTTAGTCTTTTGCAAACTTTTTTTAAGATCAAAATACATTAATGACATTTATTGTAAATACAAATAATATAATAAAAATTAATTTAATTTAAATAAAATTAATTGGTTCACGTGCAACGCACGTTCACCTTACTAGTCTAGCTAAAATATGAAGATTGATCCCTTTAATTTAATAGACTATATGCAATGGTCCACCTTTGGGTGACCTCCTAGCAAAATAATCTATAATCACAATTGTTAACTATACCAATCATGTCATTCTTTAATGACATCACTATAATCATGACAATTGGGCAACACTCAAATAATTAAGTGTCTAATTTTCTGTTCAACTTGATCACTTTGGTGACTAACAAACTATCTATAACATGAATGTGAAACATTCATACATTAATACTTGAATAACTTTAATCAAGTTATAACATCATATATACAAAATCTTATAAATATGTGTACCGTACAATCATATACATGTATTTACTAACACAAAAATAGATGCATAAAATAGCACGAAAGTAAAATTCAAAATCTCATTTGACTTCCGGCCTTTTTCAAAATAGCATCAAAATTCTCAATCATACGATAAGGCATCAAACATATAAAATCATTTAATGCCTGTACACAAGTGCCACCCGAATTTCTTTACATATGAATCATCAAACCAGACACATGATCACTTGGCTAATATGTAAATATATACACACTTCTGTCATATGCAAACATTAGTAATCAAGTAGGTGTTCTATACAATATTCATATATATATATATATATATATATATATATAGGGATTGGTTCAAATGAGACCAATATCCTGGGGTGAGACCGTGAGACCTAATCTGGTACATCCATGGGCGTTGCCAGAATTTCCGGCCAGTGCGGTCAGAATTTTTTTTCATTTTGGCAAGACGAATATCAGACCGACATTTGACAAAAAAAAAATAGAAAAATGAGGCAAATATGAAAGTTGTATTATGGAATGAACTTTTTTTGGATAAGTGACTTATCCGAAAATATATTCTAAATTAACCACCAAACAATTGTTATTAACTTATTATTATGGAATAGACTTATATACAAAAAGTCATTCGAGAAATACTTGCAAAAAAACGGTTCATTATCAAGTTTGGAACATATATCTTTGTACATAATAAACAATACAATCATTTATCCACTAGTATACCTTAACTGAACAAGGTAATTCTTATTATTTTGAGTCAAGATAGTAAGATTTATTGGTTTTTTAAATTTAACTCAATTTTTTTTATACGAACTAGACTTTCGGTTGAATTTTCAGTGCGGTCCAACTCAGATTTAACAAGGTCATCCCGAGATCGAGTGCGGTCCGCCGACCGCACTCGTCTCATGGTAGCTTCGCCCATGGGTACATCCATTACATTTTTTGAATGGTGTAGATTAATTCAATTTTTAATGTATATTTAATGTGTAAAAACTGTCAAAAGGATATATATGTAATTACATATAGGGACACCTCTTGTGTTAATTATGGATAGATTTGACCCCCTTTATTATCGCCCAAAACGAGATTTGCATGTATCTTGAACACCGAGATTTTTTTGGGAATGATTTAGCATACTTAAATTTGATACAATCATTATAAAATTATAACAATTAATTTTTCAAAATTGTTCGAGGTTGCACAAAACCAGTTTTAACTTTTAAAGCAAAGAACGTATGCTAAATATATATCATAAGTATCTAACTATGCATGTAAATTGCAAGGAAGAAAAACATATAATTATTTCATTTAATGTGTTGCAAAGAACGATTAATATTTTTTTCTATATATGTATTATACTTTTACTAAATATACATTCGACGTGCAAAGAACGATTAATCTTTTTTTATAACTAGTGGCATTACACACATAAAATAAAATCAGATTGTGTCACCAATATCTTGCCTTCATTAGTGCTCATTCAACCTTTAAAACTTGACAGTAATGAGGCCGTCAAAAACACGTAAATATCACATGGAATTCTGGATACATAATACTTGATCCAAATTTCAATATCAAAGAATTTTATCAAGAGATTGAAACGCAATACACGTCCGTGAAACATACAGTAGTCATAAGAGTGTGTATTTGCAGCGGAAAATCGATCATTCATAAAAACAATCACAACTATAATCGGAAAATCATGAGTTCCCAAACGGGGCTCTGATACCACATGTAAGCAAATTTCAAGATTAGTATACAATGAAATTTGATAAATTTTTTAATGCCCAAACCTTGGGAATTCATAATTTTCGGGAAACAAAATAATCATTCATGAACATGGATTTTGATATACTTACATTGATCCATATTTTTGATAGTTTAGAGATTTGTAGAACTAATCTTCTTCCCCTTTGCCTTTTCTTTTCTTTCTTCTGGATGGCTTGAAGATGCTTTTCACTCTCCCTTTTTGCCGCTTTTAAAAACTTATCAGAAAAAAGGAGTTATTCTGTACAGTTTTAATAGGCAGAGGAAGGGAGTTATTTTCTAACTCCCGGTTTTAACTTCTTTTAACTCCTCTTAACCATCAAAGAGTGTATTTCATATTAAAACCTACACTTTAATTAATATGGGCCACTTAATGGATAAAAATCCAACAAAGACCTCATCTACTCTTCCCCACCTCACATCAGTGACTTCTTTCTTACGCTCTGCAGGGGCATATGGTTTGGGTATAACTGCTAGATTTTCGAAGACCAACCTTTCTCCCTGATAGCCATCGTCTCCTTTACAAGTCACACCCTTTCTACATTCTAGGAGGCTCATCTTTGGCCAGAGCTCCCTTTGAATTCCAATTTCGGAGAACCATATTCTCAAAGCTATCCCCCGGGCTCCCACGTTTTCTTTAGTGGTGCTGTCTCTCTAGCAGCTGCCTCTAGCCTCACAAATCTCTCCTTTTTGGGGGACTTTGCAAAGATCATTCTGGCTGCTAAAGATGCTACAGACCCCCACCCTGACTATGATCCTATCATAGCCGATATTTCCTCTATGCTTGCTAATTTCAATCACGTTGGATTATTTTGAATCCCAAGATTAGAAAATTTTATTGCACACAAGTTTGCAGATTTTGCCAAGATATCTCTTTGTATAGAAACCTTGTGATTTCATCCTTTCGACTTCATGTCTTAGTCGTTACTGGACCGTTTCCAGTAATTAATAATATGCCTTTTCCTTTTCAAAAAAATAAATCCACGGAGAGTAATTTAACGATTACTTTTAATATTACCCATCATGTTTGCGAAAATAACACTCCATTCATGCATATCCTATGGTGGAGGCAGGGGTAGCCGCCCCTCAAATTTTAATTATCTTTTTAATATATTATAGGGATAATTACAAAAAAATCCAGCTAACTTTCAAAATTACAAAAGTACCCCTGAGGTTTGATTCAATATTAAAATTAAAGGGTAAACTGTAACTTTTCTATAAATGAGGGGGGGTTTTGAAATACTTTTTGCTTATGAAGAGGGAAAATTGGTAGACAAAATAAAACCTCAAGGGCATTTTTTGTAATTTTAAAAGTTAGCTGGGGTTTTTTGTAATTAGGTTAAACCTCAAGGGTACTTTTTGTAACTAACCCTATATTATAATTTATTGAATTTGTAAAATTTCCTCCCAACCCCCTCCCCCCCAAATAATTAATTTTCTCTTTTCATTATTCTACATGTCTTATATAATGGGCTTTATTTTATTTCCTCCATATTTATCCTTTTTTCTTTTTATTTCCACTATTTCTTTACTTTCTGTTTCATTTCCTTGTCCAATTCTCTTCAACTTCTTTCATTTTCAATATTTTCACATTTAGAATAACGACAAATAATTTTTCTTCTTTTCTCCTTTTTATTTTGTGTTTGTTATTCTTTTACATTAGATTTCTTGGTTGATCATTGATATCATTAATTGAATAGAACACTCAATTTATCGACTAAGATGTCGAATATTGGAATTCGAGAATATAAATTGAAGTCTTAACAGGAATATTTGTAGAACTGTTATTTTTAACATTATAAGACACATTTATGAGAATATTGAACTATGATTGATTAATTTTTATATCTTCACGAAATGTCATGCGGACACATTGATTGAATTTATTATAAGAGCAATAGCCACCTTAAGAACCAGTGCAGGCGATGGTCTGCACTATGTCTCGGAGTAACTGTTCGCCAAATATTTGATCAGGATACTGCAAGTTGCAAATGTACAACGTAGTTTATACAATAATAGCAAGTAAGATCGTATTCTTTGGGATTGAATACGAAACACTTGGGTTATAATAACATCGTATTCCAATTTTATTGAAGCGACCGAAAATCACAAGTTTTCTAAATTCTAAATTAACAAATAAAATAAAAGAAGTAAATTTATAGTAACCCAAACTCCACAAGTCTTTTCACCAAATACGAAAGTAACCCTATGCAAATAATCTCAACATGCTTCTTCAATATTAAATTCAATCAATGTTTATCAAAACCAATTCATGTGTTCATATAGGTTCAATTCCTAAACTTGTTTATTCACCCTCCCAGGTGGTGCATAAACAGTAGATTAATAATAATTAAAGTCTCCCGATGCATCACCACTATTTTAACTACCAACAGATCTTTGGATTGAAGTACTCCCCACAAACATATGTAGTCTCCCGATGCATTACCCTGTTTATGTTTGAACCTAATTTCTGTTTTTGTTAGAACCCACCTCCCCGATTATGGACTAACAAATATGACATGCAAATTATTGATCAGATAATTTACAAGAAATACGCACTCGAATTCATATAATATAACACATAAATCAATTAAGAGAACAATCAATAAAGATTTAACATGAATCCTTAGTTTCAATTATGCCCTAGGATAAGAAAGATTAGCCCAACATATTTGATAACAAATTCATAGACAAAGTTGAAATCAAATAGTTTGACATCGTTTAAGTTCAAACAAGAGATCTAAACTAAGAAAGAAAACTCCTTCTTGTCAAGATGGATCCTGCTTCCAAGCCTTCAAAACTCTTGTGCTTCCGTAGATGTTAAAGGTCTTGTGGTGCTCTTCTTATCCTAGCCCTCCTCTCTCAGAAGATATTTGATTTGTGTAACCCTGTGTATTTTGATGTGTTGTATGTTGTATGAATGATATGAGATGTTGCGATCTCGTGCAAGCCTTGGTCCTTTTATATAGGGGCTTTGAGAGCTCATTTGTAGAGTTCTGACAGGAAAAAGACAACAAAATCTGGCAAAAACGAACCGCACGGCCCATGTGCAAACCACACGGTCTGACCATTTAAGTTGATTTTGTCTCTGTTTTCACCCAAACACTTCACACAGTGGTTTCATATTCACACAGTCCGATCGTGTAACATGTCTTGCAAAATCAAGTCGCACGAACGTGTAAAAATCATACAGTAGTGTGAGCTTCACACGGTCCAATCGTGTGAGTGGTTCTTGTCCATCTTCTTTGTTTCTTCGATCTTCTCTCCGCACTCGTCAATCTTGTTCGGGGCTTCTAACTGATATCTTTTCATTTAAGCTTTGTTTCCTGTAAAAAGTTACATGAATACACAGTATCATGCCCTTCTAAGAAAAACCAAGTAAAATATACTAAATATGCATGCAAATGCGTCAATTATACATCATTTTAAACCCATGCATGTATATCTTACACATATTTAAATCCCCTAAACTTAAACCATTGCTCGTCCTCAAGCAAATGAGGAAAAATAATCTCAAGGGGTACAAAGAACACACAAGAACACAATAAACATTCAATCTCATTTGAATCTATATTCAAGTAAACCCTATAATTCATTATCAAGAAGTCACAAGTTCGGCATAATTAATACTCTCTCGGGTACTTGACATCGTGACTTACAAGAAATAGTGTATCACTCATCTCTCAAAGTGTATGGGAAGTGTATGCGCTCAAAATCAATTCAATGAATGTAGAACTACCATAGGCTTGCAAATCGTCTAACATATCGACCACTTTAGTGTGCACAACTTAAGAATCAAAAAGGACTTTACATTTGGTTGTCATGTAGGCTCTTTAGTAAGGGTAGAGAAATTTTGTATTAAGTGACTTGACTTGAGCAAATAGAAATTTAAGTACACAGACTTTCAACTCATCAACCCAATTTTATCATAAAGCTCATTCTTTCAAGATATTTTCCTTTTCAACTCAATTTCACAATTTTTCTCCTTTTTCATTCTTATGCCTTTTTCTTTAGCCTGAAGCTATCAAGTTTTCAAAATTTCCAGAATTTTTCTTCCTTTTGTTCGATTTTTCTATTTCTCTTTCAAAGATTTTTTTTTCTTTTTCGAGCTTCAATATTCTTTTACTTACCTAGACATTGTTCATCACTCTTTCTTTTGCCATCATTCTCTCTATTTTCTCAATTTCCACCACATCTCCCACAAACTATTCATCCTCCATAAGCTAAAGTTTTAGAGATAAAAATCATCTTTCAATTTTAAAGATAAAAAAATATGGCTAACAATAAAAAGTTAAGGCTCAAAGTGGCTAACTAGGAAATCATGAGTTCATTAAAGTGGCTCAAATTGAATCATCTTCATGGAGGATAGAATATTCATATCAATCAATTTTGGACCATCGGATTCCGCATACCCCGAAAAGCTAAATTAAAGTGCTCGGCTATAGGAGTAATAAGCCAACCAGTGCAAATCCCCTCTTTCTTGCTTCCTCACTCTATCAAATTGTCGTGCTATCATTTCCCGACGTTTGGCATAACCTCCGTCCCCGAAGCCATACACAAAAGAATAAACAATTCATCTATCCGTAAGGCCTCTTTGCTATCTTCTCTAGCGAACACCGTTTCTGCTAAAGTACACCGGACATAGCGAAATACGGGTTTCCGAATGCTAGACACCTTTGAGGTACCCAGCGTATAAACCCGTTTTCCCGTTATCTCCCGCCAAAATTTATCCTTATCAAATTCGTCATGTTCCTCCATCCCATAAGCCAAAGTTCCATAAATCGCATTCAAATCATCAATTGATAACTCCCTCGCTCATTGGCTAAATAGAACCTAATTCCCTTCAAGTTCCGTTTTCGGATTGCTAATTCAAAAATACTCAAGAGTTCAAGCGCATAATAGGATACGTAGTCAATGCCCATTCAACAATTCATGCCAATCTATACGCCCACATAAAGCACGAAAATCCTTTAACAAACCCAAATTAGCGAGAGTAGGTTCATCGGGATACTTTGTAGAAATCCATGATGGAAAATAGAGCACCACCCATCGAGTTCGGTGTGTTTCGTCCGACATGACTACATTGTAGAACTCCGATTAATTGACCACATACTCTAGTTGGGGCTTGGGTTTGGGTTCGGTGTTGGCTTCCTTCTCCTTCTAATATTCCTTCTATTTCATCTTTCTCTCCCTTTAGAAGCCATAGAAATCAAGTTTTGAAGATTATAAAATCTGAAATTTGAAGATTGAAAATCCCCAAACTTGAAGAAGAACTTGTGAAAGTTGAGAAGTTGGAAGCATTTGTGATGGTGTAAGATTTGAAGTGAAATTTGAAGAGATTTTGAAGATGGATTGGGGTATTTGAGAGAGAAATTTCGAGTGTTAGGGTTTGGGTAGGAGAAACTGGGCTAAGATTTGAGTGTTTAAAGTTGAAAGGGAATGAAAATTCGACTGGACATCTTACACGGCCCTTGTGCCTATCGCACGGTCGGGCCATGCGGCCCTGGGCCGATCTTTACCATCTAATGTGCTTGTCCACATTACCGTGTGGCTGTCACATGGCCTGACCGTGTGACTTGACTCTATTTTTTGGTCTCATGACCCGTGTGGATTATTCACACGGTCGTGTGACGTTATTTTCCATTTTTGTTTTTATAAAACACGGAGTTTGTCGTGATACTTCCTATACAACAACTCACAAAAACAAACCAAACTAAAAATTAAGTTAATACTAAAGTTAAAAATTGGAATCAATTAACCAAAGGCGATCAAAAAATAAAAATAAATAAACGGAAATAAGAAATAATTTGGGTTGCCAACCATTAGGAGCTAAGTTTTACGTCTTTAGAAAGACATCAGATTTCTAGTTTTGCTATCGCTGAACTGCATCGGTTGAAATCTTTGAGCCATCATATTCTATACCATTGATCAGACGAATGGCGTTGCACTACTCCCTCGGAATAAGTTCAGTATCGCTTGCGAATTTGCCCTTTTGATGTTGGCCACCCACTGCATTAGCGATCTGGGATACTCGTGTTTTTAAAGATTTCAGTCTCGCATTTACGTTTGTGTTCAACTGAGTGACTTGTTCCTTAATCATGTCTATCTTCGCTTCATCCTTATTCAGTCAAGCTCTAGTTTCTCCGATAAACGAGGATAACATCTCCTCCACAGATGCTTTATTTTCACTTGACTCCGTTCTGCCTTGATTACACACATTAAATCCCAGATGTGGCTGCAAAACATTTTGTTATTCGCATATGAAAAGTTCTCATGGTTTCGCACCCCCAGATGATAGTAATTGGGTGTCTGATTATTTCTATAGTTGTTTAAGTGTCTCTGTTGTCCCACAAAATTAGTTTCTTCTTCAACAATTGCAGGATCTCTAGGAGCCACCGCTGCATCGCATCCAGTTTCATATTCAGCATGGATACGTGTTTTGTGAGCATGGAAACTTTCTCATCATGAACCTCTGCCACGCGTCGGACATTGGATCTCTCGGATTGCCACTGATAACTATTGTTTGCCATCTTCTCTAACAGTTCTAGTGCCTCCTCTGGATATTTCCCCAGGTGGCTGCAAAACATTTTTATTATTAGCATAAGAGAAATTCTCATGGTTTCGCAACCCCAGATGATAGTAGTTGGGTATCTGATTGTTTCTATAATTGTTGTTGAAGTTCCTTTGTTGGCCCACAAAGTTTGCTTCTTCTTCAAGAACAGCAGGATCTCTTGGAGTCACTTGCTGCATCGCGTCCAGTTTTATATTCAGCTCGGATACTTGCTCTGTTAGCACGGCGACCTTCTCATCCTGAACTTCTGCCACACGTCGGATAGTAGACCTCTCGGATGGCCATTGGTAACTATTGTTCGCCATCTCTTCTAACAATTCTAGTGCCTTCTCGGGATATTTCCCTAGTAGTGCACCCCTAGATGCAACATCTATAATAGTTCTCGTGTTGCCACTTAAACCATTATAAAAATATTGAACCTTTTGGTAATCGGGATATCCATGCTGAGGGAACTTCCTCAGTAATTCTTTGAATCTATCCAATGCCTCATACAATGGCTTTGAATCTAACTGCCTAAACTGGGTAGTTTCAGATTTCAACTACAGCGTCTTACAATGGGAAAAGTACTTGGCTAGAAACTGCTGACTTATTTAAGCCCTATCTGCTGCGAGTGGTGTCAGAGAGCATAACCATCCCTTAGCTTTATCGCGTAGTGAGAATGCAAAAAGGTGGCATCAAATAATGTCTTTAGAAACACCATTCATCGTAACAGTATCGCAGATCTCTAAGAATTGCACCAAATGCGCATTTGGATCCTCAACGGCTCTACCCCCAAACTGGTTCTGTGAAACCATCTGGATCAATGCAGATGTTAGTTCAAAGTTTTTTGCATTGATCGACAAACGGGCCACACCCCCATAGATTCGACTAACCTCCGCTGGAAGTAGTCCCTAACTGCCCTTCTCACGGGCCTTTCCACAATCTGGTCCTGTCCATCCACCCCAGTTGGGTGTTCATCATTGTTCCTATTATTCACTCCATTCTGATTATTCCTATCTGTCATTGCTTTAGATCTTTTCCTTAATTGTTTCGATGTCTTCTAGATTTCCAAATTAATGGTAATGGCTGGATAGATCTGTAATGCGTGATCCTATACTTTCTGCACTCAACAAAAATAATGTTAGAATCAAAGCAATAAAATTCTATTTACAAAAATAAAAATAAAAAAAATGAAAAATATTTACAAACAATCGAAAAAATAAAAAGAAAAAGAATTTACAATTTTTTTGCTTTAATTAAGAATTAACTACTTATCACTATATCTATGTAGAATATTTCAATCCCCGGCAACGACGCCAAAAACTTGTACAGCGTAGTTTATAGAATAATGGCATACAAGGTCGTATTCCTCGGGGAATGAATACGAAACACTTAGGCTATAATAACATCGTATCCCAATTTTATTGAAGTGACCGAAAATCATATGTTTTCTAAATCCTAAATTAACAAATAAAATAAAAGAAGTAAATTTAAAAACCCGACTCCACAAGTCTTTTCAAAAAATACGAAAGCAACCCTAGGCACATAATCTCAACATTCTTCTTCAATATTAATACCAATCAGTTTATCAAAACCAATTCATGTATTTATATGGGTTCAATTTGTTTATTCCCCCTTCCGGGTGGCGCATAAACAATAGATTAATAAAAATTGAGTTATCCCGGTGCATCACAACTATTATTAACTACCAACAGATCTTGGAATTAAAGTACTCCCCACAAACAGATGTAGTCTCTCGATGCATTACCCTGTTTATGTCTGAACCCGATTTCCATTTTTGTTAGAACTCACCTCCTGGATTATGGAACAAATATGATATGCAAATTATTGATTAGATATTCTAATAGAAATAAGCACTCGAATTCTTATAATAGAACACATAAATCAATTAAGAAAACAATCAATAAAAATTTAACATGATAGGATCAGAAAGATTAGCCCAACATACTTGATAACAAATTCATAGACAAAGTTGAAATCAAATAATTTGACATCGTTTAAGTTCAAACAAGAGATCTAAACTAACAAAGAAAACTCATTCTTGCCAGGATGGATCCTCCTTCCAAGTCTTCGAAACTCTTGTGCTTCCATAGATGTGAAAGGCCTTGTGGTGCTATTCGTATCCTAGCCCTGCTCTCTCAGAAGGCCTTCGATATTTGTAACCCGATGTATTTTAATGTGTTGTATGTTGTATAAATGATATGAGATGTTCCAATCTCGTGCAAGACTTGGTCCCTTTATATAGGTTCTTTGAGAGATTACTTGTAGGTTTTTTACGGGAAAAAGGACAACAAAATCTGGCAAAAATGAACCGCACGGCCCGTGTGCAAACCACACGGTCTGACCGTGTAAGTTGATTTTGTCTATGTTTTTCGCCCAAACACTTCACACGGTCATGTTATCTTCACACGGTCCCGTCGTGTAACTTGTGTTTGAAAATCAAATCGCACGGACGTGTGAAAATCACACAGTGGCAACTCACATGGTCGTGTGAGCTTCACACGGTCCGACCGTGTGAGTGGTTCTTGTCTATTTTCTTTGTTTCTTCGATCTTCTTTTCGCACTCGTCAACCTTGTCTGGGCCTTCTAACTGATATCTTTCCATTTAAGCTCTGTTTCCTGAAAAAGTTACAAGAATACGCAGTATCATGCCCTTCTAAGGAAACGAAGTAAAATACAATAAATATGCATGTAGATGCGTCAATTATATATCATTTTAAGTTCCTAAATGCACATATATTTTACACATATCAGTAGCCCTATTAAATCTGGGTTAGACCTCACTAAAAATTTAATCCAATGTCTAGCCCATATATATATATATATATATATATAATTGAGTTAAAATTTGAAAGGTCAAAAGAAATAAGAATCATCTAACCCAATTAAAATATATGAGTGGATGAATGATTGTTTTCTTTGTTATATAGAGAACTATATGTTCCAAACTTGGTAATGAGCAGTTGTGTTGAGAGCACTTTTCAAATGAACTTTTGGATCTTAAAGTCAATTTTCCATAATAATAATTAATTTAGAATGGACTTTTGGACCAGTGACTTATTCAAAATTCCGTTCTTGAAAAGTCAGAATTGGAGAGTGAAGCCCGCACATAATTATTACAAGATATGACCTTCAGATTTGTTTTTCTTATTGCAATGTTTTTTATTTTCTATTTTTTTAATATTTTGGCTCGACAATCAACTAATCAAAACGAAAAATTCTTGATTGCATTAACAAAAAAATTCTGGCTACGTCAATGCTTAATATGACTCTTAAGATTTTCATTGCAACCATAGTGAGTGTATTATTATGTTTGTCAAGATGAGATTGGTGAATATGATTGTTGTGGGGTAAAATCGTCATTTTATTTCTTTTCTTTAATTAGGTTTATTGTTTAATTATTCATCCACATATATTCATCATTGGATCTAAATATTGCCAATTAGCCCATAAGGCCCAATTATTATTGAGCAGTCCATGAGGCTCAATTCGCTATATCCGGCCTACGCTGTCCATACTGGCCTAAGCGGCCCACTATATCTTACAAGGCTCATGTTTCCCTTCAACCCACGTATAAAAAGATCCATCCATCTCATTTTAAGTCATTTCACATAATATGCATTCAGTATTTTCTTTACTCATCTGGATTTTCTCTAGTTCATCGTGCTAACTTGAGCATCGGAAGGGTTTTCTTGGGACAACCCGAAAGCCTGTCTAACATCTATTGGTTTTGCAGACAAGTTCCCACCAAAAAAGACTTCCACCTTTGAGAGACGAAAAAACGACATCAATGATAGAATATGACTTTTTTTTAGTAATAGACTATGACTTTCTGGCTAGCTAGTTGTTAGGAAGTTGGCACCCCAATTCAACTGTAAATCAATTTGTAATAGATAGAGTTCTCTAAGTTGAGTCGACGGTAGCCAAGTTGAAGATTGCAGGACTCGACTGAAGATTGAAGAGAAGACCCAGTTGTAAGGCAACTGAGTGAAGTACATAGAAGTATCAGTCAAGTTCTTAGAAGGTTGTTTCTGTCAGCTGACAGACGGTTAAGTCTTTCCTAAATGATTGGAGTTGGCTCAAGAGAAATGGGTAAAGCAGATGTCAAGTCAAAGTCGACTGTGATGGATCTGTTGCTCACAAGTCAAGGACATTACTTATTATAGTAATACATCCATACTGCAGTGCCTAAAGTGCTCATCCCAGAAGCGTGCAAATAGACATAACCAATGAGAAGCACTGAGCGTGTGTCAGGACCTGAAAAGCTACAGATTTAAATTAAACGAGGATATGTCACCATCACTATAAAAAGAAGAGGAATTTTTAGAGAGAAGATACTTATGCAATCTGAGACACAGAAAAAAAATCAAGTAAAGCAAAGCAATACCTCTCAAGCATTCAAATCATATCCTCAAGCCTAATCTCGAAGGAAATCGATCCAACACACTTAGTGAAGGAAATACAACTTCATTTATTGAAGAGGAAAAACTTGTTTCAAGGAACAAGGGGTCTACTCTCCAAGGTTGAAAGAGGTGTAGTAAGGTTCCAGATCAAACCAGAGACTGTGTGAACAAATCCAAGAGTTTGAAGGAGCTGAAATAGCAGGACAACCGTCTTATGCAGAAGGTGAGTCCTAGGAGAAGCTAGTTGTGTGATCAAAGTTGTCTTGGATTATAACCATTTTGTAACAAAGTCAAAGTTACATTAGTGGATTCCTCATGGGGTTGGAGAAGAGTGGATTAGAGGAACTATCCCATCCTCGAACCACTATAAATTGCTTGTGTCTTTTACATTCAGCATACTTACTTTCTTTAATATTATTATTGTTGTTGTTTATTAATTTTCTAAGTCAACTGATAATAACCAAGCTTAAACAAGTGTTGAAAAACATATTCAAAACTACGGGTGAAAGTTTTCGGCTATTAAAAACCAAGTCAACTAAAAATTTAAAGAGTTAACTGAATCAGTTGAGTTATACTATCAATAGTTCAGTCGAGTCTGTTGAGTGGCTAACTCTGCAGTGTAAGTAAACTAAGTTGTCCACCAATGACTTAGCTGACTTGAGTCTACTCTGAAATTATAAAAAGGGCTAAAATCGAAAAGTTGGTAAAGTCTATTCAACCCTTCCTCCCCCTCTAGACTTTACTTATCACCCTTGGGACCTACAAGTGGTATCAGAACAGTTGGTTCATTGAGCCTTTCGCACTGGTTACTGTACTAGATCTCATTCTTGTTCAAAAGAACAACACTTGTAATTTTTTAAAGCTTTTATTTTAAAGCAAGTTATTATCATGGAAGCAAATTTAACTCACATTTCTATGTTTATTGTTGAAGAATTTGATGACTGAGAAATACGTATGCAGGCACATCTTTCAGCCTTCGATGAGATGTGGTTCGTCATTGAGGAATGGCCACTACAAATATTAAAAGTCAATACAACTCTAACAAAGGCTGCTCCTGCTGAAGGAGAAGATGTTGCACCTACTGAACTTAGACTTGCTATGGTGGAATAACCACGATGCGAGTGGACCAACGAGGATAGAAATAGATACAACTTGGAAAATATTGCCAAGGATATTCTGTATAAAACCCTTGATAAAGACATGTTCAACAAAGTGAAATCCGGTAGAACGGCTAAAGAAATATGGGAGAAACTTACTTTAATTTGTGAAGGATCTGATCAAATTAAAGTGAATAAATTAACTGTTGTTGTATAAATGTTTGAAAATTTTAAAATGCTTGCAAGTAAAAGTCTGGACCAGCTAGATGCCATATTCACCGAAATAACCGATGAGCTCTCAGCTCTAGGCAAGGAATATACACAGAAAGAAATGTGTATGAAAATTCTCAGGTCACTCCCAGTTGAGTGGGAAATGAAGGTGATGGCTTTGAGACATTCAATGGACCTTACAAGAACATCCAACCATGAGTTGTTCTCAGACCATAAAGCTTATGAATTCGAGCTCAGAAGTAAGGAGCAAGAAGAGATAGATGTACCAAAGACAACTTTACTCATGGCTGGTGAGTCCAAGAGAGCTGAATCCGAAGAAGCCTTTGACCAGGAAGAAATTGCCTTGATGGTGAAGAGATTCAACAAGTTTTTCAATAATAACAACAAAAGAAACAAGGGTGAATCATCCAGGAGACACTCAGCACCTTCCAAAGCAAGGGAAGATAGACCACATAAAAGAGTTGACCATCAAAGGACTGAATATCAGAGAGCTGATAATCAAAGAGCTGAAAGAGCAGACTTCCAGAGAGTTGAAAACATGTGTTGGAATTGTAGACAACCAGGACATTTTGTTGTTGACTGTCCCTATCCACCAGTCAACAAGTACAGAAATGAGGAGGAAAGAAAAGTCTTCAGAGAGAGGAGATAAGAAAAGAAGAAAGCATTGTTGGCTGCTGAAGCTGCTCACATAGCCAAGAGAAAAGAACCAGCTGAGTCAGACAGTAGTGAAGCTGACTACTACTCTGACATAGAAGAAGAGGCTTTGATATGCCTCATGGCCAAAGAACATGAAGATGAGGTACATTCTAACCCATCTCATTCTAATATTTATGATTCATTAGGCAAAATGATGAAAGATTTTGAACATGTAAAAACCTCAGACACACTTTTAAATGAGGAAAACTACCAGCAGAAAAGCCAAAACTCACAGCTGACTAAGGAGCTGAGTACTCTAAGTCACATAGCTGCTAAGAATATAGAGCTGAAGGCTGAGATAACTAAGATCCAAGCTGACTTAGCTACAATTGAAAAAAGGGAATTTTTTTTGATAAATGCGATTGCATCATTCACTAAGGCATCTAAATCATTGGATGAACTTATAATGATTCAAAAGGAAAGTGGAGAAAAGACAAGCATTGGATTCAATTCCTTTGTGCATGTCCAAACTCCAAGAGTGGTAATGGAAAAAGGATCATCAAGTAATAAGGGAATCCAAAAATCCAAAGCACCATATGTTGCGCCTATAGACACCTAAATTATTACCAATTGTCAGATATCGAAATCTTCAATCTTGGCCATCAAGGTAAGATCTTGAAAATAAGGAAGTGAATTACCAACATTTTGGTAAATAAATTAAATTAAATCAAATCAAATCATATTCTTTTGTTTATGGCAAGATATGCAAGATAAATCATGATCGGCCAATCAAAACACCCCGTTCCATCAACAATTATGGCAAGAATCCCCATCCCACGCCTATAAATAGAGACCCTTTTCATAATTCATAGACACAAAATTCAAAGAGAAGAAATCCAAGCAAGAAAGGCTTGGAGGAAATTCTCTCAAGCCAAGACGATCAAATTCAAGGAGTTCATGGTGTTCAAGGCGTTCGTCGCGGAGTCTGCTCAAATCATAGCATTTGATTCGGGGATAAGCTGTCAAGCCCTCGAGCTAATGTTATTGAAATTCAAGTTTAAGTTTGGAGAAGATCAAGCTAAAGAGTCCATCTCCGAATTCTCAAATTCCAGATGTTATAGACTTGAAGAAAAGAATATGAGGATTATTTTGAGATTGTAACTCACATTGTTATTCCTTTTGATTCAATAAAAATATTATTTATATTATTTTTCATGTTTGTAATTTTATAGTGACGAAATTTGTGTCAAATTTTTGGCACGCCTGGTGGGACAATCTCTTCTCTTCACCAACGAAATTCAAGTTTAAATGGGGATGAAGGACAAACGATCCATCTTCGCTAACATCAAATGTTTTCCATCAAGTCATCAATCAACTTTTTGAGTAATGAACAAGTGGGGGCAAATAATGGCGGTATCTCATATCTCCACTCGAATTCTATTCAAATAGAGGCGACTTTTGATGTCTCTCCTAAAATTCCACTCTAAAGGACGCAAATGTGATACTTCATGTCTTCACTTAAATTCTAGTTCCATGTCTTCAATCAAATTCGGCTCAAAGGATAAACAAAAATAAAGCCGCTGGAAGTCAAATCACATCAAGTGAAGAAGAAGATGTGGATCATCACAACAACAATTTTCCAATGGCTCCTGGGTATGAGCATAAACTATCTAAAATTTCCAAATCAAAGTCTTCAACAATACTTCTTGATACGAGTATAAACTATCAATATATCATATATTCAAATGTCTATTACTTGATATGAGAATAAACTATCAATATATCCCAAATTCTAATGCCTACTCCTTGATACGAGTATAAACTATCAATATGTCTGAAATTCAAATTATTACTCCTTGATACAAGTATAAACTGTCAACAAATTTCATATTTAAATAAAGACTCCTTGATACGAGTATAAACTATTTGCATATGTCAAATCCAAATCAAGACTTCTTGATTCGAGTTTAAACTATCAACATGTCTCAAATTCAAATGAAGACTCCTTGAGATGAGTATAAACATTCAGCATGTCTCAAGTTGAAATCCATACTTCTTCATATGAGTATAAACTATCTATGTGCTTTAAATTGCTCCCAAGTGAAACGATTTCTCAATGCATTCACTCCATGACATGTTGTCCGTGTACAAATCACGATGGGGCATTTGTCGACACCTAAATTTATTACCAAATATTCTCAAATATCGAAATCTTTTATCTTGGCCATCAAGGTAAGATCTTGCAAATAAGGAAGTTAATTGCCAATATTTTGGTAAATAAATTAAATCAAATCAAATCAAATCATATTCTTTTGATTATGGCAAGATATGCAATACAAATTATGATCGGCCAATTAAAATGCCCCGTTCCATCCAACAATTATGGCAAGAATTCCCATCCCACACCTATAAAGAGAGACCCTTTTCATAATTCATAAACACAAAATTCAAAGAGAAGAAATCCAAGCAATAAAGGCGTGGGGGAAATTCTCTCAAGCCAAGAAGATCAAACTCAAGGAGTTCACGGTGTTCAAGGCATTCATCGCGGAGTCTGCTCAAATCATAGCGTTTGATTCTGGAATAAGTTGTCAAGCCCTCGAGCTAACGTTATTGAAATTCAAGTTTAAGTTTGGAAAAGATCAAGGTAAAGAGTCCATCTCCAAATTCTCAAATTCCAGATGTTACAGTCTTGAAGAAAAGAATCGGAGGATTATTTAGAGATTGTAACTCACATTGTTATTCCTTTTGATTTAATAAAAATATTACTTGTATTATTTTTTGTGTTTGTAATTTACAGATACAAAATTTTTGTTACAACTGTTTTTTTAAAATAGCTCACTTCACTCACCTGAGTTACTCTATCAACAGTTCAGTCGAGTGTGTTGAGTGGTTAACACTCCTGTTGAGGTTGGAACTAGTTGTCTTTAAGGATTAAGCTATTTACTTGTGTAAAAACTCTAATTTAAGATCAAAATTAAAAATTGGTTAAGTCTATTCAATCCCCCCCTTCGAGACTTAACACTCACACCCTTTGGGACCTACAAGTGGTATCACAACGGTTGGTTCAAAGAACCTCCCGTACTAGTAACTGAACTAGATCACAATCTTTTTTAAAGATCAACACTTTGACTGCTTTCAAACTTTCTTTCAAAAGTTATTATCATGGAAGCAAATTTATCTCGCATTTCTATGTTCAGAATAGTTTGATGACTGGAAAATTCGCATACAGACACATCTCTCAGCACTGCATGATGAAATGTGGTTTATCATCGAATATGAACCCATAAAGATCATCAAAATGAACAAAGTTGCAGGAGCTGCTCAGGATGCTGCTGAAAGACCTGCTTATGTTGAAACACCTAAAAGCGAATGGTCTAATGAAGATCGAAAGAGATATAACTTGGATAATGTGGCCAATGATATTTTATACAAAACTCTTCATAAAGCAATATTTAATAAAGTTAAATCTTGCAGGACTGCTAAGGAAATATGGGAAAAGTTGCCTCTAATCTGCGAAGGCTCAAAGAAGATTAAGGAGAACAAGTTGATTTTTTTTGTAGAGAAGTTTGAGAACTTTAAAATGCTTGTAGAAGAAACAATGAATCAGTTGGATGTCAGATTCACTGAGATTACAAATGAGCTTTTAGCTTTGGGAAAATTATATTCACAAAAAAAAAAATGTGTATGAAAATTCTAAGGTCACTCCTAGCTAAGTAGGAAATAAATGTGATGGCCCCTAGGCATTCTATGGACTTAAAAAGGATCTCCAACCATGAGTTATTCTCAAATTTAAAAGCCTATGAATTCGAGCTCAGAAGAAAGGAGCAAGACGAGATAGTTGTACCCAAGACATCTGCTCTGTTGTGTAGGTATCAAGGGGTGTGGTGTAAGGTTTAGAAGAGGGGTTGAATAAACCTTACCAAATTTTCACTTTTTAGTCCTTTTTAGAAATTTCAACAGAGTTGACTCAAATCAGTTAAGTCCTTTGGGGACATCTTGGTTGGCTTACTTCAGCTATGTTACCCACTCAATAGACTCCACTGAGCTGTTGATAGAATAAGTCGGTTGCGTCAGCTAACACTTAACTTTTTAGTTGATTTGGTTTTATACAACGGAAGACTTAACACACTTAGTAAATTTTAAGCACGTTTTTAACACTTGTTTTTAGCACTTGTTATTTTCAGTTGGACATCAATATAAATTATCAGCAGATATAATGATATGCACGAAAGTGAATGCTGAAAGTAAATGACACAAGCAAATTTTATAGTGGTTTGAGGATGGGGTAATTCCTCTAATCCACTCTTCTCCAACCCCTGGAGGAATCCACTAAGTAACAGATCTGATTACAAAGCAGTTTTTCAGTCTAGAGATAGCCTTGATCACACAGCTAGCTTCTCTGCGACTCAGCTTCTTCATAACACAGTTGCTTTGCTACTGCAGCTCCCTTTCAGCCTTTGGAATTGATCACACAACCTTCCAACAAACTTGAATCTTCTAGTTCGACATTGAACCTTACTACAGCTCCTTCAAACTTGGAGAGTAGACCTTTTTTTGTTCTTGAAACTTTTCCTCTTCAACTGGTTGAAGTAATCTTTCCTTCACAGCATGTGTTGGATCGAGTTCCTTCGAGTGTTAGGCTTGAGGAATTTCTTGATAAGCTTTGAGAATATTGCAGGTTATGCTTGCTTAATAATTGCTTGATTCGTTAGTGTATTTTGTGCTTGGTTCAGGTTATCTTTTCTCAAATGCTTCCTCAGCCTTTTATAGTGCTTATTTGAAAATTTGTCCGTTGAATAGATAGGCTATTTTCAAATGACACTTTCTTGGTCATTGGCTTGTCTATTCTTGGCCTGCAACAATGAGATGTTGACCCTTCCTCGTATTAAATGACTCAACAGCTTTATAGGGTCTGACACATGCTTCAGTATTTCCCATTGGTTTATTCCTTTTGCATATTTCTGGGCCAAACACTTTAAGACCTGGCAGCTTGGGCTTATTACTATATTGAGTAATATCAGTGACTTCCTTCCAACGGATCAATGTCAGTCGTCTTGACTTGATTGCTGTTTTTACCCCTTTGACTTGAGTCTGCTCCAATAATTTTGGAATGACTCAACTGTCAATTCAACTATGAGACTTGGCTTCTTTCTGACTTAACTGATACTTCCACATTCTTTAATCAGTTGTTCCTCAGCTGGATCTCCTTCAGTCGAGTCTTTGCCTTCCATCTTGACCATACTCAGCTGACACACAGTGGAGTCTTCACTCTGGCCTTCAGTTGACTTATTGTATTCTTTGTCATAGCTGACTTCACTCAACTCTTTCAGTCATATCTATTACAACATAAAAATACAAAGAAAATGGGGTGCCAACTTCCTATTCTAAGTTTCACATGGTATCATCAAAATCTTAACAATAAATTTCCTAACAATTTTCCCCTTTTTGATGATGCCAAAACTTAAATAAATAAATAAAATAAACAGCAAACACAAGCAGTGCAGTAACAAAGAATGTATGCTTTAAATAATCAATTTTATTGATCATAGCATTCTTGTCCTTTACAAAGCTGTTTACAAAATATACTCTATACATTGTATCAGAGTTTACACTTACATTGAATTTCAACTGGTATCAGAGCAACATTACAAAGAAGATATCAGAACACTATTACAGAAAAACTTACAGCTATGTATTTAAAATAAAGTAAAATACACGAAGGGGTTGCAGTTGTCTTCAACGCCTTGGCTGCTTCCTTCTTTCATCTTCGGCTCTTCTCTTGTCTTTTTCTGCTCTTCTTTTTTTCCTCTCTTCTTCCTCCTTCTTTCTTTTCTTATAGGCACGCCTTGCAGCAGGGTCATCCCTACGTTGCCTTTATTCCCATTCTCGATTTAGCCTTTCATTCTTAGCTTCTTGCCTTCTTACAACTTCAGCATTCTTGCCCATGACTTTGAGATTGGCAAGATGATCAAATCCAGCCCAGTATGTGATCCCTTTCTTCTGCGGATCAATGAACTGTATGTCTTTTGGTCTTGGCTGTGGTTGAGAGCTTCTACCTCTTCCGCTGCCACCATATCTTCCCATTCCTCTCCCTAACTCATCTCCTCTTCCTCTGGGAGTGTACTTTACTGGAGCTTTTGATTTTTTTAGCTGAGTGACTGTTGGAACTTTGCTGCTTATCAGCTGATTTGCTTATTTCAAGACCCTTCTCCCAGTACAAATCCCAGGCTTGCGGTATAGTCATATTCTGGAAGTAACCTTCTGCCTGTAGAGTTTGAAACTCCTCTAGTGAACTAGGCTCAGATCCAACATCGGGCATGGCAATGTCTCTCGGGGGTTTGATCATCGGGAAATCATTTCCTGCTAGCGGACCATCATACCTTTTCCTTATATCTTGGATACGCTCGGAATACTTCTCAGCCACCGTCTCAAACTCTGCTTCGATGGATTTTCTTGATTCTCTGACTGCCATCTCAACTTTCTATTCAACTGTCAGCTCTTTCGGTAGCTTGCTGAGAAGTGAAGCTGTTACATCTCCTTGAAGAGGAGTTTTGGCAAACATAAGCTTTAGAGGGGAGGTTTTTCACATAACTTCCTTCCCCCTCAGATGTTTCTCCTTTCTTCTTCGCCTTATGACTCCCCTTCTTCTTTTAATTCCCTCATAGCCTCATCTTTCCCCTTTTTGGCATCATCACCAAAAGATAGGGTCAAACCAGGAAACATGCCACTTAAGATGATGTAGAGTCGGTTGTTGGTTGAATCATGTTTAACATCTGACTTGGAGTATGCTGTTTGGAATTCTGGCCGCATAGCCTTTGACTCAGCTGCCATTAATTTCATTTCTCTTTGGAGAACACTGAGCTTCTAACTCATGGTGGACTCCAATCTGTCAATCTCACTCTTGTGTTGCAGCTTGAGTAACTCCATATCCGACTTGTGAGATTCTTCAATTCTCACCATAAACTCCTTCCGCCTCTACTGAAACTGAATATTATCCGCACTCCAAACTAACAACTCTTCAAAGAGTGACTTAAAGTATCGAACTTGCTCTCTTCTCATAGACGTAGTCTGTGCAGCCCATTCTCGGATACACAGAATAATTCCACGAATGTCCCCGCTGATGGTGGCATCTCTGTTCTCCAGCCTAAGGTCCAATGATGCTATGTCGTGCTCCATATTTTTTATTTCAGCACACATGGCTTTAAACGCCTTCCATAAGTCGGCTGATGAAACAGACTCATGCTCAGGCCAAACTGCATCAAAGTCGAAACCTATAGGTACCATCGTTAAATCAGTTGGAACTCCGAGCTCTACTTGCACAACATACTTGGCTTGTTCTCTAGAAGATTTGGCATCAAGAGGTGGCAAAAGGTCTTTAAACGGAAAGATATCTTCGAACATCTCGCCTGGAACGAGAGGGATTACCGCAGGTCAAACTTGTGGAGCCTTTCGCTTGTCTTTCCGTAATTCTTCAGCTCTACTTGCCTCGGTTGAACCAGCTTCATCGGCATTGGAAACAACTGTGTTAGCCTGCTGTTGAGCTGATTGAGTCTCTACTTGAGCAGTTGTGTTAGCTGCTTTCGGTGATCGATTTCGGCTTGAGCAAGCGGTTGTATGGGTCTCCACGGTGACCGATCCTCGCCTATCTTAACAACATCTTTGGTGTCAGTTGGAACTTCTTTTTGAGTTGTCTGGTCCTCAGCTGATTTATCAGCGTCATCGGAGTGTGTTGAAGCCATTGGGGTTGGCTCATCAACAAACACAAACCTCATCGGAGCAGTTTTGTCACTCCGAGAGTCTTGAGCATCCTCAGCTTTGTCCTTCGAAGAATCATCAATGGGTGTAGACTCAACTTCATTTTCAGAATCCAGGAATTCTTTGTTAACATGCTCTTGGGAATCATTGAGTGCGCTGATTTTGTCTTCTTCATCAGCTGTCTCAACGTGAGAAATTCGCTCATCAACACCTTTATTACCCAAGGAAGTCTCAACCTCCTTTGGGCCTTCAACTCCCTCAGCAATCTCAACCGCTGGAGGGTCTTCAACATCCCTGTGTGCAGTCTTAACTGCAGAAGGGTCTTGAGCAGATTTCCCTTTGGCAGACTCAGCTGCCTTGGGGTTTTCGGTGGCATCTGTCGGAGCCTCAACTCCTAGAATTGCACTTTCATGACTAGGAGTCTCAACTCCCATGGTCTCCATTCCATCCTTCGCCTTAGCTGCATCAGTAGTGTCATCGGCCTTCAGTGCAGATGAAGTTTCAGCTGAGACAGTCTTAACCATCCGAGCTTCATCAACCTCACTCTGCTGTTCCATTTTTTTCAAAACTTCGCCTCCTGACTTCATTGGTTTGTCTCCCACAGCATCCTCCGACCTGGCTATGGTGGTGAGAGCTTCCCCTTCAGCTAGCCACCAGCTAAGTTAATGGTTGTGGGGTTGCTCTACACCAGAGACTCGGCTGTTTTTCCCTCTGAGTGATCAGTGTGTGGGCAGGTGTCCCAACACCTTCTGCAGGAGTTGTCTTGTCTAGGGTGCCCACTTCATCTCCTTTCCTAGCTTCATCGCCAAACTTTTGAGAGTCATTTTTCGATTGTACGGGGGATGTGGTGGCAGCAATGTCAGTAGCTATTTTCGTCGCCACATCCGAAGGGTTAGCGTTGGGAGAGAGTTGAGAAGACTCTCTCGGACCCTCTTGCATTTGCTGTTCGTGCATGGTTTTTGATTCTCTGATGGCCTGTTTGAATTCGGCCTTCTCGGCTGCTACCGCAGGATCAATCTCCTCCAAGTCACTACTGTCAGTCAAGTCCATGTGATGCTCATGACTGCTAGTGAACATACACAGTTTCGACTTCTCAATGGCTTTGGCCTTCTCCAAGGCCTTATTCTTTTCATCGTCCTTGATGGCACGAAGGGCATCCATACAGAATTCTTCATTGAAAGCATAGGAGACAGAGACGTTTCCTAGGAAGTTTAAGAGCTCCTCTTCTTCTTCAATATACTATGGGTGCTCAAATTGCTGTCGAGAATAATCTAGCTTCCATCTTCTCCAGTCCCTCAGTCTCTGCTGAACATCCGAGAATACAGGAGACAACATTATCACATCATCATCGTCATATCCATTTTCCAGAATGGGGGCAAGTGGAGCTTGCTCCTCCTCAGGTTCATTGGCATCAGTCTGAGGGGAGTGGACAGCTCTTTCTTCAGGAGTCTCAGTTGTCTTAGCTTCTTTCTTCTCCACAGCTGTCTCTCGTGCAGTTGGGTCTTCTACACTCTGCTGATTGACATCAACAGTCTTCTCGGCATCCATGGTGGTTGCATCACCACCATCTTTCTCTTGAGATTTCTCCTCTTGAGTCTCAGCAGTCTTCTCGGGATTCTCTAGTTGAGTGGCAGACTCAGCTTTCTCCAATTCCGACTGTTTAAACAGTCTTCTTCTCTTGGTTTTTACAAAAGGAACAGCATCCTCCTCACCTTCCTCTATGGTGGCTTCTGGCTCCACCATCTTTATCTTTTTCGCATCAGCTGGCTTGAGGGGCATAGTTGTGCACTTCTTCTTCACGATCGGAGAAGGCTTAGTGGTATCCTTCTCGATCTCGGCCGCTTGGGCAAGGGCGTCAGATTCGGCTGCTAGGGCAGGTGCTTTTGGCTCTACTGTAGGGGCAGTAGCCTTCTTTGACTTGGCTGCAAGAGCAGGTGCTGACTTAGCTCCAGAAGCTCTTTTCTTCTGGATAGGCTTGGGAGAGAGAGCTGGAGCGGTTGCAGCTGTGTCTTCCGGGTCAGCTGACTCACCCTCACTCGTGTCAGCTTTCCTTGCATGCATCTTCCTTTGAGCTCCATCAAATGGCCAATCACCAGGCCATACCCCAAAGAGCATCCAAACGTCCCATCTTCCTTAATGGACTTGTTGATCACGTTTTGGCAGATACGGCTGAAAATAAACTCAGCCCAGTTAATTTTCTTTTCTTCTATGATCGCAGCCATCACCACCAGCTTAGTTCGAGATAGCTGGTTAAAGCTCCCGAACTTCATATCCACGCACTTGGACACGATGCTCATCAGTTTGTGGTAATCTTGTCCTTCACAGTTGACTCAGACTCGGCTATTTCCTTCCAAGCCGCAGCTATGTTGACATCCTTCTTAGTAATTTCTTTTAGCCCTTCAGAAGGCAACTTGCAATGATCAGGAAGGTCCTTCGCAGTAATCTTGATTGCCTTGTTGTGCACTGATGAGCGAATCTCATCATCATGCACTTTCGCATTGACATAGAACATCGCGACGTCTTCTAGATACGTGTGAGAGAACTCCATAGTGATAAGGTCCTTCAGACCAGACTTCTCGAGTTTCTCAGCGATTTTCTTCACCAGGGCTTCATTAGCAGCATGCTTCACCATCCCTTTGAAGTCCACTGTCGATCCAGAGTGGATCTTCTCAAATAGCTTAACGAAATCATATGTTGCTTCCAGTTTTGAAGAAAATTATCGGTGAATATAATGTAAAATCTCAATATAAAGAAGTAGGTGTTTTGCTTTTTCAGAGAGAAAAATCCTTGCTTGTTGAAGATGAGAGAGTTTTTGTGAGGAGAGAGAAAATCGGTTTTGGCTTATATTGGAAATTGCAAGGACAACTTCTGGAATTTGAAAAAATTAGATCAAAATCGACGGTCAGGATTTAACCATTGAAACCGCATTAATTTCCCCGCATTAAATGCAACAGCATTTATATCCAATCATAGGCTTTAATGTGCAGCTTTTGTTATGACATTAATAATTAGGCTAACGTAATCCTTAAAAACATTCTCGCTCACAAAAAACAATTGTGTTTTGTCAATTAGCTCATAAATAAACTCAGCTATCAACCAAAAGTGACTTAACTTTGCTTCTCTCTTCACATTAGATCACTCAGCTGTCAGCTAACTCGATACAACTGATTTCCCGTCTTGGCTGTTTCACTTGGCTGAATGTGAAACATGCTTATTTTTCTTTTTTCTTTTTTTTTGTCTATGATGATTGAGTCTTCTGAGTATCCTAACTCAGCTCATTTAACCCTAGCTCATTCTTAAGCTATTCAAATCTCGATTCACATAGAGGTTTAGTGAATATGTCAGCTAACTGCTTATCAGTTGAGATTTATTCCAAAGTGATGTCTTTCTTTTCAACATGATCTCTTATAAAATGATATCTGACATCAATGTGATTTGTTCTTGAGTGCAACACTGGATTCTGAGTGATTGCAATAGCACTAGTGTTATCACACATGATTGGAATTTCTTTTTCTTCAATATCATAGTCTCTCAGCTGTTGTCTCATCCATAAGACTTGGGCACAACAGCTGTCCGCAACTATGTACTATGCTTCAGCTGTGGATGTAGCTATTGAATTTTGTTTCTTGCTGAACCAAGAAACTAATCTATTTCCAAGCATTTGGCAAGTACCTGATGTATTGTTCATGTCCACTATACATCTAGCATAATCTGAGTGTATTGGCCGTGGTTGAACGCTTCTCCCACTGCCACAATGTCTACCCCTTCCCGACTCAGCTCCCCTTCTTCTGGGAATGTATTGCACTGGAGATTTTGATTTTCCAGCCGAGTGACTGCTGGAACTTGGCTGCTTATTAGTTGTATCGCACAATTCAAGTCCCTTCTCCCAGTACAAATCACAGGCTTTTGGTAGAGTCTTGTCTTGAAAATATCCTTCTGCTTCTAGAGTCTGGAATTCCTCTAGCGATCTGGGCTCAGATCCAGCATCAGGCATAGCAATTTCTCTCGGGGGTTTTATTCCAGGGTAATTTTTTCCGGCTGGAGGACCATCATACTGTTTTCTGATGTCCTAAATGCGCGCTAACTGCTTCTCCGTTATCTTCTCAAACTCAACTTCGATGGCTTTTCTTGTTTCTTTCATTGTCATCTCAGATTTTTGATCCACAGACAGCTCTGTTGGCAGTTTGCTGAGAATCGAAGCTATAACTTCTCCTTGCTTGGGGGTTTCAGCAAACATGAGTTTCAAAGGGGGCAGGAAGAGTACTTCAGGTACATGTCAAATTCTTGGAAACAGATTAGTTTCTTGGTTCAGCAAGAAACAAAATTCAATAGCTACATCCACAGCTTAAGAAGAGTACATAGTTGCGGACAGCTATCGTGCCCAAATCTTATGGATGAGACAGCAGCTGAGAGACTATGATATTGAAGAAAGAGAGATTCCAATTATGTGTGATAACACTAGTGCTATTGCAATCACTCTGAATCTAGTGTTGCATTCAAGAACAAAGCACATTCATGTCAGATATCATTTTATAAGAGATCATGTTGAAAAGAAAGACATCACCTTGGAATACATCTCAAGGCGATAAGCGAGTTAGGCGACATATTCACAAAGCCATTATGTGAATCAAGGTTTGAAGAGCTCAAGAATGAGTTAGTGTTAATTGAGCTGAGTTAGGATACTCAGAAGACTAAATCAGCAGAGATAAAGGAAGAGAGAATGGAAAATGAGCAAGTTTCAAAATTCACCAAGTGAAGCGACTAGTCGAAAAATCAGTTGTATCGAGTTAGCTGACAGCTGAGTGATTCTATGTGAAGAGAGAAGCCGAGTTGAGTCACTTTGGATGATAGCTGAATCATTTATGAGCTAAGTGATAAAAACGCAATCGTTTTATCCGAGCGGGAATATTTTTAAGGATGACATCAGCATAATTATGACTATCAGTACAAAAGTTGCACAGTAAAACATATGATTGGATATAAATGTTGTTGCATTTAATGTGGGGAATTTAATGAGGTTTTGAAGGCTAAATCCTGACCGTTGATTTTGATTAACTTATTCAAATTCCAAAAAATGTCCTTTCACGTTCCATATAAACCGAAAATACTCTTTCTCTCTCCTCACAAAATACTCTCGTCTTCAACAAGCAAGGAGAAACTCTCTCTCTGCAACTATTCGAAACCCTACCCTCAAAGATCAAGATTTACACATACTTCACCGTTCAGTCTTTCTGAAATGGCTGCTACTCATGATTTTGCTAAGCTTTCTGAGAATATCCACTACGGTGCTTCACTGGATTTCAAGGGGATGATCAAACAGGGTGCTGATGAGGCCCTGGTGAAGAAGATTGCTGCAAAGCTTGAGAAGTCTGGTCTGAAGGACTTTCTCTTAATGGAGTTCACCCATACCTACTTGGAGGAGGTCGCCATGTTTTATGTGAACGCCGAAGTTCATGACGATGAGATCTGCTCATCTGTTCATGGCAAGGTCATCAAAATCACTGCTAGGGGCCTTGTTGAACGCTGCTTTCTGCCAACCAAAGAATTGCAAGACATAGTCGATAAGGATGTGAACTTGGCTGCAGCTTGGAAGGAAATCGCAAAACCTGAGTTTGCTGTCAAAGCTCTCTATACAGCAAAGAAGGAGCTGATTAAGGATAACTGCCACAAGCTAATGGACATTGTGTCCAAGTGTGTAGACATGAAATTCGGGAGCTTCAACCAGCTATCACGGACTAAGCTGATGGTGATGGATGCGATCATGTAGGATAAGAAAGTTAACCATGCTGAGTTCCTCTTCAGCCGAGTCTGTCAGAATGTAATCAACAAGTCCTTCAAGTAGGATGGGACTTTTGGTTCCTCCCTGGGGTATGGCCTAGTCATTGGCCATTTCATGCGAATAAGAGGATGTTTAAGCCAAACCTCTCCGCCGCACAGAAGAAAGCTCATGCCAGGAAAGCTGATACCAGTGAGAGGAATCGGTGACCGACTGCAGAAGATAAGATCTGTTCGCGCTCGCTCACTCTCTCCCCTAAGCTTGTTTCAAAGAAATGAGTTACGGCAACTAAAACGATCTGCTCCGGCAAAACCTAAAAGAAGGCACTGGCGGCAAACCCAAACCTCAAGCACTCCGCCTGGCCAAATCACATGCCCCCGCCCCCCAAATGGTAGGATCGAGAAGGAACCCCTACTTCCATCTCCAGTCGTGAATAAGAGACGCACTGCCAAGTCTCATAAGGAAGATGCGTTGAAGGAAAAGAATATTAAAACACAGGCCTTCACTCTTGAAGAGCCCCAACATGTAGAGCCACAGATTCCCCTGGTTTCCACAAAGCAAAGACGGTTGTTTAGGAAGTCGGAGTTGGAAAAGCCAACCAATTCCGGCACTCAGCCTGAGAAGCCTGAGGAGACTGTTGATGCTCAAGAGGAGCAGTCTCAAGAGAAGGCTGATGAAGCCCCAAAGACTGTTGATGCAGATCAGCAGAGTGTTGAAGACCTAGCTGCCTGGGAGACAACTGTGGAAAAGGATGGAGCTGAGACAACCAAGTCCCATGAAGAAAAAGTTGTCTCACCCCCTCAGACTGATGCAATTAAACCTGAGGAGGAGCAAGCTCCGTTGGCTACGATTCAAGAGGATAGCGAAGATGACGATGATGTCATAATGTATTCTTCAGTCTATCCAGACATCCAACAGAGGCTAAGGGAATGGAGGAGGTGGAAGCTGGACTACTCCAGATAGCAGTTCGCTCACCCTGAGTACATTGAAGAAGAGGAGAAGCTCCTAAGCTTCCTCGGAAATGTGTCTGTCCAATATGCCCTCGATGAGAAATTCTGCATGGATTCTCTCCATGCTATTAAAGAGGTTGAGAAGGAGAAAGCCTTGGAGAAAGCCAAAGCCCATGAGAAATTGAATACATGTATGAAAACGGGGGACCCATGAGCAACTCATCTTGACAACTAGCAGCAGAGACCTAGAGGAGATGGACCCAGTTGCGATGGTTGAGAAGGCCGAGTTCCAACAGGCAATTAAAGAATCCCGAGCCATACACGAGCGACATCTTTAGGAAGGTCCAAGAGAGTCTTCCCATATCTCTCCTCGATCTGATCCCTTGGGAGTGGCGCAGAAGATTGCAACCATTATTGTTGCGACCACGTCCCCTGTGCATTCTCAAGATGGCTCTCAGAGGAATGGCGATGAAGCTAGGGAAGGTGATGATGTGGGCACCCTAGGAGCTGACTACTCAACAGGAAACACAGTCATGTCTTAGGAGCTGAGTAACTCCACAACAGTTCACTCAGCTAGTGCGCCAGCTGAGGGGGAAGCTCTCTCTACAATAGCTAGGTCGGAGGACGTTGTGGGAGACAACACTAAGAAGTTTGGATGCGAAGGAGAGAAAGAAACTGATAAGTAGAGTGAAATAAACAAAGCTCGAATGATTGAGACTGTTCCAGCTGAGATTTCCTCTGATGTGCAGGCCGATGAAGCTGCTGATGCACCTAAGGCAAAGGATGGGAAAGAGGCCACGGGAGTTGAGACTCTTGGCCATGAAAGTGCAATCCTAAGAGTTGAGACTCTGAAGGATGCCATTGAAGACCCCAAGACAGCTGAGACTATCGAAGGAAATGTCGAAGGCCCCACAACGGTTGAGACTGTTGGGGGTAATGATGGCCTAAAGGAGGTTGAGACTTCCTTAGGTAAAGAGCTGGCACATGAGAACATTCCTCAAGTAGAGGGAGCTGGTGAAGAAGAGGAGATCAGCGCCCTTCATGATTCCCTAGAACACATTGATACAACCTTTCTGGGATCCGAGGATGAAGCCAAGTCCACACATCATGGAGATGATACGCAGGACGAGGATGAGGATGTTCTTAACTCACAGAGCAATGTTAGTGATAAGACAACTCCGATGATATTCAACTTTGATGATGAGACATTACCTCAGGCCACATCACACTCCAATGACATTGTTAAGACAATTGAGGACCCATTTACTCAAAAGGAAAAACTCACTGAGACCGATGAAGCTGTTAACACAAACTGAGGCTCGATCGGTGAAAGCACCGATACAATCGCTTCTGGAACACCGATCAGTGGCTTGAGGCTACCCAATTTGCTCAAAGAAAGACTTAAATAGCTCCATCCCAGGCTCCCACAGCTACGTTATCTGCTGATGACGTTGGCTCAGCCAAGGCACAGAGAGCTGCTAATTTGCAACAAGAGAACAGAAAGTCCCCCTAGTGTGGACCTCCGGGGACCCCTCTTGTTTGAGATGATATGTTTGAAAACATCTTACCTTTCACTGTTGAATTGCCAGACATGGATGCCGAATCTGCCCGCGAATAGGAAAAATACACTGTGCAGGAAGAGCCCATCATTCCAACTAATACAATTGTGCCCATGGGATTTGGTTTCGATGTAGTGTGGCCGGAAGTAGAGTCGGCTTCCACAGTCGAGTTATGTAATGCGTTCAAGAAGATATGTAATGAAATTGAGAAGATGGAACGCCACCAAGCATCATTAGATCTTCTCTTAGACAACCGTGATGCAACTATCAGCAGAGATATTCGAGGAGTTGTCTTACGTATAAGGGAATAGGCTGTACAGCAGACTGCAATGCACTTAGAGCAGGTCCATTACTTCAAAGCTCTATTTGCAGAGCTGTTGGTTTGGAGTGCGGATAATGCCAAATTTCAGCAGAGGCAGAAGGAATTCATGGTCAGAATTGAAGAATCCTATAAGTCGTACATGGAGTTGCTCACGTTGCAACATAAAATTGAAATTGCTAGACTGGAAAAGAGCATGAACCAGAAGTTCAGTCTTCTCATGGCAGAAATGAAGTTGCTGGCAGCTGAGTCAAAGGCTACACGGACAGAATTCCGGACAGCTTACTCCAATGCAAATATCAAGCAGAATTCAACGAACAACCGACTGGACTTCATTCTGAATGGCTTATTTCTTGGCCTAACCCTATCTTTTAGTGATGATGCCAAAAAAGAGAAAGATGAGGCCTTAAAGGAATTGAAAGGTAAAGCTGAAAGGAGTAATAAGGAGGCGAAGAATGGAGAATCTGCAAAGGGGGAAGGAAGCTTGAAGAGACCCCCTTTGAAACTCATGTTTGCTGAAACCCCCCAGCAAGGAGAAGTTACAACTTCGATTCTCAGAAAACTGCCAACAGAGCTGTCTGTGGATCAAAAAGCTGAGATGGCAATGAAAGAAACAACAAAAGCCATCAAAGTTGAGTTTGAGAAGATAGCTGAGAAGTAGTCAACGTGAATTCAGGACATCAGAAAACATTATGATGGTCCTCCAGCCGGAAAAGATTACCATACAATAAAACCTCCGAGAGAAATTGCCATGCCTGATGCTGGATCTGAGCCTAGATCGCTATAGGAATTCCATACTCTAGAAGCAAAACGATATTTTCAAGACATGACTCTACCACAAGCATGGGAATTATACTGGGGGAAGGGACTTGAATTGTGCAATACGGCTGATAAGCATCCAATTTCCAGTAGTCACTCGGCTGGAAAATCAAAAGCGCCAAAGCAATACACTCCCAAAGGAAGGGGAGTTAAGTGGGGAAGAGGTAGACATGGTGGCAGTAGGGAAAGCGTTCAACCACGGCCAAGACCAAAAGATATCAAGTATGTGGATCCGCAGAAGAAGGGACTCATATACTAGGTTGGATATGATCATCTTGCTAACCTGGAAGTTGCACGCAAGAATGCTGAAGCAATAAGAAGACATAAAGCTGAGAATGTTCGAACAACTCGCGAATGGGAGGAAAGGCAGTGTAGGGATGACCCTGCTGCGAAGCGAGCTTATGAGAAAAAGAAGAAGGAGGAAGAAAAAAGGAAGAGGAGGAGAGCTGACGAAGACATGAGGAGAGCTGATGAAGAAGAGAGAAGAATGAAGCAGCCAAGGCGTTGAACACAGCTGCAAACCCTTCATGTATTTTACTTAGCTGTAAATATAAAGCTGTAAGTTTTCCCTGTAATATAGCTCTAAGAATTTCCTTGTAATATTTATCCTCTTGTAACCTAGCTTAGATAAACTTTGTAATGCAATATTTGTAAAAGCTTTGTTATCTGTTGTAAACAGCTTTGTAAAGGACAAGAAAGCTATGATCAATAAAATTGATTATTTGAAGCATACATTCTTCGTTACTGCACTGCTCGTGTTTGCTGTTTATTTTTGTTTATGTTTTGGTATCATCAAAAAGGGAGAAATTGTTAGGAAATTTATTTATTAGATTTTGATGATACCATGTAAAACTTAGACTAGGAAATTGGCACTCCATTTTCCTTGTAATTCTGTATTGTAATAGATAGGACTGAAAGAGCTGAGTGAAGTCAGCTAAGTCAAGAATACAAGAAGTCAACTGCAGACTAGAGTAAAGACTATGTTGTGTGTTAGCTGAGTGTGGCCATGAAGGAAGACAAGGAATCGACTGAAGGGGAGCCAGCTAAGGAGCAGTTGTGTGAAGTATGAGGAAATGTCAGTCAAGTCAGTGAAAGAAGCCAAGTCTAATAGTTGAAGTGACAGTTGAGTCATTCCCATATGTTTGGAGCTGACTCAAGTTAAAAGGGTAAAGGCAGCAGTCAAGTCAAGACAACTCATATTGATCCATTGGAAGAAAGTCAAGAATATTACTCGATATAGTAATATGTCCAAGCTACATGGTCTTAAAGTGTTTTGCCCAGAATCATGCAAAAGGAATAAGCCAATGGAAATCACTGAAGCTTGTGTCAGACCCTGTAAAGCTGCAGAGCCATTTAATACGAAGAAGGGTCAACATCACATCTCTGCAGACCAAGAAAAGACAAGCCAACGAACAAGAAGTGTCATTTGAAAATAGCCTATCTCTTCAACGGGAAAAATTTTCAAATGAGCACTATAAAAGGCTGAGGAAGCATTTGAGAAAAGGTTACCTGAACCTAGCACGAACAAATCAAGCATTTATCGAGCAAGTATAACCTGAAATATTCTCAAGCTTATCTAGAAAATTCCTCAAGCCTAAAACTCGAAGGAACTCAATCCAACACACGTTGTGAAGGAAAGATAACTTCAACCAGTTGAAGAGGGAATATTTGAAGAACGAAAAAGGGGTCTACTCTCCAAGTTGAAGGAGTTGTAGAAAGGTTCAAGGTCGAACCAAGAGATTTTGTTGGAGGGATGTATGAACAAATCCAAGGACTTGAAAGGGAGCTGAAGTAGCAAGGCAGCTGTCTTGTGAAGAAGCTGAGTAGCAGGAGAAGCCAGCTGTGTGATCAAGGTTGTCTCTAGACTGAGAACTACTTTTTAACTTGATCTGTTACCTAGTGGATTCCTCTAGGAGTTGGAGAAGAGTGGATTAGAGGAATTACCCCATTCTCGAACCACTATAAAATTACTTGTGTTATTTTACTTTCAGCATTTACTTTCTTGCATACATTTTTATATTTGCTGTTAAGTTAATTTGCTAATCCAACTAATAAATAGCAAGTGCTAAAACAAGTGTTAAAAACATGCTTTAATCAAACAAAAGGGTGTTAAGTCTTCTGTTGTTAAAAACCTAATCAACAAAAGTTTAGTGTTAGCTGACGCATCCAAGTTATACTATCAACAGCTCAGTCGAGTTTGTTGAGTGGGTAACTTAGCTGAAGATAGCCAGCCTAGCTGTCCCCCAAGAACACAGCTGATTTGAGTCAACTCTGTTGAAATTCTTAAAAATACTAAAAGTGAAAATTTGGTAAGGTTTATTCAAAGCCCCTTCTAAACCTTACACCACACCCCTTGGGACCTACACTTGTAGACCTTACCAAATCCCTAAGGAATATGACCTCGCTTGCCATTATTCTATAAAATACACTGTACACTTGCAGTTGTATGATCCAAATATTTTTGGCGAACAAGTTTTTGGCGTTGCTGTTGTGATTGATTGATTCTACTTAGATATAATAATAAGTAGTTCAATCTTAATTGAAGTATTTTTTTATTTAAAAAAATTTGAAATTTTTTCTCTTTACTTTCTTCGGTTCTAACATTATTTTTGTTAAGTGCGGATAGTGCATGATCACACATTCTAGATCTACCTAGGCAATAACCATTGATTTGGAAATCGAGAAGGCATCAAAGCAACTAAGGAAAAGAGCCAAAGCAATGGCGGATGGGACTAATCCAAATGTTGTAGGCAATAGAAACAATGAGGAGCGCCCACTTGGGGCAGACGTCCAGGACCGAATGGTGGAGAGGCCCGCAAGAAGGGCAGTTAGGGACTACTTCGAGCCAGAGATAAGTCAAACTTATGGGGGTGTGGCCCGTCTGATGATCAATGCAAACAACTTTGAACTAAAACCCGCATTGATCCAGATGGTATCACAAAATCAGTTTGGGGACAGAGCCGTTGAGGACCCAAACGCGCATATGGCGCACTTTTTAGAAATTTGCGATATTGTTAAAATGAATGGTGTTTCTGAAGATATCATTCGATGACGCCTTTTCACATTATCTCTGCGCGATAAGACTAAGGGATGGTTATACTCTCTAACACCACCAGCAGCAAATTGGGCAGAACTAAGCCAGCGGTTTCTAGCCAAATATTTTCCCCCCAGTAAAATGCTACAACTAAAATCTGAGATCGCCCAGTTTAGGAAATTAGATGATGAGCCACTATATGAAGCATGGGAAAGATTCCGAGAATTTCTAATGAAGTGCCCTCAACACGGATATCCCAACTACCAATAGGTCCAGTACTTCTATAATGGTTTAAGTGGCAACACGAGAACAATTATAGATGATGCAGTTGGGGGTGCACTACTAGGGAAATATCCCGATGAGGCACTAGAATTGTTAGAAGAGATGGCAAACAACAGTTACCAATGGCCATCCGATAGGTCTACTATCTGACGTGTGGCAGAAGTTCAGGATGAGAAGGTCACCATGCTAACAGAACAGGTATCCGAGCTGAATATGAAACTGGACGCGATGCAGCAAGTGACTCCAAGAGATCCTGATGTTCTTGAAGAAGAAGCAAACTTTGTGGGCCAACAAAGGAACTTCAACAACAATTATAGATAAAATCAGATACCCAACTACTATCATCTGGGATTGCGAAACCATGAAAATTTCTCTTATGCTAATAATAAAAATATTTTGCAGCCACCTCAGGGATATAACGTGGGTAATCAAGGCAGAGCAGAGTCAAGTGAAAAGAAAGTATTTTTTGAAGAGATGCTCTCTTCGTTTATCGGAGAAACCAGGGCAAGATTGAACAAAGATGAAGCAAAGATAGACAGGACAGAGGAACAGGTCACTCAGCTGAACACGAACGTAAACGCAAGAATGGAATCTCTGGAAACACAATTAGCCCAGATCTCAACTGCTGTGGGAGGCCAACATCAAAAGGGCAAATTCCCAAGCGATACTGAGTTGAATCCAAGAGAACAATGCAATGCATTCGTCTGATGGATGGCACTGAGGGTTCATAGATTTCAAATGACACAGTTCAGCGAAAGTGATTAGAAATCTAAGGTCTGGCTAAAGACGTAAAACATAGCGCTTTATGGGAGAGGATGCATCGCTCAACACCACACGGCCAGGCCGTGTGACACCACACAACCGTGTGGACAAGGGCTGACGAAGGGCACGCGGGAAACAACATCCAGGCTGTATGTCGCCACACGGCCGTGTGGCCCAACAAACAGAAACGGGCAGTAATAGAACACCCCTATTTTTTTCCCCAAAATCTCACTTTTTCTCCCACTTTCTCCTACAAAAACTCTAACATACGAAAATTCTCTCCCAAAATTCTCAAACTCCTCTCCAAATCTCTCCAAAATCACCATAAATCTCAACCCAAAAACACAAATCCCTCATCCTCTCAAGAATCTCATCACCAAAAGACTCCAAGTTTCCAATTTCTCCAAGTTCTACACCAAATTTGGGGGCACCTCAAAACTCCAAAATTTCAGATTTTTCACTTCAAAATCTTGAAATTCATGGCCTCTAGAGATGAGAGAGGAACAAGGAGAAATACAAGATGAAGAAGAGAGCCGACTCCAGAGCCCGAACCCGAACCTCAATCAATATTTGACCCCGAGGATCCCGAAGCTTCAAATGTAATCTTATCAAATGAAACACACCGGGCTAGATGGGGCGATACTCTACTTTCGTCCATGGTTTAATACAAGGTATCCCGATGAACCTACTCTTACTATATAGGTTTATTGGAGGATTTTAGAGCTATGTGTGGTAGAATTGATTGGCATAAATTTTAAATGGGCATTGGGCCACTTATTCGGTTCTCACACTTGAATTTTTGAGTAGCTTTGAATTGGTGGTTCAGAAAAGAAACTTGGTGGGAATTAGGTTTCAATTGGGGAATGAGCCAAGGAACTAAGTATTGATTATTTATAATGGTTGAGGAGCACGAGGACTTTAATAAGGATCGATTTTGGAGAAAGATAACTGGAAAACGAATCTACACGCCAGGTACCTCAAAGGCGTCTAGTATTCGAAACCCAGTATTCCGCTATTTCAGAGAGTCCTAGCTGAAACAATTTTCGCGACGGAGGAGAGTAGAGAGGCATTGAGGGTAGACGAATTATTCATCATATAGTTTATGGCATCGGGGACTGAATTTGTGCCAAACATCGGGGCTATGATAGCCCGGCAATTTGATAGGATAAGAAAATATGAGAAGGGTGGAATTTGTATTGGGGGATGATTACCCCTATTGCTAAATATTTCAATATTAACTTGGAGGGGTATGAGGAGGCCGTGGGTCCTAAATTGATTGATCTGACTGTTCTAATTGCTATCCAAATGATAAAATTTGATGGGTGTGATTACGGGCTCAATCAAGCAGATAGAACAAAGATTAGGCTTCCTAACCCTGAATCAACATCCATCAGAAATAGGGGTAATTGGTTGCTTAGAGGAGAACAGGGGGATGATGCTCAGGAAGAGCATGATGAGCCGGAATCGTCTAGACAAGCGGGTAATCGGCCGATGACTATGAGTGAGAGGCTAGAAAGGGTAGAAGTTGACGTGGGCAGATTGATAGATGACACATATCTGTTGACAGCTACGGATAATGAGTACCACCAGGAGTACTCACATCGATTCGATGCCATCACCCAGCATCAACAGCATATGTACGAGAAGATGTCTCGTATGGACCAATGGCATATCTCATAGGGCCACTACCCTCCACCTCCACCACCATAGTGATCCATGTACGTACTTATTACATATTCCTCTTTCTTTTGATAATTTCCTCATATGTTCTTGACGAAGTATATTTTAAGTTTGAGGGGTTTGTCAAGAATGCATAATTTAGTACTTTCTTGCATTTTGCATTGCATTTATAATTGCATGTAGAGCATATAAAAAAATCAATTTTTTTATTATTTTTGATTTTTATGTTTTTTTTATGTATAGCACGTTTAATTACTTTTGTGTGTGTTTTTAATTAAGTTTTTGAATGCCCAGCTCCCGTATGATTTTACTATGAGCATTTTATGGAATGAGATAACATACTTCTGGGAATAATGTGATAAATTTTTGGGAATAAGTTATTTATTTGATTGGCATTTGTTGAGAAAATCGGGTATTTGAGCATGTTGCGAAACATAAGCCTGTGAGCTTATGTGCCTTGCTTTATATTTTGCAGACTTATTTTTTTTCTTGAGTGTGTCATTCATGATTGATAGAACTCTAGAACTTGCTCTGGTATCTTCATTGAAGCCATGTGTGTGTGCAATTTTTGAAAATGATTTAAGGCCATCTTTGTTTTAGCCCACTTAGCCTAAAAAGCCTACCTATGTACTCATGATTCCCTAGTTAGCCAATTTTGAGCCAAAACTTTTATTTTGAGCCACATTGATCTTTCAAATTTAAACATGTTTTTATCCCTGAAATTTCTTGAGATTATAGAAAATGAATAAGTTTGGGGGAGATGTGGTGAAAAATTTATGAAAACAAGAGAGGAAGTTGGCAAAAGAAAGAGGGATGAGCAGTATCTGGGTAAACAAAAAAAAATGTATGAAGCTCGAAAAAGAAAGAAAGTCTCTGGAAAGAAAATAGAGAAAATTGAGCAAAAGCTAATGAAAAATTCTGAAAACTATGAAAAAAATGAGAGCTTGAGCTAAAGAAAAAGAAAAGAAGGCAAAAAGGCCTAAGAATGAAAAAGGAGAAATAAGACTGGAATTGAGTTGAAAAAGAAAACTAGTATTATGCTCAAATTGAGTTGGTGAATTGCAAGTCTGTATGCTTAAATTCTATTTGCTCAAGTCAAGTCACTTAATCCAAATTTTCCCTACCCTTACCAAAGAGCCTACATTACAACCAAATGAAAGTCCTTTTTGATTCTTAGATTGCGCACACAAAAGTGGTCGAGATGTTAGACGATTTGCAAGCCTATAGTAGTTCTACTTTCAATGAATTGAATTTGAGCGTAAACACTATCCATATACTTTTGAGAGTAGAGTGATACACTATTTACTTGTGAATCGCGATGTCGAGTACCCAAGAGAGTATAAATTATGTCGAGCTTATGAATGATGACTTCTTGATAATGAATTACATGGTTTCCTTGAGTATGGAGTCAAATGCTATTTAATATTCATAGTATTCTTGGGTGTTCGTTTTTACCACTTGATATTATTTTTCTTAAATTGCTCGAGGAGGAGCAATGCTTTAAATTTTGGGGATTTTGATGAGTGTAAAATATACGTGCATTTTGGGGCTTAAAATGGTATATATTTGATACATTTGCACGCATATTTAGTATGTTTTTACTTGGTTTCCTTAAAACGGCATGATATTGCATATTCTTGTTAATTTACAGACAACGGAGCTTAAAATGAAGAAATATCAGTGGGAATGCTCAGTTACGTTTGACGAATATGAAGAGAAGGTCAAAACGACGAATAAAATGGACAAAAACACTTCACACAGCCGGACTGTGTGGTGTCACACGACCGTGTGAACAAGCCGGTGTAAAATCACACAACCGTGTGAAGTGGGGAAAACAGGGGACGGAACCAGGCTCACACGGCCAGGCCGTGTGAACTCACACAACCGTGTGAGAAAAGGCAACACACTGCACGGCCAGGCCGTGTGAACTCACACAACTGTGTGAGAATGGGCTGAGCAACAAACCACACGACCGTGTGGGACTCTGCAGATGTATTTTTTTGGAGTTCTTTTCCCGTTCCAACTCTACAAGTGACCTCTTCAAGCACCTATATAAAGGGGACCAATGCCTGAAAGAATTTTGATCATCATACATCATCCAACATCACTTCATACAGCATACAACACATCAAATTTTGCAGGAACACAAGATTCGAAGTCTTCTGAGAGAGAAGGGCTAGGTCGCAAAGAACACCACAAGTCCTTTTGCATCTACGGGAGCACAAGAGCTTCGAAGGCTTAGGACGAGAATCCATCCTAACAAGAAGGGATTTTCTTTCTATATCTTGATCTCTTGTATGTGCTTAAACATGTCATAGTGTTGATTTCGAATTTGTCTATGAGTTTGTAATCAATGTTTGGCTAATCTTTCGGATCTTAGGGGCATAATCGAAATTGTGGATTCATGTTAAATCTTGATTAATTGCTTTCTTAGTTGATTCATGTGTTTTATTTTATGAATTCGAGTGCTTATTTACAATTGTCGATTATTTGGCCAATAATTTGCATGTCATACTTGTTAGTCCATGATTCGGGAGGTGAGTTCTAGCGAGAAAAAAATCAAATTCAGATAAAAATAGGGTAATGTATCGGGAGACTACTTCTGTTTGTGGGGAGAATTTCAATTCAAAGAACTTTTGGGAGTTAATAATAGTTGTGATGGATCGGGAGACCTCAATTATTATTAATCTACTGTTCATGTGCCACCCGGGAGGGGAAATAAACTAGTTTAGGAATTAAACCCATAGAATTGCATGAATTGGTTTTGAAAATTTAATTGGATTTAATATTGAAGAAACATGTTGAGATTATGTGCCTAAGGTTACTCCTGTAGTTGTTGAAAATACTTGTGGGGTTCGTAAATTTATTTTGTTTTCTTCTTTTTCTTTATTTTTTATTTTCGATTTTTTTCTAACTCTTGATATTCGGTCGCTTAAATAAAATTGGAATACGATGTTATTATAGCCAAAGTGTTTCATATATCAATCCCTGAGGAATACGACCTTACTTGCCATTATTCTATAAACTACATTGTACACTTGCAGTTGTATGATCCAAATATTTTTGGCGAACACAGTAAACATTGGAATACGAGTTAGATTGGTTTCCATGATAATAACTTTTCTTTTTGAAATGAAAGACTTTGAAAACACATGTGTTAAACCTTTTGAAAAAGATTGAGATCTAGTTCATTAACCAGTGTGGAAGGCTCAATGAACCAACCACTCTGATACCACTTGTAGGTCCCAAGGGGTGTGGTGTAATGTTTAGAAGGGGGTTGAATAAACCATACCAAATTTTCACTTTTTAGTCTTTTTTAGAAATTTCAACAGAGTTGACTCAATCAGCTAAGTCCTTGGGGGACAGCTAAGTTGGCTTACTTGACTAAGTTCTTTGATCCCCAGAGACAACCTTGATCACACAAGTTGGCTTTCTTCTGCGACTAAACCTTCTTCACAAGACAATTTGCGCTTGCCCGACTTCCTTCAGGCCTTTGGAATTGATCACACATCCTTCCAACAAACTTGAATCTTCTGGTTCGACCTTGAACCTTACTACAACTCCTTTAAACTTGGAGAGTAGAACCTTTTTTGTTCTTGAAACTTTTCCTCTTCAACTGGTTGAAGTAATTTTTCCTTCATAGCGTGTGTGGATCAAGTTCCTTCGAATTTTAGGCTTGAGAAATTTCTTGATAAGCTTTGAGAATATTGCAGGTTATGCTTGCTTGATAATTGCTTGATTCGTTCGTGTATTTCTTGCTTGGTTCAGGTTGCCTTTTCTCAAATGCTTCCTCAGCCTTTTATAGTACTCATTTGAAAATTTGTCCATTGAAGAGATAGACTATTTTCAAATGAGATTTTCTTGTTCGTTGGCTTGTCTTTTCTTGGCCTGCAACAATGTGATGTTGCCTTTCCTCGTATTAAATGACTCTGCAGCTTTACAGGGTCTGACACATGCTTTAGTATTTCCCATTGGTTTATTCCTTTTGCATATTTGTGGGCCAAACACTTTTAGATCTGGCAACTTGGGCGTATTACTATATTGAGTAATATCCTTGACTTCCTTCCAACGGATCAATGTCAGTCGTCTTGACTTGACTGCTGCCTTTACCCCTTTGACTTGAGTTTGCTCCAATCATTTGGGAATGACTCAATTGTCAATTCAACTATTAGACGTGGATTCTTTCTGGCTTAACTGATACTTCCACATTCTTTACTCAGTTGTTCCTCAGCTGGATCTCCTTCAGTCGAGTCTTTGCCTTCCATCTTGACCATACTTAGCTGACACACAGTGGAGTCTTCACTCTAGCCTTTAGTTGACTTCTTGTATTCTTCGACATAGCTGACTTCACTCAGCTCTTTCAGTCCTATCTATTACAACATAGAAATACAAAGAAAATGGGGTGCCAACTTCCTATTCCAAGTTTTACATGGTATCATCAAAATCTTAACAATAAATTTCCTAACATGTTGGTTGGAGAATAAAAAGCACAAAATCCAAGGATATCATAGACAAACAGGAAATAGCCCTGATGGTCAAAAGGTTCAACAAGTTCTTCAACAAGAACTATAAAAGAAACAAAGGTGAAAATTCCAGAAGACATTCATCACCTTCAAAGAGCAAGGAAGAAAGAATCCCAAAGAGAGCTGAGCCCATGAAAGTTGAGAACATATGCTAGAACTGCAGATATCCATGACATTTTGCAGTTGACTGCCCTTATCCACCAGTCAAATGGTATAGAAATAAAGAGGATAGGAAATTCTTTAGGAAAAGAAGACAGGAAAAAAAACAAAGGCATGGTAGACGATGAACCTGACACAGCCAAGTGCAAGGAGACAGCTGAGTCAGACAACAATTAAGCAGATTACTCCTCTGACACTGAAGAAGAGGCATTGATATGTCTCATGGCTAAAGAACAATGAGATGAAGTAAACTCTAACTCATCTAGCTCACATTCTGATGATAGTGATAATGACACACACACACACACACTTCATCACCCACAGATCTTTATGACTCATTAGGCAATATGATGAAAGACTTTGAGCACATGAAATCCTTGCACACACTTCTATATGAGAAAAATAGTCAACTCGAAAGCTAAAACTCACAGCTGTCTGAAGAGCTGAGTACTCTTAGTTACATAATTATTGCAAACAAAGAGTTAAAGGCTGAGATAGCTAAGATCACAGAAGACATAGCTGGAAGAGAAAAGAAGGAAAAAGAACTGAAAAATGTGATTGCATCACTCAGCAAGTCATCCAAAACATTGGATGAATTGATGATGATACAGAAAGAAATTGGTGATAAAGCAGGCTTAGGATTTAATTCCTTTGTCAATGCTCAAACTCCCAGAGTTGTAATGGAAAAAGGATCCTCAAGCAATGGAGGAATCCAAAAAGCCAAAGCACCATATATTGCACCCACACACAATCACAAGCACACACATGATGGCCTAGATTACAAAGGCAAGGGTAAAAAGCCAGCTGAAGTTGTTGAAAGGGTAGCTGAAACAAAATCTAGTAAAGCCCATCAGCAGCTCCAACAGAAAATATTATGTGAAGTCAAAGAAGAACTACCAAAGGCCCCAGAGGTTTTACCAAAAGAAACCATATGAAGAGAATGGTAGAAACGACTCGACACATGCTGATTAGACTTGACAAATGAAATTTCAGCCAAGTCTTATGGGATACAAGCCCAAGTGGCAAAGACCTCAGACTCAATATGGGACATTCCTAAGGCAAACAAATCAGTATCAGAACACTTATGCACCCAAGCACAATGCCCATAAAGCACAAACGTTTCCATATTATCCAAAGAAAGAAAATGCACAAGCACATACACAGGAATACAGACAAAAGAGACAGATGTATGTTCCTAAAGCTCCTAAGTCCTAAGCAGTTTTCTAAAATTCATTATGATTATGGAACTAATAGGTGGCAAGCTCTTTGAGTCAGATCATTTGGCTATATGTTGGTTGGATCACCTTATAATGCTAACCTCTCAGGACTTAGACAGGTTTGGGTACCTAAAACTTGATTCCCTTGATTGCAGGTTCAGGTAACAGCTGAGTGCCAAGGAACCTGGTACTTGGATATTGGTTGTTCCAGACATATGACTGGAAATAAGAAGAATTTATCAACTTCAAGGAGTCAAGAGGAGCAAAAGTCATATTTAGAGGAAATGGAGCTCCGGCGGAATCAAAGGTATTGGATCCATAAAGAAGAATGGATTGGAAATCACATATGTAACTTATATTGAAGGGCTGAATTTCAATCTGGTGAGTATCAGCCAACTCTGTGATAAAATCTACAATGTAGTATTCAACATGGGTGTCTGTCAAATCAATGATGTTGAATCAAGTGAAGTTCTGCTATCTGGAACAAGAAAGAAAAATATGTATGTAGTGAATTGGTCTACTGCTACACCAAGTACATGCCTGTTAGAAAAAAGCACAGCTGAGTCCAGCTGGTTGTGGCACAAAAAGCTAAGTCACCTAAATTTCAAAACAATCAACAAGCTTGCAAGGAGTCATCTAGTTTAAGGATTGCAAGACTCGGTGTGCAAGAAAGAGAGCATTTGTGATACATGCTAGAAGGGAAAGCAAATCAACTCTTCATTCAAGGATAAGCCAAGTCTTTCTTCAACAAGGATCTCGCATTTATTGCATATGGATTTATGAGTAAAAAGAAGAAAACATTGCAAATTCTTCCACAACTTATGAAGAGAGTTCAAAATGAGAAGAGCCAAAGCATTATCAAGATAAGGTCTGACAGAGGAACTGAGTTTGTCAATGGGATTATAAATCAGTATTGCATATAGAATGGTGTTGCTCATGAGTTATCAACTGCAAGAACTCCACATCAGAATGGAGTAGCTGAAAGAAAGAACAAAAGCCTCAACGAAACTGCAAGGACCATGTTAGCTGAAGCTGGATTGCCTAAGAGATTTAGGGTCGAAGCCATTAACAATGCTTGTTACACTCATAATAGGTGTATGATAAATAGGCAGCTATCCAAAACTCCTTATGAAATTTGGACAGGAAGAAAGCCTAATGTGCGATATTTACATATCTTTGGAACCAAGTGTTTTATTCCTAAAAATGGCAAGGGCAATTTGAAAGCTTTCGATGTTAAAGCTGATGAAGGTATCTTCTTAGGATACTCAGCTGAAAGTAAAGCTTTCAGAGGGTTGAACAAAAGGGTATGGTCACAGAAGAGTCTGCTCATGTGGTTTTTGATGAACCAAATGTGAAAGGAGAAGACATTGATGAGTTAGCTGAAAAGTTGAATCAGCCGACTATTCAGAAGAGTCCCTATGCTGAAACAAGTATTAGAAGACTCGCTCCTGATGAGGATAAGTTATCTGAATCTCGGAGACAATGGGAAGGCTTGCAGCTAGATGATGAAGATCAAGAAGAAGTTGTTCAAGACAACTTAGCTGCAAGCAGACTCAACCCAGCAGACTTACTCCAACCAGATGTGAGATGTCTGAGAGACCATCCACGTGAGTTAGTCATTAGAGATGTTAGAGAAGATATAGAGTACTTATTGGATCATTGCTCTACTTGGCTGCAAGCAAACCAGACATCACCTTTGTTGTAGGTGTATGTGCTAGATTTCAGTCTACTCCCAAATAAAGTTATGTGACTGCAGCTAAGAGAATTCTAAGATATTTGAAGGGTAGCCAAGAGGTTGACCTATGGTATCCAAAACAAGGTGCATGGATTTAAGCTGATTAGATATTTAGACTCAGGTTTTGCTGGATGTAGAGTTGACAGGAAAAGTACACCTGGTACTTGTCAAATGCTTGGAAATGGATTGGTTTCTTGGTTCCGCAAGAAACAAAGCTTGATAGTTGCATGCACAACTCAAGCAGAGTATGTTGCTACATGCAGTTGTTGTGCCCAAGTTTTATGGATGATGTAACAACTGAGGGATTATGACATAGAAGAGAAATAAATTCCAATTACATGTGATAACACAAACGCCATTGAAATAACTCAGAATCGAGTATTTCACTTAAAAACAAAGTACATTGATGTCATATATCATTTCATAAGAGATCATGTTGAAAAGAAAGACATCCTATTGGAATACATATCAACTGAGAAGCATTTAGCTGACATATTCACAAAAGCCCTATGTAAATCAAAATTTGAAGAACGTAAGAATGATCTTAGATTGGTTGAGAAAAGTTAAAATGTTCAGAAGACTCATTTAGCGGAGTTAAAGATTGGAGAATTGCATATCAGAAGACCTTCACTCATCTAACCGAGTGAAACAGCTTTTATAGTTGTTCAGCAAAATTAAGTTAGTTGGAAAACTAAGTATTATTCAATCGAATAGAAGGAAGAGAGAAGCCGAGTCAAGTCATAAATGAAGAAAGATGACTCATTTATGTACTAAGTGACAAAACAAAGTCATTTCAAATTAAGTGGGAATGTTTTCCACTTGACGTTAGCATCATTAAATGATGGACATTAAAAGCTGCAACGGTTCACTTATGATTGGATATAAATGCTGCCATTAAATGCGACGTGTTTAGTGCCTTTTGAAAGATTTGATCTCAGCAGTTGATCAACTTTCAAACCTTTGAGAATCCGAAACCGTTCTTTCAAGTCACATATATAGGCAAAATTCATTTCTCTCTCCTCACTTTCACTCTCTAAGCATTCAAAATTTCCAGAAAATCTCTTTGCAACCAAACCCTAATTTATTCGCAAAACTTTCTGAAAAATTCGAAATAGCCCCCAAACAAGATGCACTTGATCTCACCAAACTTTCTAAGAAGATCCACACCGATGCACTCGTGGATTTTGAAGGCTTTGTCAAGCAGCCGGAGGACAAGGTATTGGCTGAAAATATTGCTCGTCATCTAGAGAAATCTGGGTCAGGAGTCAGGAGGTTTCTCTCGCTAGACATGACTCAAACCTTCCAAGAGGAGGTTGCTATATAATATGTGAACGTTGATGTTCACGATGACTTTATTCGTTCCCCTATGAATGGGAAGGAAATTAAGTTGGATGCGGCTGACTTGGCTAAATACATGTACCTTCCATCCAGCGAACTCAAGGAACTGACTGGAAAAGAGTTTGACTTGGTGAAGGCCTGGAAGGAGATTACAAAGCTAGAGTTAGCTGGCAAAGTTAACTATTCCGCTACCAAGAAGTCCATCAAAGAAGAGTACCACAAGTTGATGGATGTGGTGGCTAAGTGCGTCGAGACGAAGTTTGGGTCATCAGCTATCTCAAACTAAGGTGATTGTTATGGATGCCATCATTGAAGAGGTGGAGGTGAACTGCAGCGATTTCATCTCTGAAGAGTTGTGCCAGAACGTCCAGAATGTGAAGCTGGTGGAAGGTAAGCTTGTGCATTCCCTGTGATATGGTCTGGTTCTAGGCTATTTGATGGAGAAGAAGGGTGTACCTCTTTGCAGGGGAAATCCTTTCCATGCGAACAAGAGAATGTTCAAGGTGAACTTGTGAGTTGCTCCCAAGAGGGCACATGCAAAGAAGATTGCCACTTCTGAGGGGGAATCATATGAACACATTCTCGAGGACACAGCTGCCTCTGCCCCAGTCCCCTCTTTGGAACCTGTTGTTATCAAAGTGACGAAGAAAAAGAGGATAGCTGTCAAGAAGCAGGAGATTCAGCCCACAGTAGAGTCAACCATCGTGGCTGAAGAACCTAAACAGGAGGAGGAAGAAGTCCCCTTAGAGAAGCGCTCCAAGAGACGACTTGTGAAGAAGTTTGTTGCAGCAAAGGCTATTGAGACACCGCACATCCGCGATTAAAGCCACCCAGCCCAAAGATCAGGAAGGTAAAAAGGTCAATTCCAAGGATAACGAATGGACAAAAATTGGTGAACAAAGCACTGGTGATGAAACTCAAAGTATCTTAGCAGCTGCCACCACGAAAATGGGTGAACAAATAGAAGCTGAAAAAGCTCAAAATAGCTCAGCTATTAGTCCCCAAGGCAAAGTAGTTGATAATGAGGCAAATGATGGGACAAAGGGGGTTGACATTGAAGAACATGTCCCAAGTGCCATCGTTGATGAATGCCCAGAATCCTATGGAAGCTGAGTGCCAGCCGAGTCCAGTTTCAAAGGTTGGATGATCGATAAGGAGGAATATCTCCTTGGGTGTTAGGACAATGCTATTGTCTGTATTAGTTTGGATGAACACTACTGCACTGCCATTCTATATGAGAAATAGGATGATGAAAAGGCCAAGGCCCTGGAGAAAGGAAAGTCAGCTAGTGAGCCAGCTGAAAGCAGTAGCAACGATGCCAAAATCATCAAAAGAGTTGATCATGTGGAGAAGGCTCAGCTGAAACAGGCATTGCATGAGTCTCGTGAACTGCATGAGCAATCTATGCTCAAGGGTGTTGGAGAATCTTCTATCTCTATCTCTCCAACCCCTGCAATCATTGACATTGTGAGGACCATTTATCAAACTACCTCACCAACTCACTCTGAGGGACAAGTGACTAGGGTGGATGGCAATGATGTTGGGAAAAGAGTAGAAGAGGGTAACCCAACGGAGTCACACCCTACTGAAGTTGTTGAGACAACTGCTCATTTGGCTGAACACTCAATGGAAACAGCCAAGTCTCTAGTGACAGCTGACCCCATTGCCCGTGAATAAGCTGGTGAGCCAACTGAGGGGGAAACTGATCACACTGTAGCTAGGTTGGAGGAGGCTGCAGGAGACAAAGAAAATTTGGTGTTGGGAGGCGATGGTGAGTCTACTGAACAAGAGGTTGTTGCTACCAATGAAGTTGAAATGGTTAAGACTGTTTCAGGTGAGGAGTTAATAGCACTGAAGGCCAATGAATATTAAGATGTCCAAATTCATGTAACTGAGGCACATGATGGAAGTATGAAAACCATGGTAGTTTTAACTGCTGGTCTTGAAAATGAAATCCCATAGGTTGAGACCTCGAAGGATGCCAACGTCGAAGACCCAACTGCAACTGAGTCTGCAGAAGGGAATGTTGAAGGCCTTGCAGCGGTTGAGACTGCTCCTAAGGTAACTGAAGACCCTATGGAAGTTGAGACTTCCAGGGGAAATGTGACTGTACCTGAGGCTCTTCCTAAATTGCCCTAATCTGAGTCAACTGAACTTGAGAAAATTGATGCTTTACATGACTCAGATGACGAAATCCTAGATTTTGTAGACTCTGACAACCCAGCCGAGTCCGATCCAGATGACAGGGAATTGGAGGCCCAAATAAAAGAGACTCGTTCAAAAATAGCCTCAACAAAATTTTTGTTGGTTGACGGACCACACCCCATGGTGCCATCACCTGCCCGTGATGTTGCTAAGGCAACTGAGGCACAAATACCTCAAAAGAATGCTAACACATGTGCCAATGAAGTTGTTAAGACAGTTGAGGCTCAGTCAGCTCAGCAGGCTTCCGCAGTTGTGACTGCCGATGAAGCTCAAACAGATGAGGCACAAAGAGCTGCTAGCCAGGGTAATGAGAGAAGTGCTCCCAAAGGAAGAGTGAGACGTTCCTCAACACCTATTGGCCTTTATGAATTGGAGTTCCCGTTTGTCGATGAAGTTCCCTTTGAAGCTGATATTGCGGAGGAAGTTGCCAGATTTCATGTTCAGATTGATCCAGCTGAATTTCATGCTCCAGACGACTTGAAAATCGTCCCCTTTGTTCATGATTTTGAATCACTCCTACCTGGGGATCTTTGCCTAAAGCAGTCGACTTCCGAAAAGCTTTTCGAGCTATGTGCGAGGAAATAGAGGCAGTGGAGCGAGGCTTTGATGCACTGAACAAAAGGATTAATAATCATGATGCCATGATATCCAGGGATATAAGAAGAGCAGTGCTGAAAATTCGAAAATGGAGAACACAGACTACACATTGTAAGTCCAAGCGGCTACGATAATCTAGAGGGGGGTGAATAGATTATCTCCATCTTTTTGATTTTACCCGCTTTTTTGAACCGAAAGCTCAAAGACAATAATAAAGGTGCGGAATGTAAACAACACACATCGATTTATAGAGGTTCAACCCACCTAGGGCCTAATCCTCTACCACCCCAGTATATCCGGGATGGATTTCAAAAAGAAAAAAATATTTTATTAATTACCAAAATTAATACAACACTAACTTACAACAACGCCTTGAAGAGCACCACACTCTTCTTCAACACCACCTTTGAGATTACCACAATCTCTTCTTGAAGATTACCACAATCTCCAATGGCACCTTGTGAAGATTACCACAATCTTCAACCTTGAAGAATACCAAATTCTTCAACACCTCAACAAGAAGATTACCACAATCTTCTTACACCTAACACCTAGATCACCCAAGTGTGTTCTTACCACAAGAACACTCACAAGGATATCTTGTGTTGAATGATGACCCAAAAATTCAAGATTACAACTCGATAATGAATTATACAATTGAGTGCAAGTGTAATCAAGAATAGCCTAGACCTCAAAGATGTGAAAGTGATAAGCTAGGCAAATTACAACAAGAATAATGACAATATAAGACCAAGTGTTTGCTTGAGTATTTCTTGTTGTGTTGTATTGTTCTCTCTTGTTATTGTGCTTCAAATCTTCCTCTATTTATAGGAGATGATTGATACTTGATAGGCTCCTCTTGGAATCTGATATCTACAAAAAAATTGCAATTAAAATCAAGATTATAGCTGTTAGAAATCAATTCCACAATTTAGGGAAAAGTCATCACTTTGCACAACGGTTAGAATTTTCAAATCAAACCATAGGGCGGCCGTCGCATACGAAATAGAGTTTGAAATAATCGTATCAACATTTACACAGGCGACCGGTCGTCCCCTATGTTGGTCGGTCGCACAAACTAAAAAATCGAAGGGTATGAGTTCTGTTTCAATGTTTGCTCCCAGGTACCGGTCGACGTCACCGGTCGCCCTATAGGGTGACCGGTCGCCCTATAGGGTGACCGGTCGCCCTCACCATTTTTTGCAAACATGAAGTTTTCTGTTTTGCACAACTTTTAGGTACGGGTTGCCCAATACGGCGACCGGTTGACCTCAAAACAAATACTCCGAAAACTTGAGGAAATACTCCGAAAAATATTAAAACCATTTTAAATCATTTAGGAGTATTTGGACAACCTTTAAAACCATTGTTTTGGTATAAAAACAAAATCATCAAAATCATGATAAAACCATTTATCAAACAATCTCCCCTTTTTTGATGATTACAAACCAAAACAATTTTAACGAGGTCGATTTTGAAAACAAAATAATTTTACCAGTTAAAAAGAACTATCCGTTGTGAGCAACAACATTCCACGCAATATAATCACAAGAATGGGAGTAGAGATATTCAAACACATATAGCGAAAGCTCCCCCTATCAATATGCACAACAAGAGTAATGTAAAAACAATCAACCACAAGCTAAAAGCTTAGCTTTTACATATTGATCTTAAGTACAAGAGCTTATAAGCTCCCCCTGTCAACAAAGCATCATTAGACAAGAATATGAGTCCATACTACAACAAATGGACTAAGTAATCCCCAACTTATGACTTTAGGAAGTCATAGCTTATAGCTTCTTTTGTTTAGCTTAACTTAGCTTTTATGAGCTAATGAGCTTATAACCTGTTTCTCCCCCTTTGGAATCATGAAAAAGAATTTTAGCACGATAAAAACATCATATAATCATATCAAAGTGCGCAACTAAACCGATGTATCGAGCTATTTGAACAATAAAGCTTATAGGCCAAATGGAAGGGAAAAGTCGATCATACGACTTGTAGAAGCTTATGAAAACGCATTTGATTTGCAAAATATGATTTCTATAAATATATGAGACTTTTGAAATCGAAAGAATCATGTAAGTGATGAATTTTTCATTGAAACATTTTATCGAACACTTGGTGGGCGTCAAGAATTGAAGAAGATATATATAGCCCTTGTAAATGCAATCAAGCCAAGTTTTTCATCACTAAATTCAGTTCAAACACAATACAATACATCATAAATGACAAGCTCATCAAATTCATATGAAACTTCCATCAACAATATAACAAATAAGTCACAATCTCAAGGGTTCAACCCAATTGAGCAAAGGAAGTAGAATTCTTACCATTTAATCGGCAAAGACGAGCAATGATGATGATAATCGAGCTAGATAATCCCCACAATATGAATTTTATGAAACAAAACACATTTGAAGTGAAATGTGTGTGAAATTTGCAAAAGGGACGAAATATAGAAGAAAACTTGTGAAAATAAGAATGCTGAGGACAGAACACATTTTATCCTGAAAATGGCTTAGGGCGACCGATCGACGTTGAGGGCGACCGGTTGCCCTCACTCCCATCAGCCCACTGTCTTGCCAGGTTTTTCAAAATCCGAATTTTGATCCAAAAATCCGATTTTTCGCCCCTAAGTTTTAAAAACGTGCAAAATGCAAACGTAGACCTCATTCAATATACATTATGTCATAATCAAGCTCGAAATGAGGTAAAATACTTGATTAACGATAAGTCCCGAGTTATCCTTGAGACTTTAATTAAACACATCTCAAGTTTTTGTTAAAAACTCAATTCCTTTTTAAAAAAATTTGAATCTCAATATGTTTAGTTCGATTATTTAACTATATTTTGAATACGAAAAACCGTATAATAAATCTGGACTTGTTATCCCGAAAACTAAGAACGTTTTAAAAACTATGGCTATACAAGTCATAAGGAGAAGTGCCTTTCAAATATTTGAAAATTTCTTTTAACGGCACTTTAATGAGATTCGTTGGGATAGTTTTTGAGGTCGAGAAAATAGACATAAGGCATATGGAATGTCGAGTCTATAGGAATAATACAAGAAAACATACCTCGAGTTTGTTTGTCGGCCGATATGCCTTTCTCAACCTTTGTCAATCTTTAGCCATAGAGGTTGAGATGGTTTTTCTTTCTTCAATGCTTAACTCCTTCAAGAGTTCTTTTGAAATATAATCATCTTCTTGGCATTGAATAATTTGTAGTCCAAGCAAGAAATTGAGCTCCCCCATCATGCTCATCTCAAGCTCACCTAGTATCAACTTAGAAAAACATATCTTTGACAAATATTTATTAGTAGCACCAAAAATATTCTCATAAATATGCACAAGTAAATAATCTTGCCCTTAAAAAAAAATTAGTATCAACTTTACCTCTTGTAAAATCATTTAGCAAAAATAGCTAAGTCTATCATACCATACATGGGGTACTTGTTTTAAACCATACAAGGCCTTTTATAAAAATCATTTGGCCTAGAAAAATTTTAAACCCCGGAGGTTGTTTTACATAGACTTCTTCTTGAATAAAACCATTGAGAAAATTGGATTTAACATCCATTTGGTAAAGCTTGAAATTTTCTTAACACAAGAATGAGCAAGTAAAATGCAAATAGCTACTAAATGTGCTATGAGTGCAAATGTTACATCAAAGTTAATTGCCTTCTTCTTGAACATACCTTCGAGCTACTAACCTCGCCTTAGTTCTACCAATATTTCCTTGGTCATCGAGTTTGTTCCGGAATACCCTTTTTGTCTTCTTCATCACAATCATCATAGGGCATCCAATTGATCTAAGGTGTTCATAACAGAACATTTACATCCAAATATTTTGAGGTAACTAATATTTGGAGTACTTCATTTCTCTTCTACACAACTTAACAAACTCATTTCCGGCATTGCTTATATAAGCAAGAAAAAATAGCCCAAGTGTAAAAACATGCCTCAATCATCAATCACAAAAATATCTTGCATAAGATCATAGTAGAAATAGAAACTATATATGTAGACCATGAAGCAAGAAACACATACTATGCATTTAGAAGATCATCAAGAGTCTAATAAATCATGCAAGTTCAAATAAGCTTAAGAAAGCTACAAAAGGTCTCTTTTGAAATTTGAAAATCCGATAGCATATAGTAGAGACCTCATTTAAAACAAGTATTAGAACAAGAGTTGACAAAGCAAATATGTGCAATCAATATCGAATAGTGTCTTTCAAATAATCTAAAAATCCTCTTAATGCCACTTGTATGAAATACTATGAAAAACAAGCACATAGGCACATGGCAATACATATATCGAGTCTATAAGAGTAAGAATAACACAAGTAAACGTACCTCGATAATTAATGTCTTTCTTGACAAATAATGACGTAAATAGCTATTTGTGAAAATTTGTAAATCCTACACAATTCTTAAAACCAATCTAGTACAAATCATAATGATAAAAGTGTAGGTTAAGAGATATCACAAGTAAGCTCATACCATAAAAATCCATAAGAGATGATAACACACTCTAGTCTACAAAAATGCACAAGAGTTTTAAAAACATCATATAAGGTCTTCTTTTTCAAAAATATTTTAAAAGCACAAATATATATTGAAGACCTTAATTAAAAAAAATACTTAAAAACTCATTTTCCAATTAAGACACAAATAGAAGCATGCATAATAACAAAATAAAATGCATATTTAACTAGGGAGATACGGGTTACCAATTACGCCATTTCCATGGGTTGTGCCGTTCCCATTGTTGATGGTATCTTCCCTTTTGGAAATCTTCTTGTTGATGATAGTTTCTCCAATTGCTCCATTTCCAAGCATTGTGGCCTTCCCATTTTTGAAAGTGTCTTTCTCTTGGAAAATCATCTTGTTGATGATGTTTTTGCCATTTCCAAGGATTGTGTTCTTCCCATTTTTGATTATATCATCTTCTTGGAAATTGGCTTTGTTGAAAATATTTTCTCCTTTGATCAAATGAATTGGTCATTTGATGTCTTCTTGGCGGTATGAATTTTCTCCGATTATTATTTCGCCGGGTACCTATCAAGAAATTATTTTGTGGTACCCTCAAGTGTTTGGGTCCTTTGGGATTAGTCTTGAGACTTTTAGGTCTCCAACAATAATTAGAGCTATTTCTAGCTCGACAAGTTTTTACCGTATGACCCTTTTTACCGTAATAAAAGCAAGTAATAATTCTAGGAGCATAATGACCAATATGCATAGGGACTTGATTCTTTTTCATATGATTAACAACATTAGGCTTATGATCAAGTCTTTTATCACAATTATGAACATCAACAATATTGGTCTTTTTATTGGTACTCAAGTTGTATTTTAATAAATCATTTTTCATGCAATTCAAATCTTCAACAAGAGTACTATTTTCTTTCTCAAGGTTTCTCACCTTATCAAGTGTGGTGGTGTGAGCACATGATAGTGATTCATAGAAAGTAAACAAACTATCCTTATCATTCTTCAAAACAATGAATTCATTTTTCAAATTTTTGTATTTAACAAGTAAGCCTTGGAATTCATTTTGTAGTTCATCAAAATCATTTTGCAAATCACTATAATCATTTTGAATGACAATATCATAGGAAGTAGAGGTTTAAGACATACCTCGTTTTCTTCTTCGATGCCCATAAAACAATATTCAACTTCTTCATAGTTGGAAGTTGTAAGAGGCAGTTTGTTCCTTAGATTTGAACTTGTATCCCTTTGAGAAGTAGATGCTTTTGTTTGACTCCTTTCATTTGCAAATACTCCATAGATGGCTTTTAATTTTTACCATACTTCATGTGCCGATCGAATTCCTACAATATGTTCATATTCCAAATTAGTAAATGAACAATACAAAATATTGAGAGCTTTACCGTTTAAGGAGATGATTTTCTTCTCTTCATCATTGAGCTCTTTGAAGCCTTTGGAGGTGTGTGGTGTATCTTTCATCGGAATGGATTCTCCATTTATGACGGTGTTCCAAATGTCGAACCCGCAACCTTGTAAATAGCATTCCATTCTTTCTTTCCAAAAATAAAATTTTTGGAATCAAATAGTGGTGGCTTGGTGGTGGAGGTGCGGAAGATGAGCTTCGTTCAGAAGCCGACGATCGTTCCTCTTCACTCGCGATGTGAAATGAGCTTGCCAAAGAGTTTGGCTCGATACCACTTGTAAGTCCAAGCGGCTACGATAATCTAGAGGGGGGTGAATAGATTATCTCCATCTTTTTGATTTTACCCGCTTTTTTGAACCGAAAGCTCAAAGACAATAATAAAGGTGCGGAATGTAAACAACACACGTCGATTTATAGAGGTTCAACCCACCTAGGGCCTAATCCTCTACCACCCCAAGATATCCAGGGATGGATTTCAAAAAAAAAAAGATTTTATTAATTACCAAAATTAATACAACACTAACTTACAACAACGCCTTGAAGAGCACCACACTCTTCTTCAACACCACCTTTGAGATTACCACAATCTCTTCTTGAAGATTACCACAATCTCCAACGGCACCTTGTGAAGATTACCACAATCTTCAACCTTGAAGAATACCAAATTCTTCAACACCTCAACAAGAAGATTACCACAATCTTCTTACACCTAACACCTAGATCACCCAAGTGTGTTCTTACCACAAGAACACTCACAAGGATATCTTGTGTTGAATGATGACCCAAAAATTCAAAATTACAACTCGATAATGCATTATACAATTGAGTGCAAGTGTAATCAAGAATAGCCTAGACCTCAAAGATGTGAAAGTGATAAGCTAGGCAAATTACAAAAAGAATAATGACAATATAAGACCAAGTGTTTGCTTGAGTATTTCTTGTTGTGTTGTATTGTTCTCTCTTGTTATTGTGCTTCAAATCTTCCTATATTTATAGGAGATGATTGATACTTGATAGGCTCCTCTTGGAATCTGATATCTACAAAAAATATTGCAATTAAAATCAAGATTATATTTGTTAGAAATCAATTCCACAATTTAGGGAAAAAGTCATCGCACAACTGTGATTAAATTTTGTTTGTCAAACCATAGGCGCGACCGATACGGCCGCGACGAAATAGAGTTTGAAATAATCGTATCAACATTTACAGGCGGCCGGTCGACGTAGGGTTCGGCCGGTCGTGGCCCCCTATGTTGGCGATCGCACAAACTAAAAAATCGAAGGGGCGGGAGTTCATTTCAATTTTTGCTCCAGTGCACGGCCGCCCTATAGGTCGATCGGTCGACGTCACCGGCCGCCCTATAGGGTGACCGGTCACCTCACCATTTTCTCGCAAACATGAAGTTTTTGTTTTTGCACAACTTTCGTACGGGTTGCCCTATACGGCGAGGTTGACCTCAAAACAAAAGTGTTGTCCAATTTTATATCGAAAATAAACTTCAAGAAATACTCCAAAAAATAGTGAAAATAATTTAGACCGATCGGGAGTATTAGGACAACATTTAGAAACATAGTTTCAATGTAAAAACCCATTGACATAAAATCCTTAAATGTGTTGTCCAATATTGTCGAAAATAAACTTGAAGAAATACTTCGGAAAATATTAAAACCATTTTAAATCATTCAGGAGTATTTGGACAACCTTTAAAACCATTGTTTTGGTATAAAAACAAAATCATCAAAATCATGATAAAACCATTTATCAAACACACATCACTTTCTCAGAACTATGGCTGTGAACGGGACTTGGAGATTACCGAAACCGAACTGATATCCGGACCGAAAGATCTCCGAACCGAAAATATCCGTTGATTTTTTGACTTTCTCCGAACCGTACCGAAAATATTTATGGTACGGTTCTGAAGATTTTTCAAATACCCGTACCGAGAATCGTACCGAACCACTCCGAACCGAGGACCCGAAGTTAGAACTGATTTTAAAGATTTTATATAAATACATATATACATTATTTCTATGTTGTTTTTATTTTGATATTGAATTAACTACAAATTATTTGAAATTAAATTGATTATAAAGCATATTTATGAAAAAACCATAATACTGCAACTATTATGAATTTTAAAAACTTTGATATTAATAATAGAGTAAATCATTTGAAATTGAAATTAGTTAAATGATTAGTAAATTGCACTTAAAAGAGAAACAAGTAATAATACCATATTACAACAATATAAAAAAAGATCATATTTTAATTTTTTTACCACATCACATAAAATTATAAATAGAATTTTATTGATTATGTTAAGTTGTTAAGTATGAGACATTAAGAATATAAATTTATACAAGTTTTTATTTCATGTTAATTTATAAAAATTATTGGTTAATTATATTTGTTCTATGTCAATAAAAGGACAATTACCCAAAGAATATACTATTATTGTATTATAGAGGTTATTAAGTTTAGAATTTTGGATTGTGTTACCTATTATAGTTTTAGTTTTTATTTTGAGATTACGCTAAAAAGAGACTAGACTCTAGAATTATATCCGTTTGGTGATTTTTATATTGACTTTTTTTTCTTTTTTTTATTTTCCAAATTTGTATGTTTTATTTATGGCTAAACTCCGAATCTTCGTCCCGAACCGAACCGTCCCGTCCCGTCCCATTAGAACCAAATCCCCGTCCCGAACTGTACCGAACTTTCGATACGGTTCGGGACGGAGATTTGTTTCTATGGTTCGGTTCTAGAGATTTATTTTCAGAATCTCCGAACTTCAGGACGGTTCTGGAGATTTCCAAATCTCCGAACCGTCCCGTACCGTGCACACCCCTACTCAGAACTAGTGATCTGGTGTGGCGAATAGGCTCAGTTTCAGCAGAGGCAACAGGACAACATTGACCGCATGGAACGAAGCCACATGACTGATATGGAGTTGCTTAAGCTACAATTCAAAAAGTACATGCAACATATGGAGAACTCTCTGCGAGCTGAGATGCTAGATATGAAGGCATAGTTTCATGCACTCCACACTGAGCAAAGAACAACATATTCCATTACACACAAGAAACTCGACACCCTTCTCCAGTCGACTCCAAATCTCTCTTTCATTAAAGGTGATGATGCCAAAAAAGGGGAAGATACAGCTGAGAAGACTCCCATGAAATCATTTTCAAAGCTCCAAAAGGCTCAGCTACCAGTTCTATCCACTCGCAGCTGCCACAGGAGTTGTCAGTTGAAGAGAAAGTTGAGCTTGCCTTCAAGAAACATCAAGCTGAAATAGAAGATCTTGAACGAAGACAGCGTGGCAAAGTTGAAGATCTCAAAGACAAGTTCGGTATCCGCTAGCAGAAAAACTCTAGGAAACAAGTGAAGAATCCAATCCCCCAGCAAAATTAGTGGAAAGATCGACTGAAGATATGAAACTCTTCGATCAAAAGATATTTCGAGGGGATGGATCTGATGAGTGCATGGGATTTGTACTGGAAAAAATGACTTGTTGTTGTAGATTTAGCCAAGAAGTAGCAGACTCAATCTTCAAAGAGTCAGCAGACTTCGAGGGCTCAGTCAAGTCAAACTCCAGAGGAGCTGACCCTGCTAGGGGAACGGGAAAAGACGATATGTCTCGTGGGAGAGGCAGAAGCTCTCCACCAAGAATACCTAATAAAGTCATGTATGTTGATCCCAATAAAAAGGACACTGAAAACTGGCTTGGCTATAGAGAACTCGAGAACAAAGAAGCTGCTCTTCGTAGGGATGAACTTGCACGAAAACATGAAGAAGACAATGCGAGGAAGGCAAGAGAATACAATGAGAGATTGAGAAGAGACTACGAAAGGAATAAGAGAAAAGAAGTTGAAGAAAGGAAGAGGAAGGATGATGAAGATCACCACAGGCGAGACGAGGATGAGGAAAGAATAAGGAAGCAGCAGAGGCTTTGAAGAGAGCGGCAAAAATTTTGTTGTATTTTTATAATACTTGTAAATACATAAAAAATTTGTAAGTACATGTAAAGTGCAGAATGATAGTCAATACAATATCACATTCATACAATCACACTTTTTTCAAGCACTTTTATGTTACTAGTAAGGTGAACGTGCGTTGCACGTGAACCAAATAATTTATTAATTTAATTCAAATTAAATATATAAATTGGAATATTTATAAGAAATGTCATTCATGTATTTTGATCATAAAAGAAAGTTTGTGAATGACTAAATTTAAACTTATTTGTTGGTGAAATATGGTTAAGACATTTTAAACTAAAAAACATGATACTTAAATGATATTATCGCTTAACAGAATACAATGGATATTAAAAAACCGATGAGCAATCTATATATAAATTAAAAAAAATATTCCAAGAATTCGGTTTAAATTAATGAATCTCTTGTTTATTTTTTGATTGTCTACTTCTTCTTCATAATTAGCTTTCAGATTTTTTTGCAATTTTTTTAATGCACTTTTAGTCCGAGCATGATTGGTTGACGTATGGATGCATTTCTCTTTTACTCTATTTCCTAATGGGTATTATCTTTGTAATCGGTTTGGCTACAAGATTCAACTTTTCATTCACCACATGTGCCTGTTTTGTTAAGAACAATGAAAAAGTAAAATTATATTTTATATGTAGAAACTTAGTTCCTGTAATATTTTGATTCATGTTCTCCTTTTTTTATAATTAAGTAGATATGTTAGGAGGGGAGGGATGATGAGAATCGAATCCCACACCTGTAGGTAGGATAAGAGTCTTAACCACTTGACTATTATCCAATTTTTCTCATGTTCTCCATGATTAAATTAATTATTTATATAAAAGAAATGATGATAAAATAGACTAACCAATTGTAACTGAAAACGATCAATAAATAGATTCAGTTTGAAAGAATAGTCACATTTACATATCAAATAAACGACCGAACCACATCATAGAGAATAATAATAGTTATTCTCCATTCTATTATCATTAAGAGCATGCACGACATCATAAATTTATTGTTTCCATATAAATTTTTATTATTGAGTGTACTGATGTGATTAATAATTATTCTAATTAATTTATATAAAAAATTAGTTATGTGATATAGTAATGATAAATTTAATAAAAATAAAAATTATTAATTAATACATTGAAATAAATAGTATGAAGGACCTCAATTAGGTCTTTCATGCTATTTTCTTTTAAAAATCACTTTACATTCTAAAAATCCATCCAACAGAGCATATCCAAAGAATAATCCATCATTCTGAGCTCTACAACAAAATTGTAGAATATAGAATATAATAGTCTTGAAGTATGTCAAATAACCATAGTTGTCGTGTTCTGTGCATGTGACATTTTCAAGCAAAATATAGGTCTTAATTTTTTATTTTTTTGTGACATCAGAAAAAAAACATCATATATAAATTGATAAGCCTATCTTTTTATTGTCTTAAGCACAAAAAAAATATTTATTCATTTTATTTTTATCGGTGATCATCTTTTAATGTAGCATAAAATTTACAATACAATTCACAAAAGTATAATGCATTATAACCCATGTATTTGAATGCTTAAAATGTTAAAAATGAATATCTTTGTAAATTTAAATCTTCGACCTAATACTAAATCAGCTTTACCAGATGATGAATTTGATATTGAAGAATATCAATACATACATTTGAGTATTTGATTAAAGGATTAATTGTTATCCATATATAGAATTTTATATATGAATGTTTAAAATTTTACTTTTAAACTCTAAAGCAGGAAATAATATAACTTTTCGAATCTCACTCAAATTATTGTTATTTTTTGTCTCTTGATATTCCATCACAACTTTTTTATTTATTAATTGTATGTGTGTATATTTTTATTCATAAATAGAATTTTATTTAACAAAATAAACTATAATATGAAAAATTATAAGAAAAAAGGTTTAAAAGTAAAGAGGATTGAAAATGGTATATCTGTCATTGTAAAATTTAGAAGAAAAACTTGAAAAATGTTATTTAGATCTTTGTTAATTTAACAATTACAATAAAATCTGATTTCACTTGAAAAATACACATTTTAAAAATTAAATTGTTCAAGAGGGGGACAGGTTTTAAAATGCATAACTATGAAAACAATGTTTGACTAAAATTTAAATTATTACTTTAACAATACATATATATGTACATTATAAAATGTTAGATCAAAATCATAATTATTTTTGTATATATAAAAATTAATATATAGTGCTTATATCTCCAAAGAGACTCAAGATTTAAGGTTGACTAAAATCAGTTACTTTTGTTAATGAGATTAATATTTAAATTATAATGAACAATTTATTTTCCAAAATTATGTCTATTTTTGAAATAACAAGGATATATATTACTTTGACCCATAAATAAACTTTTTGATAAAAAAATTTCAATCAAATGTGATGTTGTGGTCGCCATTCAAATATCAAGTAAGTTTTATACTTATTGTGCATAATTTAATATAATATTTTTAAAGTAAAAGATTAACATATCAACATGTAGATTAGGAAATATGTACTTATGATATAAATGTAAGATTATTAAAAAAAATAGTTTTTCTTAGCATATATATATATATATATACTTCTTTAAAATTTTCAGATTTTGATTCTTCATTTCATATCATATTACAGTTTTTGTTAAGTTAGATTATTTCACTACCTGAATAATATAATACATATCTTTTTACCTAAACTTATATAATTTATTAAGGGTGTATGTAAATTTTAAGCAAAAATAAGTGTTGTCATAAATGTTAAAATGTACATACGTAAGTGATTTTCTTCAATATTTCTTCTACCATTCTTACAATAGTATCTATATATATATATATATATATATATATACCAATTTTAACTGTATTTTATTTAAATTTATTTTAATTTATTATATTAATTTTTTTTTGTAAATCAAAGTTTGTTTATTGATGTGTTTTTTAACCAATAAACTTCTATATAAGTAATAAATAAAAAAACTACCAAGAAGAAATTAAATAGGAACAATAGTTTCAATCTAAAATTCCTTATATGTAAAATAGAATAAGATTATTAAAAGTCATATTAACTTCTTATTTATAATTTAAAAATAAAATATTTTGTTATAATAAAATAACTTAGTTTCTTTTTAATTTAAACTTGTTAGACTTTTCATCCAATTAATTAAAATTTTATTATGCCAAGAAAAATATGATAAAAATTTTAAAAAAAATCCTGCTTTTTATACCTCCATATGAAAACATAATTTATAATTACATTTTCTTAAGTTTGAGAACACATATTTATCCTTTTAAATATCTTTTATAGTTAATTTCATGTTTTTATTATCATATTTATTGGGCTTATTTAACTAAAAAATATACAATGATATATTATTAAAATTAATAAATGATTCTAAATTATAGGATTTGAAAGGTCAAATGGTGTATCCATAAAAAAAAAAAATAATAAGTGCATAATGAATGTTGAAAAAAATTTGTTCTCATACATTGTTTCTTCTTGGAACCAATTTTTCAATTTAGCATCAAAACTCTTAGTATTAGTTGTTTTATATTGTTATTTTAATTATTGCTGTAAAATCATCTCTTTTATTTTTTATTCATTTAATTTTACATTAGAAATATGTCAATCCTTAAAAAAAGTAAAGAAATTATAAATATATAGTTATGAATAATCAAAATTAAACAAATATTACTCATATCTCATCCACTCACCTTGAGATTTAAAATCGCATTTCATTAATTTCAAACACATAACTCTTAACAAAGTTTATTTTATTTTTAAATTTTAGAGTATATACTTATAATACATTTGTTTTTCAAATTCTACTTAATTTACATTGTCACAATGGTCGAGTTTTTTTTTATCAAAAGTATATAACTGATAATTGAATCTAAATCATGTTAAACTGTATATCCATTATCATGGGAAACATACATAAAGATTAATGAATAAATCTTAGAAATAAAATAATAATTATTCAAAATTTTAGTAAAAAAATTTATTTAACTTATCTTAAAAAATAATTATTTTTTATGGGAAAAACATAAGATTTCTTGAAATTTTTAATAGTCACAAATTCCCATCTTCTCATACTAAAAACTGTATCATTTACACCAATCAAAAAAAATATTATCTCACAATTTAGGGTGTGTGATAGATGACAAATTTATTATTATATGGATATTTTCAACCAATAGTAAAGTTTGGAAAATATATTTTGTCCTGCTATTTATTTTGAATAAAATTAAATTATTTATTTTATTTACTATTTTTTCTATTAATTTTGTTGTAAATTCATCTCTTTTTTTCTTTTTTGATGTATTTATTTATTTAGAAAATTAAAGAAAGATATTATATGCGTACATTTTGCATAACACTCAACTTTAAATGGCTAAAATTCTCTCAATAAAATTAATTATTTTATTTATTTATTTTTTCTATTCATTTTGCTGTAAATTCATACTCTTTTTTATTTTTTGATGTATTTATTTATTTAAAAAAATAAAGAAAGATATTATATGTGTATATTTTGCATAACACTAAACTTTAAATGGCTAAAATTCTCTGATATGAAATTTTTTATATATGCTTATGACATATGGTTGGAAAGCTCTCGATATCTAGTATAATATAAAATGAATATGATCTTAAAATATTTAAGAATTAAAATTGAAATAAATCATATAAGAGAGTTTGGAATAAATCATAACACTAAACTTTAAATGGCTAAAATTCTCTGATATGAAATTTTTTATATATGCTTATGACATATGGTTGGAAAGCTCTCGATATCTAGTATAATATAAAATGAATATGATCTTAAAATATTTAAGAATTAAAATTGAAATAAATCATATAAGAGAGTTTGGAATATAAAGAGACACTTATCAATATTATTAAACAAAGAAAAGCAAAATCATTATAGAAAACTACTTATTTACCCTTAAAGCTAACTTTACCATAAGGACTTTTTTGGCAATTCAAAATTTTCAAGAAACCTTAAAACCTATTCACACTTTTATAATAAGTATAGATATAGATATGTTTTATTAAATTTTGGCATCATCAAAAGGGGGAAAATTATTGGGAAATTTATTGGTATAGATTTTGATGATGCATATATAACTTATATTAGAAAGTTCACCCTATTTTCTGTTGTAATTCAAATGTGTAATAGATTGGAAATATAAGCTGAATAAAAAAGCAGCCAAGTTGAAGATCGCAGAAAATGACTAAAGGATGCAGTGAATAATCAGTTGAATTGCAGCTGAGTATCAAAGAAAACCATCAGTCAAGTGAAGAAGTCGTGTCTGTCAGCAAACTAACAACTGAGTCATCTCAGATAAATAGAGAAGACTTAATAAAGGGTTAAAGCAGGTAAAGGACTCGACGAAAGCTAAAGAAGTCCGTTGGAATAAAAAGTTAAAGACTTACCCAAAATAGTAAGGGGACAAACCTGCAACCTTAAAGTTGTCTTGCTAAAAGAGCGCTAGTAGTTGGGAACCAATGAGATGTTCGCAGAAAACCTGCAAAGTTTTCAGGCAGCCTGTAGAACATTAAATTAAGGAAGAGTCAACATCAAATGCTGCACAACAAGACAAGCCAACGATCAAGATGTGAAGTTTGAAAATTGTTTATCTCTTCAATTGACACTTTATCAAACTGTCACTATAAAAGGATGGGGAATATTTGTGAGAGAGTACGTATGACACAAGTGAAAATCTGAGCAAAGTAAGCAAGCAAAACACTCTCAAGCTATTCATTCTAATATTCAAGACAGATTTCGAAGTGAATCTATCCAACACACTCAGTGAAGGAAGAACCACTTCAACCTGTTGAAAAGGAAAAATTGTTTTCATTAACAAAGGGGTCTGCACATCCACGAAGTAAAGGAAGTGCAGTGATGTTCAAGTTAGAACCTGCTTTGAATCCATCGGAGGGCTACTGATCAAGTTTGAAGGGTTTGAAGGAGCTGAAGTAGTGAAAGAACCGTCTTACAAAGAAGCTGAGTCACAGGAGTAGAGTCAGCTGTGTGATCAAGGCATACGTATATTGTTGTATCCATTTTATAACAATTGTTGTATTACCTCATCCTCGAACCATTATAAATTGCATTGTGTCTTTTTATTTTTAGCATTTTAAATTCTGCATATTTTATTTTGTTGATTTATATTTATTTGACTCAACTGATAATAACTTATATTAAAACAAGTGTTGTAAAAATATTTTACAAAAGGGTTGTAAGACTTCCGCTATAAAAATCAAGTAAGCTGTATTTTTAAAAGAGCTCATTTCACTCAGTTGAGTTACTAATATCGCAACTCAGTCGAGTCTGTTGAGTGGTTAATTCTCCTGTTGAGGTTCACCTAGTTGTCTTTAAGAACTAAGTTGTTTATTTGTGTAAAAACTCTGATTTAAGATCAAAATCAAAAATTGATTAAGTTTATTCAACCCGCCTCCCCTTTTAGACTTAACACTCACACCCCTTGAGACCTATAACCACTGTGCATACCAATCATATAATAATAGTTTCCTTCAAGTTCCAGCATATCATCTCTTATGATTCACTAAAACTCTACTTCTACCTCTAAAAACTCCATCGGAGGCAACCCTATGATGGTTATGTACAAAATCTGTGGAATTCAGGAAACAAATTTAAACTCGAAATAATTTATACAAAAAAGTGTAAAACTGGACATAGTTTAGAGGATGGCTTATTCAGTTATTCTTTTCCTTATGTAATTACCATCTCAAATGGATTTCAATAAGTCCAGAACAACAAATCCAAATACAAATAAGTGTCTGATATCTTCTCAAGAAGTAATAAAACAAATAAAACTATCAAATCTTCAAGAATGTCTCTTTTTTTTTTTCTTCGAATAAGAAAATAATCTCTATTTATTTATATATTTATTATATATGTATTTTTTTTCCTGTAAAGCACCAGAGTGGATGGTTAAGGATTCCCTCTTAAACATCAACTTGAACTCCCTTCATTTAGGTTTTGAAAAATGCATTAGGATGTTCGAATTCAAGTGGTACATATGCTCTTTGTACTACACAATACTCCTGTACACAAACATTATGATTGAATAATATAAGGCTCAGGAATCCATAACCCTCCATCCTTTGTGCTGGGGGGAAGCAGTATATATGTATTATATAATATAGGGAAAATTACATAAAATACCCTATTTCCGGTAAACATACCATAAAATACACTCATATCACTTTTGTACCTATTTGTTTTCATTTTTTACGCTCCTCCATATTTTTTGATTATTTTTACGTTTTTTTCATTTTTTTGTCATTGTATTGCTTTATATGTTATATATGTTGATTCGATTTTGTTTAAATTTGATTCTTTGTTGTTTCTATGTTGCTTGAATGTTGTTTAAATTTATATCTTTGTTGTTTTTATGTTGTTTCATTGTTGTTTCGATGTTTCAAAATAATTTTTACCTATTTTTTATGTTATTTTTTGTTCACGTATTGTTTTGTACATCATTTCTATTTTTTTCAGTTTTTCTATAATATTTTTAATGTTGTTCTAATAATTTTTTGTTGTTGTTTCCATGTAGTGTTCAATGTGTAAATACAGTGTTTACCTATTTTTCTTTTTTTATTCATGTGTGTTTTTAATATTTTTTACGTTGTTTCGAGGTTGTTTCTATACCGTTGTTCTGATGTTTCTTTGTTGTTTTCAAGTAGTTTTCGATGTTTAAATACAATTTTTACCTATTTTTAACTCTTTTTGTTCATATGATGTTTACTATATTGTTTCTGATTTGTTTTTTGGTTATTTCCATGTTTTTTATGTTTTCATGCATTGGATTAAAAATTGAATTGGTCTTTTCATTCATGTTGTTTCTATAATATTTTTAATTTGTTTGGTTTTAATACGTATTGTTTTATGTGTATATAAAATGGATTATTTAACGGGGGCAAAATTTATTTTCTCACTGAAATTTTATTGGAATAAACATGTTTGAATATGTTCGAAACAATCTTGAAACAACGCAACAAAGTCTGAAAATTTTGGCGGGAGCGTAAATTTGTGTCAAAAAAGGCGAGAGCGTAAATTTGTCTAAAAAAGAACCAGGAAGCGTAAAAAGCTATCATTGTCCCCTAAAAGTGGGGTAATTGTATCAAAAGTCCAATATTGCTAGTCTGTTAAAATGTCGTTTTATTGAAGATCACTCACTTGGTTTATGCGAGATGATCTTATGTTGCTATCTCGGGGGGGGCAAAATTCCATTTGAATCCTCATGGACTGTTTGGATGATTTTGGGAGCAAATCGGCTATGAGCATGAATGTTTTGAAATCCAACATATTTATGGAAATTCTTGAATTTTCCCATCTCACTCGGGAACCATGCCATTTCGATATCTTGGTATTCCCCCCGCAGCAGAAATACTCAAAGTCGTTCACTTTAGGAGCTTGTTAGGAAGATTCGTACATATGCGGACGGTTGGAGCTCAAAACTTTATCTTATGCCGGAAGAACAGAGCTCGTCCGGTCTGTTTTACAAGGAGTCGAATGATTTTGGTTGTCTATTCTCCCCATACTGGCATTGGTCCGTTCACAATTTATTCGCATTTGTCGGTCATTTCTTTGGGGATTTACCAACCCGAGTGTCGCTTGGTCAACACTTTGCCTTCCTAAATCAGAAGGAGGACTTGGCCTTAGAGACTTTCAGTCCTGGAACGATGCCTTACTTGCAAAAACATTGTGGAACATACAAGGCAATAAGGATACACTTTGGTATAAATGGATACACCATGTCTACTTGAGGGGCAAAAATATTTGAGAATGGGAACTTGCAAGAGGGGACTCACCGCTATTTAAAAATCTGCACAGTATTCGGGATATCATTGTCGATCACAAGAGAGAGCAGCGCAACTACTTTTGTCTTGGGACGCAAACCATCGTTTTAAGGGACCAAATAATCCATACAATTTTTTAGGCCACAAAACCCTGTTGTACCGCGCCAAAGCACTCTTTTCATCCTTGGCTTTGCAAACAGTCCAGAATTCAATCGAGTGAAATGGATGGAAGTTGACAAATTATGCATTTTTTGTGCGGCAAGCCAAAAACTTGCCAGCATTTGTACTTTGAATGTGCATTCACCAGGCAGTTTGCACCGAAATTAGAGGTTGGATAGGCATTATTCGTTCGATGACTACCTTCAGTAGTGCCATAAAATGGCTCAAAAAAGAAGCCTAAGGGACGTCATGGCAGTCAAGGGGGAAGAAAGTGGCATTCACAACAACAGTATATCAACTTAGGAATGCTCGGAACCGACGGATTTTTGAAGGCAAAGTTTCTCATATCGACCTTGTGATCCATAAAATCAACACACACATATACAAAGTTATGTTTTCTTTGTACCCTAATGTTTTGATTCATTTTGCAAAACTTGCTATAGGTGATAGCTAACGTAGTATCTTGCGCTTTCTCTATGTGTTTTGTATAATTGAGTGAAGAGCCGATGTGTGGCTACCCCTCTGTTTTGTGTGTGATTTTTCATTTCGATTTGGGGCTGAGTGCCGACGTGTGGTTTTCTATTCCCATGAACTTTCGCTGGTTTGCCCGGAGGGAAAAAAAATCCGAAAGCAACAGCTAACTTAAAACACTGAAAATGCTCGTTGCCTTTGAAAGCATGGATTACTATATAATGTAAACTAGTCCCAGAAATGAAGAATATTATGCTACAAAAACTCTCTTTTGTTCTTTGAGACGATGAACAGAACATAAAATTCATCCTCCGCTCAGATAGTTGCACCAAAATAAACTAATGTGTTAAATTTGGAAAGTAGCTAATAACAATCAAACACGCGTATTTTGAAGGTAAGGATCCAAAAGTTGTGTCTGCACTTCCATTCACACATCCGACTTTTCTTTGATGCCTTTTTCAGTCTCTACTCCATTTTTTTTCACTTTATCGTTTTTTATTTTCCCAATTTGTAAACTAAAGTAACCCAATTGCAAATGAGTAGAGACTCCGCCTTTCTGCCTGCTCTGGTAGGACTTTGCCCAAGGAATACTAAATAAGAATTGTTGGGACGAGAAATTTACCCCACCGAGAAAATCCGATCTCCAATGTTCGTTCCGGTTTGATGCCTGCAAAACAACAGTGAGAAGGGGGCCGGAGGATTTTTCCGGCGTACCCTCTCCGACGCTCAAGTCAGTATCGCTCTAGAGAGAGAATATATGTAAAATAGAACAATATATCAAATGTGTGTATTAGAATTCTAACCTGAGGCACCCTTTTGTAAGCTATTTATAGGCTGGCAATTAGGGTTGCATGTTTACCAAGCCAAGTTAAAACCCTAGCTAACACATGGGCTTAGGTTAATTATTCATTTTGGGTCGTACACCTCCCAAATTATATTGATCCTATTTAATATGGCAAATCCAGCCCGTATCAATTAGTCCCCCCATTCTTGTAGTTTATAATATCATGAACTATAAGATAGAGTCAATATCATCTTTGCCGAATCATGACCTATCTCGATTGAAGTTCCTAGCATCGAATGGTTGGTTAATAAGCGATATCTATCATCACATTTGTCAAGAGCAGCCGCCCATAAAATGAATCAAGGGCATCCGCCCATCATGTTTGAAGATTGGCCTAAAATGAATCAAGGGCATCCTCCCATCATGTTTGAAGATTGGCCCGAGCTGAGCACTTCTCGTCAAGGGCAGCCACGCGTATAATGAATCAAAGGTATCTGTCCATCAATGTTTGAAGGTCGGCTCGAGTCGAGTACTTCTCGAGAGGGGCATCCGCCCATCAAAGTTCATCTGGTCCAGCTCGGAAGCTGTTCAAACCAGGAAATGGCTCGTCTGGCCCAGCTTCGAAGCCGTTCAAACCAGATGAGTTGGGGACGGTTCCATCGCCCGTAAATAAGTTCTTCCGGTCCACTCAAAATTTGTTCAAACTAGGAAATAGCTCGCCGGGCCCACAAGCCGTTCAAACAGACAGTTGATGGGCAGTTCCATTGCCCGTAAATAAGTTCTTCTGGCCCAGCTCGGAAGCTGTTCAAACCAGGAAATGGCGCGTCTGGCCTGGCTTGGAAGCCGTTCAAACCAGACGAGTTCTTCAAGAAATCCATAGGTGTACAAAAGTCCAAGAAATGTTCAATGACCTCATAGATAATCCTGATCATTATTAAATATATATAAAGAAATCCAACAAACTCATAAATCATAGTCTTTTATGAGATGCAAGAAATTCATACCATAATCAGGCTGATAAATGATATAGTTACAATCAGTGAGCTTTTCAAGAAATCCAAATGGTGCTGAAAGATGATAATTGCATATAATCAACGAGGTCTTCAAGAAATCTATCCCATGATCAATGGGATTATAATGTCAACCGTGTTCATAAATTTGTAAAGAGATCCATCCAATCCATCTCCATAAGCTCATAAATAGCGTCTTCTCATAATAGACTCAAGAAATCCAAGACATAATCAAGCTAATAAGTGAATTTGCTTCAATCACGAATGTGTCGAGAAATCTACCTCGATCAATGAGCTCGTCAAGAAATCCACTTCATCTCCAATATTATCATAAACAATGTCTTTACTTAATCGATTGGGGAATAATCGAGAAATGAGCTTGTTCACCAACTCTTCCAAATCTGCCTCAATGCAAATATTTTCCTCCAACAAATTGGCAAACACGATTAGGTACAGTTGCCAAAATAGATGTTAAATCTAATAACCTTCTCACCAGCAAGATGTGAGTATGATTTAGTGCACAAATATAATTTATGTTGAGATGGATTCCAATAAATTAATATAATCTTGTGGAATGATAACTATTCGGTGCATATTCAATGCAATTACTCAATTGATTGTTTTTATTTTATTTTATTTTTTTGTTTAAGCTAAAACATTCAGTGTAAGATAATCAGAAAACAATTGCATATTCAATTTCATAAACAAGATACATAACAGAAAGAACGGTTCTCGTCGAGACTTTTCAACAATCAAATTTTCCATCAAAGTTTAAGACGAAAGGAAGAAAATAACATCTGCATATATAGCACATCATATCATCCTTATTATGATACAAAAGCAGGTGGATAACGATATCATATCAGAGTTGCTCAACTCTCAAGTAACTGTGATTTAAACTTTCTAAAAGCAATCGAATAATCCATATCAAGGAAAAAACAATCAAGTATCCAAGCTCAAGATTTTTTATTTTTTTTTTAACAGAAAATTATCAAGAAACAGGGCACAATGATTTTTTATTATAGCATGCCATCATCTATATAAAAAAAAAAAAAAAAAAACCAAGCTTCTGGTTGTCCACTCTTTAAAGGAGGCAACAATTATTCATTCTCAAAAGCAAGCAAGAATCAACCATTCAAGAAGGCAATTCTCAAGAATGCAACAACACGCTTTATTTATAATTTCTCAAGAAATCAATTTTTCCTTAGACGTTTCATCTGCACAATCAAAACACTTTATATTTTATCTTTGACTAAGAAAGGCAAGCATCAAGAAGCTATTCTTTTAGCATATGCATTCTAATTACACAAACTAGCAATAATAAAGAAAACAAATCTGTAATACACGGCCCTCCACTTCATGAATCAATCTCAAGATAAACATTCAATATGAAAATTACATCATCCAATGTGCAAATACCCACAGATTTCTCAAAGAAAAAGATGACCAGGTATAAGTTCATTTTAGGTGTTTTAAGTTTCATCAAAATTTAAAGGGCACGTTTACTTCAATTATGAACGTATCAAGAAATCCAACTTGATCAACGAGCTCATAGTTAACATAACTGTGAGTTTATCAAAGAAATCAACTCAGTCAAAGGGATCATAAAATAGTTGTTCATGAGAATTCAATGCATATGTATTTAGGAATAATATTAAATCATAATTGATGATCTCTTCAAGAACAATCTAGTCATACTCCACATGTTCATCAATGGAAGCATATCAATACCTCACATGCTTTTATCAAACATGAAGCATATCAATACCTCACATGCCTTTGTCAAACATATCAATACCTGGTTGTCCAAGATAATCATAATAGAAACCTTTGTTTTATCTGGATATTAAGATGCATTCTTGAATTTGCAAATAACATGTCGCAAGAAAATCAAGCATTTGACTATGGTATTCTCACAGATTGCACATATTTTTTAAATGAGTTACCGAGCAATAGTGCTATGTACCAACTCTCAAGAAGTAATTTTTTCTTATTCATTTCATATATAATATCAAGAAACTTTTGTATTGTCATGGTATGCCGATCATCCAGAAGCTTTTCACAAACTAGTATTAAGAAGGAAAACAAAATATGTTCACATCATGCTCAATTTCATAGTTCAGTGTAGTGTAAACATTTTTTAATTTTTTTATTTTAAGTTTAAATTAAGCCAAAGACACGGAGCGCTAGTTTTCAGATGTCGTCCTTGCTAATCACAACTCAATTTCAGCTCGACTTAAAAAATATTTGCAGCCATATATCAAGCATGTAAGGACGTAATAGTTGTCGGCCTATGTGGGTATCAGCAATCTAGATAAGTCTTAAAGAATAATCTGGTAGCCAACTCAAATAATTTGGATTTTTATGGTAATCGAATTGTATAGGAAGTATTCTGCTTTTCCAAAAGCAATCTAATCATTGAACACCTTTAAGTAAAAGCTTTGAACATTGTTACTCCAAACAAAAACAAAAAAAAATCAGCATACCTTAAAAACTCATCTCTGTTTTTGAGTGCATCGCATAGACACCCACATGTTTCTTTGGTTAATTGGTTCCATCCGAATCCAGATAAGATGCCTCGAGCATCCTACACCATTTTGTAGCAGGATCTTTTATTGACATCAACAGATCTCTCAAGAGTCAAGATGTCGCTCCCCCGACACGGTGAAAGAATCTGCGCAGTCAGTCAAGCTTATGTCGCGCAGATATGGCTTTGCTCTTTCTGCCCAGATTTTCGATTTCTTTTGTATTCTCTCAGTCGCTTTGTCGAACACATTCAGGAGAGTTTTGGGCAGCAAAACTTCAGTATTTTGGGACAATATACAAATCTTCATAACCCCCCTCCATACTTCCATCCACAGCTACCTCAACAAGTAAAGGTTCAATCACTTGATACTTTATGCAAATGCCAGGTTCACTAATAGAAAATTCTTTAAGCAACTTGCTTGTTTTTTTATCCCATAAATTCTCGTCAAATTTCAGCAGGCTCCCATGGCTGGAATATTCAAATTCTTTGAATCTTAAATTCTCTATCAAAAAGCATTTGATTAAGGAATTCAGTTAGATGGTTAAATTAACAATGTCACTGATGTGGGGAATCTTACATATATATTCTTTAGTTCACATGCCAAGCCAGACAATCGAAGCCAGAAAGATTATTTTGGTCCCATCATTAAGAAATCTTAATATAAAAATAATTTAAATAAAGGCAGAAAACTCATCTTTGTTTTAACACCTCCACCATTAAGTGATGCACAAATTCGAGAGAACCACGGGTTGGAGAAACGTTAATCCTTGTGCTTTTGTAGCTGATTTTTCTGATATTTTCTTGCTCTGTTACTGATTTCAAGCCTCCCCACTTCTTGTATTGTGATTTTGAAGGTCATTTGATTCACTCTCAAATCTGCGCTCAGTTACAACCACGCGACCAGTACATTTTCAAATTCAGTTTTTCGGCATTTTGGTGCTTATTTTCAGCTGGGTTCTTGCTTGGTGTTGCTCCTTGATTCATTTCGTCCTATTTAATTTCAGATTGCACCCCCATCGAAGCAGTTTCAGTCGCTGCCATCCTATAATCGTTGTCCTTCTATCACTAGGGATGATGGTTTTGGATGATGATGCTGATTCAGATGGAATACAACAAACAAAATCTGCCCCGATAATCAAAACCAGAAATATGCACCCCTGATGCTTGAGAAAATGTGAAGCTCATATCGTGTCATAGAATTTTCATGGCTCATCCAGTTTTCTATTTTCCCTCACGTCTTAACTCGATTTGTTTCCACAGACGGCGCCAATTGTTGGGGCGAGAAATTTACCCCACCGAGAAAACCCGATCTCCAATGTTCGTTCCGCCTTGATGCCTGCAAAACAACAGTGAGAAGGGGGCCGGAGGGTTTTTCCGGCGTACCCTCTCCAACGCTCAAGTCAGTATCGCTCTAGAGAGAGAATATATGTAAAATAGAACAATATATCAAATGTGTGTATTAGAATTCTAACCTGAGGCACCCTTTTTGTAAGCTATTTATAGGCTGGCAATTAGGGTTGCGTGTTTACCAGGCCAAGTTAAAACCCTAGCTAATACATGGGCTTAGGTTAATTATTCATTTTGGGTTGTACACCTCCCAAATTATATTGTTCCTATTTAATATGGCAAATCTAGCCCGTATCAAGAACAATAAGATGCTTTTGACATATGTGAATAAATGTCATTAAATTGCTTATTTGTTTAGGCACCCTTCAGCGTATCTCTGAAAATTGGTTGTAAAAGTAGGCTTATGAAATAATGGTAGGATTCAATGAAGGAAAGCTCGGTGGAATGATTTTTCTTGCTTGAAAAATATCTTGAATTTTATTTGGTTGGGTAAATAGTGGGGTGGGGGACAAAAACCCCAAGTGAGCACCTCCACCATCACAAAAGTCCAAGATTTTGCAGAAGCTAACTTGGACATTAAAATCACTAAGTGCCTCATGCCTAATCAGATATTTCTGCATTCTTAAGTTGCTTAATAACTCGCTTGAGCAACAAATGCGTTCAAAAAGACACTGAAAAAGGGGTTGAAACAGATAGCAATACGTTGATCAGATTGATATGTTTTTATAATAAAACTGGAAAAGTTGAGAGCAATAAATTGATCAAAACATAGTTTGTGAATAAAGAAGGAAAACAAGCAGCACAAACTGACAAGAAATCTGAAAAATGGTGAAGTTTATGCAAATCTTGTTATTAAAATCATCACTCACACACACAGGCACGCACAACCTAAAAGTGAAAACGGTAGGCGATTAACAATGAATATTGCCTGCATTCTGTTGCAAGCTTTTTCTAAGTAATAATATGGACGAAACAAAATATATTACCATAAAGAGAGGAAAAGGACAACAGTGCTCGAAGAACCACTCCCAACTCTGGAAACAGCAAAAAAAAAACTGCAGAAAAAGCAAGTAGGTTAGGTAGCAGATATAAGTACTATGATCAGGCAAGCAAAATATTAAATGTGCAAAGCTGGATTGGAGTACTCATTCAGCTGTTAAAACTTAGAAAATGGTGATTATTTAGAAAATGTGCAAGCAAAATATTAAATATGAACTTGTGAACAAGGATCATGTTCCAATTTAGTGAAACAAAACTCTGACAAATCTCAAGACCTTTCAGAGAAACAACAAAGCTTGAAGTGGTAGTGAAGTGTACGATGCAAGCAAAGATGCAACACAAGTTTGATTAGATAAAACAAAAAACTTACGTTCATCAAATTCGTTAAGAATCCTCATACAGATATGACTATCAGCATACCAATGAATCAAAGGGAAATGTACTGCACAACAGAACACAAAAACATGTCACACACACAAAGTGTTTTTTTTTTATATATAAGAACACCAAAAGTGTTTATGTAGTAAGGTATTTGAAGATATTATATATTTCACTGAAAATTAGAAATACTTTTGATGAAATATCTCGAGTTGTCCCATATTGATCAATTAGAATAAGTGAGCCTAACTTATAAGGCCGGTGTGCTACTCCTATCACAAATTAGTTTTAGGATGTAACCTTACTTGATTGGCTTGAGTTCTCCCTCTAGTATTGAGTACACTATATGGTGTGGGCCGTACTAAGTTCCACCAAACTTAACATGTTACCAGAGCCACCCAGCTTCTTATATTTAAAGTAAGTGCTCGGCCTGGGTGGGCCATCATCACTTGTGAGCTGTTCCATATTAAGTATTAAGAGGACGAGCACCTAACTTATAAGCCAAATGAGCTACTCTTATCACCAATTAGCTTTAGGTAGAGCTGTCAAAACAAGCCCAGTCCAGCCTACGGTTTCTTAAGCCCGAAAAGAGACGGGCCTATTAAGCTCGAAATGTCCAGCCGGCCCAATCCGCATGGTCTTGGTGTATATTTTCATGGGTTGGGCTGGGCTTGGGCCTCAAAAATAGCAGTCCGATGGAATTCCGGCGGCCCGACCCAATGTTCTCCTTGTCCCGGAGGGGCCAGCTAGCGCGGCCCATAAAACAACTCCAATCTTAGAATGGTACCCTACTTGGTTAGTTTGGGCTCTCCCTCTTGTATCTGGTACAATTTATCGTGTGGGTAGTACCAAGTCCTCCCCAAATTTAACAACTTTTATTTGAATATTTTATGCAAAATATCCTGATCGAATTAAGTTGTCATTCAGGCTAACAATCTATGTATTAACCACGCGATAGAGTCTTCTCTGAGTTTGAGAAATGTCTATTTTACCCAAGGTTGCAGAAATTGCTAGCCGCTAGTCGGGCAGCAGCCCAGCGCCTAAGAAAACAACTATTTTTTTATTTCGTTATTCTTAGCCGATTTTGGCTGGCCCAATTCTTGGCCGATGCAATTTGGACAAAATTGCCTTGACCTACGTGCGCCTAGACTAATTTTACAACACTGATTTTACCTATTTAAGGATCTTTACGTCAAATGATGGGAAAATCTACTTATATGTTGAGTAGAAGTTATGCTGGGAAATCCATTTATATGAAGATTAGAAGTTTCTAATTTCCGAAATCCCCTTCCCTCACACACACACACACACACACACACACCCCACAAAGTAAAAATATTACTATTGCAGATTACAAAAAAACTAAATATTATTTATAATCTAGGAATTAAAATTGAGTGCTTGAGGTTCAACGACCAAGTATTCCAAAACAACAAGGATATCTTCAGCCATTTTTTTTGTTTTTTTATAAGAAACAAGGATATTTTATTAAAATAAAAGATAGAACGAGTTACAAAGGGACGAGGAGTCCCAAGAAAACAAAATAAAACCTAAGGTTAAAGGGCACATCTCCAATCTATAGCGATAACAAATACAAAAAAAAAAACTTTAAAGTCTTTATGATTTGAGACCCACCAAGCGACCCTAAACTTAGTCTTGTACCACACTTCCTCTAAAGGTTCCTCCTTATCTTCGAGGCATGGTCAGCTTGAAGTGTGATTTAATCAATATATCGTGTATGCGAGGCGCGCCTCGAGGCTCTTCCATGGCCTTTGCGCCTCGGGTGCACCTAGCGCCCTTAACAACTATGTGCCTATGTCAAAAATCTGCAGAAAGATGCTGATTGACCTTGTCACAGACTCACAGGATCAACAGAACCAGCCTGAGAGGAGAGTTTCCTCTATTAAAATACTGTAAACTTTTCCATAGCCCAAATGAGGATGGACATCATGGACATCATAAGACTAATAAAGAATTAGAGATGACGGAAAGTGGAATGTAACATTACCTCCTTGAATACAAGACTTTGCAAAAACTGCACAATAAGACCCAAAAAAAAAATATTCAACAATCAATATATCGAGAATACAAATGTCATAGTAGATGCGCGATTTTACAGGTAACAAATGTATGACTGTCCCCAATCCTCATTCGAGAATATGAAATGATACAAATTGAACCAAAAGTATATCAATCACATTAAATGAGTCAAAATTACCTTTAACATTTTGTACAAACAATATACTGAACATGCGTAACCCAAAAGATTCTGCAAGTGATCCTTCCAGGTTCTAGAATAAGCAGCAATACTGAAATTATTGCAGTAAAGTAACGTTAAAATCAGTCTTATTCTTGTACAATTTTCAACATGCAACATACAGGAAACGACACAAGCACCAAGTATACCTTAGCTTGGCAAAGCTCATAGACTTCCAAAAAAGGTTGCTCTGAGACCCCTCCCTAATAAAAGAGCCACAATAATAGAAACATAGTAGAGTAACCAAAAAAGATGCATTAATTAGTAAACCCCGTTCCACCTCCCACAAAGATCTTAGTGTCACAAAATTTGAATTAATTACTAATATTTGATTTAATTACTAAAAGGAAAAGCTGTAAAGGCTCATTCAAGACCACTTTATTTTCATTTATACTATATGTCCCACCTTGTAAGAAAAAATCACATACTAGTTAAAAGTGAGCAAGGAGATTGAATATAATAATTTCTTCACAAATACAAGTAGATATGATGAAAATAGAAATCATTTAAATACAAGATTCAGGTTAAAACAAAAAGAAAAGCAAAATATAAGGCTTTGATTGCTTGTATTCTCATTTCCCAAATTTTCATCTTTGAGAAGAATTTGTGGGATATGTGATTGTTTGTGGGAAAAATGAATTTTTTTTAAAGAAAATCTCCTTTCTCTCCAAAATTAACTCACTTTTCTCTTTCTCTCTCACACTTCCCATAACCCAACGATACTATTTATTTCTAACTCCCCCTCCTATTCATATAAATAATTTGGTAATTTCTTAAATTTATAACCATTTTTATTATTGTTCTCTTAATCTTGATAACAAAAAGAATTAAATCACATTTAACAGCTTCTAAATAGAATTTTGCTGCTCTTATTTTTCAATTTTGCCACTTAACCACATCTGATCAGTAACTTCTAGATTACCAAACTAAAGCATATAGTTGTGAGAGGACAAATTATATAACATTCCCGCAATCACATGAATCAATAATACAAAAACCTAAGAATCTCCTCAAAATGGCACAAATGGTTGGATATTGAATTGTAGTCAGTTAAACTGAATGCCTTTAGTTTCTTAATTAATTTTCTTCCTTGGCAATGACATTTTCCATAGACACCAGCGTTGGACTATATACACATCCAAACTTAGTGGTGATTGCAATACAACCGTTCTGCTGAATCACACAGGTGGTTAGAATCATCTTTAGCCATGTTTCTCTTCTTTTAGGAAAATCGTTGGTCATGTTTCATTACTTGAAACATCATTTCCAATGTGCAGACTTAGTAGAGATCAGTTGTGGTTGGCTGAGTTTTGGAGAACACTTCCATTGTAAAGCAATGAGAGAGCATGTAGCTTGCAAGTTGTGACAATGATAGGGATGCATAAAGGATCTGTTCATGTGTGTTAGCCAAGTGAAATTTTAAAGTAACAGACTAAATATAAAGAGATTAAGCAATATGTTCGAAAGTTCAATAGGGCAAAAGGCGCCCAACCAGCCTAAAATGCTTATCAAGATCCTTTTTGCTTAAAGAACAGCACCTTCGGGCAAAATCAGACATTGCTTTGGTGAAGAGATTTTTTTATATAAAGGTTGAATTATATATAAAAGAAAAGAAGATCCTAATCACAAGTCGATCAGGTAGCGCAATATTTGGGGCCTCGTTAAAAACCTATCAACGTAAAACCCACCCTTGTGAGAAAAACCCTTAATAGGAAAAGAGTACAATGGCGAGAAAATAAACCATACAACCAGAACAAACCAGAAAAAGGACAGAACTCAACATTAGTTGACAAATCTATATTGCGCTCATCCGACATAATCATCCGTAAGCAGAGAGATAATATCCACCGAGGGGTATCCCACCGAGTGGATGCACACGTTAACTTACCTTACCGATAGATATGCGAAACCATGAAGTTCATCTGGGAGATCAAGAATAGAGAATAATGCCAATGATTAAGAAGACGCCAAGGGATGGAGCCAACCCGAGATCTAAAAAGATCGACCACATAAGTAGAATCAGACTCCAGCCAAAGGTTGGTCCACCCCTTATGTAGGAGATTGCACTCATAGCTGCAACAAGTTCAGCCTCGAAAGCATAGTCTGTTCCACACTGTTCCACAAGCACCCACAAAAAAAGCCCCAATAAGTGCGGTATACTGCCGCGGTAATACGCCCTGGTGCTCCGGTTGCGCAACCGTTCAAAGTTTAGCCTTTTTTCAACTATATTTAAGTTATTTTTTGTTCATGACATATTTCCATCACATATAATCAATAACATCTCTACACGAAAGTGAGACTTTTTACACACTAAATACTATTTTCATAGGTTGCTTTTGGATGAGAGCATTTGGATTTGAGGGTGGAATTTGGGGGAAGGCTTTCAAATCACTCCACATAATGCGGATTTGAAATCCGCCACAATGACTCAAAAAAATGGCTCAAAATATGAGCCTAAGGATTCGAAGTCCATTGTATCCAAACAAGCTCAATGGATTTGTTATTATGCAATTGAAATCCTCAACTTCAAATCCATCCATCCAAATGAAGCCTTAAAGAACTTAAATTGTCCCAGTTATCAACTCAATGAGTTTTCATAAATAAATTAAAACATATTCAAAAAGTAGCAAGGTCAGCGAACCTCTTCCGACACTTGTTTTTGCTCCATCTCCACTTTGAAGAGAATAATCCTCTTTTTCTTGAAAATGCAAGTCTCAATTGACTGCATTAGCTGCCTTTCTAGTGCCTTAATTTTTGTTTCCTCGATTTCCCTTCAATTGGAAAAAGAAAACACATTAAACCATGAAATTACTGAGTTGAGAGTCAACGGAGGGGCCAGTGGTGTTAGGGTTTATACAGACGAGTAAATCAGAGAAGAGCAAAGCGAAGAAAAGGAAAATCGACATGGACTCATTCTCCTCACCTTCAACTGGAGCATCTCCGAAATTTTCACCTGACTATTTGATGGACCAGCTTAAACTTCAGCTTGCTCAGGCTTATGCTGAAGAATTTCTCGAGACTGTTCGAGGAAAGTGCTTTGAAAAGTGTATCTAAACCGGGCAGCAGTCTGAGTGGGAGCGAGAGTAGTTGCATCTCCAGGTGCATAGACCGTTACATTGAGGCCACTGGTATTATTGGCAGAGCCCTCTTTCAGCAACGCTGAACGCTCCAAAACTCATAATTTCTTTGTTTAGTTTCAGTGATATACTCAGAATTAATCTCAGTGAAGAGTCGATGTATGAGGAGTCTTCACATTCTATGCTCGTCTGATTATTTCTTACATGCTCTTCAATTTTCTTTGCGTTATGAGTTTTGTTTGAAGATTATAAAAAAAAAAGTCAACGGATAAATGCAGAATGGTTTAACTTCTAAAGTAAATGCAAAATTTCATATAAAAAGCTCGTAGCAAGAATATAGTATATATAGATTCAGCAACACTGTCTGTAAAATTCCCGTCAGCTTAGCAACCTAATCAAAAGTTAGAACTTTCAGAAGAAAGAATTTCCATCTCGGTCAATATGAACAATTTATATGATACAATGTTGTTCCTTGAATTTCAATTAAAAATCTACATTCTAGAGATGTGCATAAAGCTACATATAGCATGAACTATGCATGACGAAAACATCTGGAGTGGCTAGAACCATGGTAATGCAAAGGGCGTATGGTCTGTTGTAACTAAAAACCCTTTAGCAATTGACACCACAAATATCTGAATAAAAGGTCAAGCATATTTGGCGTAGGACCTCAATATTTCTGCTTGTGGGTCATTGTCCAAAGATAATATGCAAAAGGAAATTCAGCTTTTTGCTCTTTCACATTAATCCAATCCATATAGCTTACATCATTCTTACTGAATAAAGAGAGACAGATAGCTGTATGGCAAATTTACTGCTCCAAAGCCAGGCAGTACAGCTATGACAGTCACACTAATGACCCCAATTCTGCTCACCAACTGAGGCATGGTGAAGAACCCTGATAAAAAAATCATGAGGATAAAGAAATCTAAACAGCTGATAAATACTTTTAAGAGAAACCTTATTCACCAAAAAAACAAAATAAATAAATAAATTGTTTAGCACAAGCCAAATGATTGTTTCTGGATTACATGATATGCAGTGAATATACAAAGTGTGAAAGACTGAAGCAGTTACATCTAGAGAGAGAACTGTATTTGAATAGACAACCAAAGCAAAGGTGGTTGAACACCAAATTTCAGACAGTGGCAGTGAATCTTGTTTTGCAATTTGCATAAAGGGAAATAAATGACTGCCTTGTTCACCCTCAACGCAACCTTAACTCATTCGCGTAAAACAAGTGTGAACTCCAAAGTGAATGGATGTGAGAGAGAGTGGTAAAGACATGTCAATAAAAAGATAAATTTGTGATCGTATTGCTTCCTGGGATAACCAGGGAGCCAGAAAAACAACAATAGATGCAGCAACAGATTTGGCAAGGTGCTTAGGCACATATTTTTACCTCCTTGGAAACAACAATTAAATCCTAACCTTGGTCTGGAGAAGGCATCGGAGAAGTTTGCACAAGCCTCCACGGAATGGGGTACCAAGCCTCATAAATGTATGCAAAATAAACTTAAGTCTTTTACTTTATTGTGGGATCCAAGTAAAATCCACAAACTAACTTAGAGAGAATGCATCTAATACATAATCAAGAAGAATTTGCAGTATCCTACTCCAGTATGATCTAATGAACATGACCATGAATGTTAAGCATTCCACAAACATGAAATTTCGGATATCATCTGAAAAATGCAGAAGACGGATGCTATAAATTGAAGAATTATACATAATCGGACCCAAAAGTGAAACTACACTAACAGTACAATGTCGAATTGCTTACTCTTTGGGGAGAATGGGAATGATCTCGAAGAGGACAAGCTGGAAGAGATTGCAAGAAAAGGCAAATACAACGCAGAATATGACCTGGACCAGTACTCGTTTCTCTTCGTACTCCTTGTAAAGCCGCCTGTTCAAGAACCATACCCCGCCCCAACCTAGCAGTAACAGCGACCCCCACCGCCACCACTCCCTCGTACGCCGCCCTTCCCCACCCCATCCAGTTATGCTTTCTCAACCACTCTATACACCCTGTTTGGTTTGCTCTCCAATTTCACCTCAGATTCAAAATTCTCGCAATTCCGTTCTTCAACCACCACCACTTCGGTTTCGCGGTTGTCATCAATGATTCATGGGAAGCTCTTGAACAACGAAATAGCACGAATTGAGAAGGGGCCCTAATTTAGTGGTAAAGAGGTAAAAATCGAAGAGGTCATGCGGATCGATCAAGCAAAGATTTCGATGCAAATTAGGGGTGATCACGGTGCGGTTTTGCGGTTTTTTGTACTATATCGAAAACGAATTGCCATTAGCGGTTTTTCAAAAAATATAATTCAAATTGTGGTTTTATAAAGTAAAATCGAAAGTGTGGTTTTAGGCGGTTGCGGGCGGTGACGGGCGGTTTTGCGGTTTTGATCTTATGCAACAAAAAATAATTCATAGGAGTAATAAACAGTTATTGTAACAAATGCATCAAAATCAACAAAATGTTAGCAATAGTTTGATTAGTTTTAAATTAATTTGCAGCCATTAAAGATCTAATTTTTTCAAAATATAAATTATAACAGAATCTTTGCATAGGTTTGCAAATGTTGGGATCAACCTTGTGCTCCAGTGATTGAGACATGTGTTGAAAGGGCAAATGACCCGGGTTCGATCCCATCCGAGTGCGTGTGTCCCCTCCCCAAGTTCCCCCAATTGTACTCAAAAAAAAAAGGTTTGCAAATGCCGATTCCAAAAGGTAAAAGCAAATTGCTGAGGTAAAATAGTTTATACATATTAGTCTTGGTCGTATCAAAATCTCAATAATTATTGTGCCTTCACTACTCTATACATTGTATTAATCAATCAATCCTTAATCTGTAATGGATTATGTTATTCAAATCATCATTATTAAATAGGATGAGAAATATGTGTAAAGTCTCAAGCCTCACTCCTTGACTTGAGCACTGAAATGGTTAGGAATATTATAGTTTTGTAGAGATAATATGATTTTCAAGATCCAGAAATATAAAAGATTATGTGAAGATTATAGGAAGAATATATTGTTATGTAGAAATGGTTAGGAAGATTATATTGTATAAGCGGTCGGTTTTGGGCGGTCGGTTTATCTTCAAAACCGCAAATTGCACCGCCATAGCGGTGCGGTTTTTCATGGAGATTTTTTGTTGTGTAATTGGCCCATTTGTCTTTTAATGGGTTGGCCCAAATGCAGCCCAAAGCCTCCAAGCCCATTCCCAATCCCATTGAGATACCCGGGTTGTGTGTTCGGGTTGCTGAACCCGTTTAATAGTCCGCGGATCCCCTTTGTGCAATCTGAGCCGTTGGATATTACTCCTTGATCGTGGCCGTTCATCTGGACTATTAAAAGGTTCTATCCGAACCCTAATCCTCATTCTGTGCTTTCCCACTCTCTCTCATCTCTCTCTCTCGCTCTTCACTCTCTCGAATCTTCCGGGGTTTCTTCCTCTCGTGAAATCCGATCTCTCATCGGAGTTTCGTGAAATCTTGAGTGTTTTGACATACCGAGTGTCTTCTTCTTCACTAGTTCACATCCTTTGTGTACGAACTGGTTGGGGTCAAAACTAGGGTTTCTGGGAGGAACTAGGGTTTGGTGATTCGAGTCGTTTCCTCGGGTCTCTGGGTGAGGATCTGGGTTCTTTGTGAGGTTTAGGGCAAGGCTTTGTGGTCCGCCTCTGTTCTTGTGGTTCTGCGGATTTCTCTGGTGACTTACCGTGGTGGTTTTTGGGAAAAATGGTCCTGAGCCGAAATCTCTACTATATTTCGGTTCTAGGGTTTTATCCCTTACATTTTTACCTTGTGTTAATTTTTTCTGTTTCAGTTTAATTTTCTGTACATTTCTTGCACTTTAATTTCTCAAAAGTGTCTAGAGTTTTAATCAGATAATAAGGCTTCTTATTGAGTCTCAGATTTGTACTTGGTACTTTGTGTATCAATCTATTTTAGAGCGAGATAGATACCCAACAGTGGTATCAGAGCACCTATCTGCCTCGTGGTGGGTTGGTGCTTCTGGTTCTTGAGCTTCTTGGTGACTTGTTGGCTCCCTGGTGAATTTGGTTGTGGTGAGAACCCAGGACAGGCTCCTGGTTGTAAGATTCTCTTTACCCTCTTCTCTCTCATTTACTTTCAGTTTAGTACTTAGTTTAGGGAAACCCTGAGCATTAGCCTCTTGACCCTGTGCCTTGAGTGCAGTGGAATCCTGAGGTGCGAAGGGAATCCACCTAGCTTTACTTTTGCTGATATGGTTCTGTTGGACTCGTGTGGTCCTGTGTGCTTTTTCTTCCGATCTTGATTAGTATTGGACTCTGTGTGGTCCACTTATCATTGCTTCACTGCTTTGTGTTATCGATATTTGTAATACTGTGTGCTATATTCTTGTGATATCCTCTGTGGCTTTATCTGTGAATATGGCTGGTGCATCTGGTTATCATTTGGAACCCTTTAATGGGAAAAGTGATTTTTCTATTTGGCAACAAAAAATGAAGGGGATTTTAATTCAGCAGAAATGTTTTAAAGCTATTGATCAAAAGTACTCGATAAAGATCTTCTTTGAAATAAAATCGAACTTGATGAATTTGCATACTCATCCATTATCCTTAACTGTCTCGATGTCTTTGTTTTGAGAAAAGTTGGCAAGTTAACATCGCCAAAGCCCTTTGGGAAAAATTACAAGAACTTTATCTTTGAAACTTCCCCTACCCTCAAAACTCTTTCTACTTGAAAAGTTTTTAGATTCAAACTTGATTTGACTAAGGATATGGATGAGAACTTGGATGTTTTTACAAAATTGATACAAGATATCAAACTTATGCGGTGATAAAAACATTGATGATTATACTCTATTGTGTTGCTAAATGCCATCCCCGATTCTTATCTTTGATGTGAAATCCGCCATTAAGTATGGTAGAGACTCAATTACCCTTGATACATCGTGATTAATGGCCTTAAGAGTAAGGAATTAGATCTCAAAATATCCAAGGGAATGAACAGGGGTCAGGGGGAAGGTTATGCATGTCGGGGGTAGACCTCGAGAATAGGAGGAATGGGAATAACAATAATGAAACCCTAGTAGGAAGAGGAGTAAAAGCGAGAGGAGATCCAGTTCTAGGCCTAAGAACAATAGGAAATGCTATAATCGTGGAGAACATGGCCATTACATAAAAGAATGTACAAAGCCCAGGAATAACGAACAATAATCAAAACAATAATCGAACAACAAGAACTAAAAACCAATGATTCGTGAACTTGACAATCGCAATGATCACATGGGTGATGTGTTTATGGTGCATGAAGTGCATGATTCTGTGAATGTTGTGCCTTCAAATTCTTTCAGTGAAAATGATTGGCTTATTGACTCTGCTTGCACATTTCACATGACACCTTTTAAACACTTATTTGCCTCATATGCTTCATTGCAAAATGGATCTGCATTTCTATGGCAAATGATAAGAAATGTCAAGTAATTGGTGTTGGTCTTTGTGTGCTTGAAACTTGATTCTGGTTTTGTTTTGACTCTAAATGATGTAAGGCATGTTTCGATCATCTGCCTAACAACTTGATCTCATGTGCTATGCTTGAGCATGATGGTTATGAGGAAGATGGGGTAAGGGTTTGATGAAAATCATGAAAGGTTCCCTTATAATTGCTAAAGCTGAAAAGAAAAGGAACCCGTATGTTTGTAATCCGAAGTCTGTCTCTTGCATGCTAAATTCTCGTGAACAATGTGAACTCTATGGCCAATGTGAACTCTGTGATTGATAAAATGAACTCCGGCATAAAAAGACTTGGTCATATAAGTTCTAAAGGTCTTGAATTGTTGCATAAAGAAGGATGTTTTGGAAATGATAAGCTTCTTGGTGTTCCCTTCGTGACTCATGCATTTATGGTAAACAACAAAAGTGAGTTTCCCTACTTCATCTTACCCTAAACAATCTTCATGCATCGACATTCTTGAATACTTACATGCCGATGTTTGGGCCCGCTAGTGTTCCTACACATGGTGGGAACAGTATTTTTCTATCTGTGATTGATGATTTTTCAAGAAAAGTGTTTGTATTTCTTATGAAAAACAAGTCGATGTTTTTGAAAAACTTCAAAATTGGAAAACCACGATAGAAAATCGACTGGAAAGAAAATCAAGTATTTGAGAACCGATAATGGGTTGGAATTTTGTAACCAACTCATTGATCAACTTTGTATTGATTCAGGCATTGTAAGACACAAGTCGTGCCTTACACCCCTCAAAGCAAAATGGTGTTCTTTGAGAGGATGGAAGAACTCTTTTGGAAAGGGTGAGAAGTATGTTAAGTACATCCGGACTTTCAAAAAGTTCTGGGGTGAAAGTCGCTGTTCATCACATTTGCTTATGTGATTAATAGATCACCATCCGTGCCTTTGAAAGGTAAATACCCTGAACAAGTTTGATGTAAAACTGTGGACTTTTCAAATTTAAAAATTTTTGGTTTCACCTTTGTCCTGAGAAGGTTGACAAACTTGATCCAAGATCTTTAAAATGTGTTTTTTGGGATACCCTGATGGGGTTAAAGGGCATGATTGTGGTCTAAATCTGAAAATGGTTATAAAGTATTGATAAGCGGGGATGTGGTTTTTAATGAAAATGAGTTCCCCGCCTTGATGTTTCTAAAAATGTTTCTGAAACTCAAAACTCCACTACTCCTAATAAGGTGGAGCTTTCTAATGTGCCTTCTATCTCTGTGAATGATAACTCGATATGATTGATCTTTGAGCATGATCCTGTGAATGCTAATGATGTGCATAATGATATTGAGAATGATAATCTTGAATTGAATGATAATGAGCATGATGAATTTCCTCTTGTTGACTTTGAATTGAATCATGATAATCTTGAAAATGATAACTTGAATGATTATGTGTTAACCGAGGAGATAGAACAAGAAGAACATTAGAATTCCTAATAAGTTTCTTTGATTTTCACTTAACTTCTTATGTGTTCTCGTGTTTGAATCAATTGAAAATTCCGAGCCTAAAACCTATCTTGATCTTGTGAACTCTGTGAATTCCGTGGAAATGGCCGAGTCTATGCAAGATGAAATGACTTCTTTGTATGTGAATAACACCCGGGAACTTGTCCCAAAACACGTTAATCTTGTTCCATTGTTGATTGTAAATGGTTATTTAAAATCAAACAAGAAAATGAAGGTGTTAGATACAAAGCTAGATTAGTGGCAAAAGGTTTTACTCGGAAAGAAGGCATTGATTACACGAGATTTTTTGTTGTGAAGTTTGTAATCGTGAGAATTATGCTAGCTTTAGTGGCTCGGTTTGACCGGGAACTAAAGCAACTTGATGTTAAAACGCTTTCTTACATGGTGATTTGGAAGAGCAAATTTTTATGAAACAACCCGAGGGTTTTGAAGACAAATCCAAACCCAACCATGTATGTTGTTGAAAAAATCTTTGTATGGTTTAAAGCAATCACCTGGCAGTGGAATAAAAAATTTGATCGGTGCATGCTTGATTTGAAATGCAGAGAAGCAAATTTGACCATTGCCTGTATTTCAAACTTGATGCTATGTCTCCTGTTTTCTTCTTTGATCTATGTGGATGATATGCTTTTTTGATGGACCATGCATTAATTTATTGATCATGTTATAAAGCTTTGCTTAAGTGCTAAATTTGACATGAAATTCTTAGGTGATGCTAAGAAAATTCTTGGTATGAATATTGATAGGGATAGAAATAACTCTGTGCTCTATCTTCATCAATCTTCATATGTTGAGAAAATTTTACAAAAATTCTCTATGAGTAATGCAAAATCTGTGAATGTACCTCTTGCTGCTCACTTTGTGTTAAGTAGGGATCAGTCCCCTAAAACTGATCTTGTGGTTCTTTGTGAGGTTTAGGGCAAGGCTTTGTGGTCCGCCTCTGTTCTTGTGGTTCTGCGGATTTCTCGGTGACTTAAGTGGTGGTTTTGGGAAAAGCGGTCTGAGCCGAAATCTCTACTATATTTCGGTTCTAGGTTTTATCCCTTACATTTTTACCTTGTGTTAATTTTTTCTGTTTCAGTTTAATTTTCTGTACATTTCTTGTACTTTAATTTCTCAAAAGTGTCTAGAGTTTTAATCTGTATAATAGGCTTCTTATTGAGTCTGTATTTGTACTTGGTACTTTGTGTATCAATCTATTTTAGAGGCAGATAGATACCCAATATTTTTAATCGCGGTTTTTAGGATAAATCGACTTTGACGGTGCGGTGCGGCGCGGTGCGGGCGGTTCGGGCGGTTATTTAAAATTTATGATCACCCCTATTACTGATTTATCTTCAACTATTACGCCTAGCATAACAATTGTGTACGATTCTCATACAAACTCAACAACTGAAAATTGTTGCTAGTTAAGTTTGCGTTTCTTTTTCATTATGGGGTTTTCAACTTACATCTGGGTGCGACTACTCTGGGTCAGCAAGGGGTATTGCTCTTAAGTCCAAGGGATCATTATTCAAGTCTCTGGAATGACACATCCAAGTTTTCAAAAAAAAAAATTACATTTGGATGGGTCTCATCCTATCTCCATTGTACTTAAAAAAAAATTATTTGCTTTGTAAAGTTTTTGTTTTATAATTGGCATTATGGTTATTAACACGAGTGTCAATTCAGGTTATCGAGTCGTATTCGGATTTAGTTTTGGGTTAATTTCGAGTTATGTTTAAAATATATAAAATTAAAATAAAATAAATGATATTATGTCTTAAGATATATTGGTAACATCGTGTTAGTTGTGTTAGGGTTTCTCATATTCGGGTTTCTCTTCATAACTTCTAGTTAAGTTCGTGTCATGTTATCTTATCGTAATTGTTTGTTGCATGAAGTATTTTTTTTTTTTTTTGGCAAATTCAAAGTATTACAAAAAGGATAATTTATAGTAAACTTGCTTGTAAGGAAACCACTAGTTTCAGTACCAAATTATTTTGGATTGAGGAGATCTTCTTCATAAAGATTTTGGAGTATGGATGGTAGGCTTTTCATTCCGTTCCTTTTTATTTTAAAAGATAATAATATTATAAAGTTGTTTAAAAAAGTGTAAATAAATTTTGAAAGTGTAATTGGATGAGAGACAAAAAAAAATATATAAATGATTATATTTGATGTGATGGTTTTATTTAAAGAAATAATGCTTGGATGTGAAAGTTTTTAGGGAATTTTTTATGGAATGTTATTTGAAAATTTAGTTAAAAAAATTATTTGCTAATATATTTTGTTTTCAATCTTTTATTTTATTGAGCCATAAATTAATATAAGTTTCTTCTTACATTCACCAAATCCTTCCTTTTTCTTTTAGAATTAACTTAGTAAACTTTACAGTATATTTGTGCATATATGTATATAGTACCACTTTCTGCAAATATACAAAATTCTCGTTGTTTCTATAAGAAAATATTAATATTTTTAGGTACATAACAAGAAAGCTTGTCGGGATCGACCTTGTGCTCTAGTGGTTGAGACATGTATTGTTGTAAGTAGGGGTGTACACGGTACGGGACGGTTCGGGATTTGGAAATCTCCAGAACCGTCCCAAAGTTCGAAGATTCTGAAAATAAATCTCCAGAACCGAACCATAGAAAAAAATCTCCGTCCCGAACCGTACCAAAAGTTTCGGACGGTTCGGGACGGAGATTCGGTTCTAGTGGGACGGGACGGTACGGTTCGATTCGGGACGGAGATTCGGAGATTAGCCATAAATAAAACATACAAATTTGGGGGGAAAAAGTAAATTCAATATAAAAATCATCAAACGGATATACTTCTAGAATTCTAGTCTCTTTTTAGCGTAGTCTCAAAATAAAAACTAAAACTATAATAGGTAACACAATCCAAAATTCTAAACTTAATAACATCTATAATACAATAATAGTCTATTATTTGGGCAATTGTCTTTCTATTGACATGGAACAAATATAATTAACTAATAATATTTATAAATTAACATGAAATAAAAACTTGTACAAATTTATAATCTCAATGTCTCATACTTAACAATTTAACATAATCAATAAAATTATATTTATAATTTATGTGATGTGGTAAAAAAATTAAAATATGGTCTTTTTTATATTGTTATAATATAGTAATATTACTTGTTTCTCTTTTAAGTGGAATTTACTAATCATTTAACTAATTTCAATTTCAAATAATTTACTCTATTATTTATATCAAAGTTTTTTAAAATTCATAATAGTTGCAGTATTATGTTTTTTTTTCTTCAGAAATTTGCTTTATATTCAATTTAATTTCAAATAGTTTGTAGTTAATTCAATATCAAAATAAAAACAACATAGAAATAATGTCTATGTATTTATATTAAATCTTTAAAATCGGTTCTAGCTTCGGGTCCTCGGTTCGGAGTGGTTCGGTACGGTTCTTGGTATGGGTATTCGAAAAATCTCCAGAACCGTACTATAAATATTTTCAGTACGATACGGTTCGGGGAAAGTCAAAAAGTCAACGGATATTTCGGTTCGGAGATCTTTCGGTCCGGATATTGGTTCGGTTTCGGTAATCTCCAAGTCCCGTGCACAACCCTAGTTGTAAGGTTGAATGACCCGAGTTCGATCTCATACGAGTGCATGTGTCTCCTCCCCGAATTCCCCCCATTATAGTAAGAAAACAAGAAAGCTTGTCTCACAAATCTATATACATATATAAATGAGACCGCTTCTCAAAATAGTAATGTGGTATTTTCCTACCTCTTTGTAATTACTATATAGGGTAATTTATTTCTATCAAATCAATGCACGGTGATTGTTTTAAACATGGTAATTTGAGTTAGTCTTTAATTAGTCTAATTTAAAACAAGAAATGTTGATTTACTGGAAATTACATTTTAAATTACATGCCAACATTATGTAGATTGACCTAGAAAATATACACTGTTACATCCCAAAAATAATGTTGATTGACCCAGAAACATAAACATATTTCCTGGAAATTAAATTTTTAATTGCATGGCAAAATTATGAATAGTTACTGAAAAAATCACGCATACCTATCCAATTAATACAGTCTATAATCGTTGATTATTTTAGCAGTTTTTATTAGATATTATGTCATTCCTATTTAAAACATGAAACATGCATTTCTATAAAATTAAATTTACATTGAATCATGACATGATTTTTTAGATTTATCCACACAAAAATACACGTTGCTTTTATTTACTTGCCAAAATAATGTATGTTTACAATAACTTTTTCAAACAAATTTTGAATAATACTCAAAATCCAAACATATAGTTGAAGATGAATATAACTTAAATAAAGGCGACTTTCTAACTGTGATAATAGACTACCAGAAAAAACCAAAAAGACAACAGTTTTTCACTGGCTTCTCCGATTTCGCAGATGTTCCAATGGATGGCATGAAAGAATCAAGAAGCTGATTGTGCATCGATTGAATGATGGCGCTAGTGAGGGTAGTTGTGAATTTCACACTTGCTTCGTCCATAGCTCAAGAAACACACGAGTTAGATTGTCGAGTTTTCCTGAATGATGATGATGGACATCTTGTGAGGGTTCTCTTCTTGCCCTTCCTATTATTGGGAGCATTTGGACCTTTATTTCTGATAGCTCATTGGATGCAATTTCTCTTCCAATTAGCAGAAAATATTTATCACAAGAGTTGGTTCACATATTTGCAGAAAATATTTCACTGACTCAATCATACTTTAACTGTTGCCCTATCTTACAATCATACTTATCTACCAGAAAACTTACATGCCGTGAAGATTTTTATCTGGATATAGAGCTATGAAGCATAAAAGCAATAGAAGATGTCTTTACACAAGCTTATACACAGGATGTCTCTACCAGAAAATTACACCACTAGTATGTGGCCACTAAAAGATCAAGGATGAATCGATTCAGAGGGAGGCAATAGAGCCAAGTTAAATTTTAGTCCATAAACAACAAAAACAACTTACCCCAAGTCCCCAACTTCCCACCCTCAAAATGAGTAAGCTGAGCCTCTGTCCCAACCCAAAAGAAGAACAAAGGATAGAAAATAGCACTGAAAAAATAGTTCACCTTACTAATCATCATCTTAGCCAACCTCCCCACCAAAAGCTGTTTAGATACAATTGGATTCCACTAAATGTTAGGCATTCAGACTAATACTCTGTTGATGCCCATCAATAACAAAGAATTTTACCTCTCCACCTCAAAACTACATAACAAAATTCAGTTGCTGAAATCCTTTCTTATGCCAAATTGCTCAAAACTTTGAGCAGAAGCAGCTCAAAATACTTAGTTGATTTTCTTATTGTTAACCTATAAAATCTACATTCTTTAAAATATCAAAATATTATAGTGCCTTATGTCAAACTATTTGTAATGATCTGAGCATTTGACACAATCGTATTAATAAATGATCTAATCTTATTGTGGCTTTTGAAATGAAATTGAAGATAAGAAAAAGAATTCATAACCACTGTAAGAGCAAGCTTGCTTGAACTCTGACAAATATAGAGTGCAAGAAGATTTGCAGTGAACACAAAATCTTACCGGAATTGTTGCTATCTGGCTACGGTCTCCCCACTCCGCTAAAAATGTCAAAATAAAGGACTGCACACAAATCATTGGAAGGTATAAACATTAGTCACGCTTATTTGAAAGAAAAAGAAAATATTACCGGAGCAAAATGTTGCTAACATTACAAAAGACTAAGTTATACCAGGCTGTTGCTAACAACAAATCGAACATATAATAAGTGAAGATGTTTTGACAGCCGACGGGCCCAGCGGTGGCGGGCGTTGCTCGGTGCACGGTGGAGGAGTGGATGACGGCTAGGCGGTGGAGGGCGATGGAAAGGGTGGTGGCGGTGGATGGACGCTGATTAGGGTTTTGGGTTTTTTGAGCGACAGATGTTTAGTTTAGGGCTGATAATATTATTTTTTTTAATTTAATTTATTTAAATTAAATTTTTTTATCAATTAAAATTAAATTTTTTTTGAATAATTAAAATTAACTTTCTAATACAACTATTTTGTTAGTTTTTTTTTTCGAAATATTGTTATTAGTTATTTTAAATATGTTATTCTCAAAAAAAAAATCTAAACATGTGGTAAATGTTTTCTTTTTAAACTGTTGTATTTGACACAAATAAGATGTTGTGGTAGATATCCATTACAACATATGTAAAAATAAGTTGTCTTTTGACAAATAAAAATTTTAACAGACAACTAATTAGTGAAAAACTGTTGTCCTTTTAGTGTTGTTGTTTTGAATTTTTCTTGTAGTGAAGATTCATATATTCTAAACAACAATATCACAATCGATATATTAGGTGATTTCATGATTTTGTGTCTGATATTAAATCATGGTTGAATATTGAGTACGAATTAAAATTGATTCAGTACAAAAAAAAATCCATACAAATTGACAAACTAAGCAAAGAAGTTCCGTATATATAAAACTTGCAGTATATAAAATATCTACTTATAATCTATCATCTTCTTAATATACGGATGATTGAGAAAAAATTCCCTAATTTATAGAAATAAATGTATTCATAAAAACTTATATCTCTGCCGCAATCTTACAAAAATCAATGTCAATTAAAAGCTAATGTATTAGTTAATAAGGAAATAATTAACACTAATCATAATATAATTTAAATAAAAAAATCATTTAATTATTATATCAACTATTTCCTTAAATATTTTCATTGCCTCTCCTATATAAATGTGTTAAGAGACCTCAAATTCCTTATTGTTTACTTCCATTATGTATAAAAAATTACCCATTGAAAACATCAGTTTAATTATCTTTGAATATTGGCCCTGTTAAAATAATTTCCAAAATTATAAAGATTGAATTTTGATTTGTTTTGCTTTTCTAGACTTATGGTATGTTTAGGACTTTTTAGATTTGGAAAGAAATTATATTGATATGGTATTGATATATTAGGACTCTTGGATGGTTATCTTGTTTCCTAACATAAGTGATTTACTTGTCATATATTTGTATATATCTTCTTTCCTTGTGTATTAGGTCTCTTGAAGGGTTTGGACGGCTATATAAAGGGAAGAGGACGTGCATAATCTGTACACAAGAAATACAGTAGAGCTACAAGAGTCTTGAGAGAATTAAGAGTCATTCAAGCACAAGGAGTCTGAACTGCCCTGGATGCGATATCGAATGTGACTACATCTGAGATCACATTCAACCCCGCATATTGTGTTTGTTAGCTTTTCATCCATTGTTTTTAGTATTGTGATTAACAAAGTCCACACATGTCTATTATTGGATGAGTTGAATTATATAGATCAGATATACTCTAGATAGGAGTTTTTCATTGAGTTTCTACTAGTTGGATTTTAGTATTTTTGTATACGGAATCAAATAATTTTTATTAGTGGAAAGTTTTGCTATGTTGGCACGTCTACAAGCTTGTTGGCTTGTAGACAATTTTTATTTCGTGTGTCCTGTTATTGTTTTCAAAATTCCGTTGCATGTGATTGTGAATTTGACCACATCTGCAATCACATCCTTACTCTGCAAAACTTTTGGTAAATATTTGTGCTATAATTCTTTCAATTGGTATCAGAGCCTACACTTGACGACACTAAGTGTTGGTCATGAGTGTTTGTTAGCATGGATACTCAAAATAACCCCACTTTTCGCCCCTCCATTCTTGATGGCTCCAATTATTCTATTTGGAAGGTCAAACTTCGGGCCTACATCAAATCAATTGATGAAAGGGCCTGGTGTACAATCCTTACTAGGTGGTCACCTCCAAAACTCATTGATATTGAAGGTGACTACAAGGACAAAGGAGAAATTGATTGGACTAATGATGAATTAAGTTTGTCCAGTTATAACTCGAAGGCATTGATGGCAATCTTTGGTATTGTGGATCAAAATATGTTCAAAATTATAGCAAATTTTTCTGTTGCCAAAGATGCTTGGGATACTCTGTAAAGTCATTGTGAGGGATCTGCTAGTGTGCGAAAAACCAAACTTAGGTTGCTTACCAATAAGTTTGAAAATCTTAGAATGCGTGATGAGAATATCGCCACCTACAATGCCAAACTGTGTGATATTGCCAATGAAGATCAAGCCCTAGGTGAACCTATCTCCAATGATAATCTTGTGAGCAAAATGATGAGATCTCTTCTCATTAGTACAACATCAAAATTTCATCCATAGAAGAAGCCCACAATCTGTCCTCCTTAAGTCTCGAAAAACTTGCTGGCATTCTTCAAACCTATGAGATGAATATGGCTCAACAGATGGAGAGTATGGGTCAAAAAGTTGCTTTTCAAATTGAGTCTCCTTTTCAACTTGAGTCTCCTTTTCAACTTGAGTCCAAAGTTACCAATGATTTTGCTGATCTTACCAATGAGATTGAAAAATCTGATCTAGGAGATGACTCTATGGACATGTACTCGAAAAGGTTTGATAAGATCCTTAAACTCAAAAGTCAGAAAAAGTCTCAAAATTTCACAAAGCCTTTTAAGTTTGAATCAAACAAGTTTTCTCAAAACAACACCTTTGATAAGAATCAAGAACGTTTTTCTGGTGATAAATATAACAAGTCTGACACAAAAACTCTTGACTTCATTAGGTGTAGGGCATGTACTGGGTATGATCATTATGCTTCCCAATGTGCTAATACTCTTATGAAAAATGGAATGAGCCTGAGTGTGACTTTGAGTGATAATGAATCTGACAGTGAGAAGAATGAACAGGAAGAACCCAAGGTTCTGACCACCTTGGTGAAAGATCGAAAGTCTCTCCAAATAAATCCTTCAGGTGTCGCCAAAGGTGTGGCCCGAGATGTGATCACACCTTCTCTGATCACATCTGAGGTCACATCTGAAGAACTGGATCTCCTATCTGTCTCTAACCTTTTTTGTTTCAATTCTACCTCTTCTCCTGATAATGTTGAACAGGATGATGAATCTGATGGTGAAAGTCTGGAAGACACATACGCGAACCTGTATAAGGATTAGCTGAAGAGGATTAAAGTGAATAAAATGATGAAGAAGGAGAATGATCGACTCAAGAAGGAGAATGATGATCAAAGGGAAGTGATTACCAGGTTAGAAGTCTCTCTTACCAAGAAAGAACTGGAGTTCGAAAAGGTAAATTCTAAACTTGAAGAGTCTCTTGAAAGCATGAAAAAGTTTAATTCTGGGAAAGCAAAACTGGATGAGATTCTTTCCATGGGTAGTGATGATAAAGCTGGCCTTAGTTATAAAACTCCGGTTTTTGTTAAAGCAAAAGAACTAGGAGAATCCTCAGATTCCTCCAACAATAATAAAAGGAATTTTTCTCAGAAGTCTAAACCACGGAAGCGCCACTTTATTTGTCACTATTGTCATGCTCCTGGACACATTAAACCATTCTGTTATAAACTAAAATCGGATTTAAGGTCTAGATGTCAGATGTCACCACAGATGTTATGACATCCTCGTAAACATTCTTCAAAATCTGTCTGGGTTAAAAAATCTGATGTTAAATGTCATGTTATCTATACTTCATTGAGATCTAACGTTGCAGGATCTTGGTACTTCGATAGTGGATGCTCACGATATATGACAGGTACCTTGGAGTATTTATCTGACTATGAAGTTTATAATGGTGGCAATGTTATCTATGGAGGTGGAGCCAAAGGGAAGATAGTTGGGAAAGGGACGTTGAACGTTGAAGGACTACCCAAGCTACGTAACATGCTTCATGTAGTTGGTCTTAATGTTAATCTCATCAGCATAAGTCAACTATGTGATGATGATCTCTATGTGAAGTTCAACAAAAATTCATGTGAAGTGTTCGATGAGACTAACACTATGTTCCATGGCTTGAGGTCTTCGACAACTTATCAATCACTGTAATGATCAACTTTTGTCACGGGGCACACACGAATGACACTGATCTATGGCATCAAAAATTAGGCCATGTTAGCCATAAAAAGCTAATGGAACTTGTAAAATTTGAAGCTGCAATTGGTTTGCCTAAATTGTCTATGAAAAGTGTTAGTGTGCGTGAAAGTTGTCAAAGGGGTAAACAAAAGAGAGTGTCACATCAAATGACATCACATTTCCACACCACTAGATGTCTGGAGTTAGTTCATATGGATCTCATGGGTCCTATTGATATTGAAAGTGTGGGTGGTAGAAAGTACTCTTATGTGATTGTCGATGATTTTTCACGGTATACATGGACTTATTTTCTACGTGAAAATCTGAAACTTTTGATTTCTTTAGAAGCTGGCATAGAAAGGTTTGTAACCTGTATATTTTATCTGTTGCCAGAAATAGATCGGACCATGGTAAAGAATTTGAGAACTCTTCTTTCTCGTCTTTCTGTGATAGAAAGGGGATTTCTCATGAATTTTCCGCACCTAAAACTCCACAACAAAATGGAGTGGCAGAGAGGAAAAATCGTACATACAGGAGATAGCCCGTGTCATGCTTAGTTCTAAAATACTTTCAAAAAGGTTTTGGGCTGAAGCTCTGAATACTGCTTGCCATATAGCAAATCGTGTGTATTTGAGGCCTGGATGTTCTATGACCCCTTATGAAATTCTTATGGGAAAGAAACCTAACCTCAAATATTTTCATGTCTTTGGGTGTGTATGCTATGTTCTTAATGATCGTGATAATCTTGGTAAATTTGATTCCAAGAGTGACAAGTGTCTTTTTCTAGGTTACACTTCGAATAGTCATGCCTATCGAGTTTATAATCTTCGTACTAAGACGATCATGGAATCTGTAAATGTTGTCTTTGATGATTTCTTAGATATTGCAGGAAAGATTGAAGAAGATAATGTTGTGGATCTGCTCGAGTTTGTTGAGACTGCCCCAGCGAAGGATGTAGGCATAGATGTAATGGAGAATGTGACTGAAGCCCCATCCACAGCTGTCTCAAATGCAGAACTAAATGTGACGGCATCTGAGCCCACATCCGTGTCTGCTGCAGTTGAGTTAGACTCTGACTCTGACAATGAACCTGTTGAAGAAACTAATAATCCAATCGTGGATCGTGGCAGTGACATACCTACAAGGATTCAGAAAATCCACCCTACATCTCAAATCATTGGTAACACTACTGATGGTATTAAGACAATAGGGAAAGGTAGAGTGAACTGTCGTGATATGGTAAGAATGGTCTACGTGTCTACTGGTTGTATCAATGTAAGAACATGTTGTTTTGTGTCCAATTTTGAACCTAAGAATGTTGTTGAAGCTCTTAAAGATGAATTTTGGATACATGTTATGCAAGAGGAACTAGACCAATTTGTCAAAAATGATGTGTGGTTTTTAGTCCCTAAGCCAGAGGATGTTAATGTCATTGGAACAAAATGAATTTTCAAAATAAAATATATGAATCTGGCAAAATTGTTCGGAACAAAGCTCGTTTAGTTGGTCAAGGGTACACACAGGTTGAGGGGGTGGATTTCGATGAAACCTTCGCTCCTGTAGCCCGTATTGAGTCCATACGTTTGTTGCTTGCTATTGCATGTTACTTGGGATTAACTCTTCGCCAAATGGATGTAAAAAGTGCTTTCTTAAACGGATTTCTAGATGAAGAAGCTTTTGTTGAACAACCTAAAGGCTTTGAGGACCCTTTTAAGCCTAACCACGTGTATAAGCTTAAAAAGGCTCTCTATGGTCTCAAACAAACCCCTAGAGCTTGGTACCGTAGGCTAACTGAATACCTTCTTCAAATTGGTTTTAAACGTGGTGAAGTTGATAAAACCTTGTTCATTCAAAAGAAAAACCATAACATCATGATTGCTCAAATCTATGTCGATGACATTGTTTTTGGTTCCTCCTCGGATAAATTGTTAAAGGAATTCATTGCTTGCATGTCCTCCACTTTTGAAATGAGTATGGTAGGTGAGTTAAGTTACTTCCTGGGCTTGCAAATTAAACAATTAAAGGAAGGAATTTTTATCTCACAAAGCAAGTATGCTAAGAATCTTGTGAAAAAATTTGATCTTGAAAATGCCTCTCACTTGAAGGCTCCCATGAGGTCGAGTCAAAAGTTGAGTAAAGAAGATGTGGCTGAAAGTGTTGACCACACCTTGTATAGAAGCATGATAGGAAGTTTGTTGTACTTGACTGCCAGTCGTCCAGATATTATGTTCAATGTTTGTCTTTGTGCTCGTTATCAATCTGATCCCAAGGTTACTCATTTAAAAGCCTTAAAACGTATTATTCGATACGTAAGGGGCACAACTGATTTGGGAATTTGGTACACAAAAGATACTAACACTAATCTTGTGGGATTTAGTGATTCTGATTGGGCTGGAGATATTGTTGATCGAAAAAGTACAACTGGTGGATGTTTTTATTTGGGAAATAATTTGGTCTCATGGTATAGCAAAAAGCAAAATTGTGTATCTCTTTCGACTGCTGAATCAGAATATGTAGCAGTTGGGAGTTGTTGCATACAACTCTTATGGATGAACCAAATGATTGAGGACTATGGTTTGTAAAGTGAAACATTGATTATCTATTGTGATAATATGAGTGCGATTGATATTTCCAAAAATCTTATCCAACACTCTCATACTAAACACATAGATATTAGACATCACTTTATTCGAGATTTAGTTGAGAAAAATATATTCGAATTATTGCTACTGAAAATCAGCTTGCTGACATCTTCACCAACACTTTGGATTTTGAGAGATTCTCCAATTTAAGGAAGTCTCTTGGTTTGTGTGTTCTCTGAAATGTTACACGAGATGTCACAACATTGCACATCACATCCGTTGTGACATCCATACGCAGCATCTCTTTTCCTCTCCTCTATTTTTTTTTATTTTTTTAGGCATCCCTGCATTGTAAGCTTTCATGCATATCTGCAAAAAGTGGATTGATGGTTCGAACTAGTCACATATATTGTCTCCCTTGAAAAACTGGTGTGAGTTGATATCTCCAATTCAAAAAAATAATATCTTTTCCCAGTAGCTGAGTTGTGAATAAAGTATTGATCATGCTTGGAGGCCTTCTAGGAAAAAGCTACCAACCCATTGTGTGAAGCTATTCCTTGTGACCAATTTCTTCAAGCGTATTGCTGTCTAAAAAGGCATGATCATGTGAAAAAAGAGCTACCTTTGGCATTTGAGTGAAAGCCCTGTTGGTTAACTCCCTCATGAGACTTGGAAAAATTGAAGAAAACTTGAAAATTCGTAAACGTTGGGATTTCAGATTGCGATTTATTGAATCAGTTAGTATAGGTGTGACTCAGAATGTGACGATATTTGAACCTATATCCATTGTTGCAGCACATTTCACCTCTTGCGTGTGTTTTTCCTTTTGTTGAGTTGCATTAGGCATGTTAGGTTTGTATGTCCTGGTGATTTTGGATTTTTCGCTGAGATTTGGTTTCCATATATAATCTGAGAGTGATATTTTTCTCTTGCCAAAATCTTGAAAATCTTGATGGATATATTTTGTGGGTTGAACCGGTTTGGAGGATCAGGGTAAATCTTATTTTTGATCTTATCACAAGTTGACATAATTTGGACACTTTGTGAACTAGAGTTTGAGATTAATTGGGCTCCTGATTCTTTCCTTAGTTTTCGATTTTTCCCATAAGGAATTCTTTCCCAATTAAAACTCTTCCTTTCGTACATCGATTTGTGTTCCTGATAAGTGTATTTTTATGCATGTTTTATGTGTGTATTTGAGTAGAAATTGAGTTATTTTGTTGTTAGTTTCATTAGTTTTTGATTGTACATTGTTTATACTACTCCGAGGTGCTTTTATTGGTGTAGGTTGACCATTCGGGGCTAATTTTGGTGAATTTCGGACCATGGATTCATGTCAAAACATACCGGGGAGTTTAAGGATGCAAAAACGCTCGAAATTCCAAGCCAAACGCGTCATTTGGGGCCTTTTTGGTCCAACACGGGCGGGGGTGTCGGGCAACACACGGCCATGTTGAAGGGGATCAAAAGAGGAGGAAAAACCGCACAAAAACAGGCCGGACACGGCCTGGCGTGTCATAACACGGGCGTGTCGCACAACACGGCCTGGCGGTGTCACACGACTGGCCGTGTCGGCAATTTTCGAGAAAATTTTGTGCAAAGACGGCTTTGCTGGCCGTCTTTGCCGACACTGGCGTGTCAGGGACCCCTTTTGCAACTTTTCCATGTGAAATTTATGGAAAACTCACCTACCAAGCCTTTTGACCACTTTTATACACCTTTAACACCCAATTTTTTGCAACATGTCCCCATATTCCCTCAATCATCATGTGTATACAATGATTCAACCAACTCAACCATGAATGTGCACACAATGATTCAACTAACAAGCATGGAAATGGGGCATTTGTTAATATGGTATTTCACAAGATGGTGCTTATAAAAGCCAAGAGTTTGAGTTGGAAAAAGATTTCATTTTAGAGATTCATGTAATATTCATTCAATTAGAGATTCATGTAATATTCATTCATAGAGAGATTCATAGTGTTTAACATTTTGAGTGGAATTGGGATCAAGAGGTCTTGGAGGAGTAAGCTTGAGGCAACATTGGGGAAGAAGGCTTGGAGCAACATCATCAAGTCAATTGAGATTTTGATAAAGATAAGTACACCATGTCTACAATGTTTACATCTTCTTGTGTAATTTATTCTTGTGTCAAAAGCATGTGTAGCTAAAACTCCTAGTGTTTGAATGTAATGAACTCTAGAATGGATTTGTGATTAAGGTGTGTATGTTTTTAATAAAATCTTCATATTTTGTGTGATTCACTTATATTATGCTTCGTTCATTCGAATTCATATATGCGCAATATTGATTTGAAGTTTATTTTTCATCCGGGAAATCGAGATTCATGGTGAAATAAAACCTATATAAGTGAAAAGAGTTGCATGCAATCCTAGATATAGGACGACATAAATCTTCTGGATTAGGGTCAAACCTAATATGGGAATTCATAAATCGTTATAATGCAATCTTGGGGGTTTTAACTAGAAAGAGATTTCAGTTAATCAACTTGAGATTAGGAGTTTTTCGCCTTGAGAAAGGGATTAACTTAAATCGGGAATTTCTACGGTCCACATAGCATGAGATTTTATTAAAAGAGGTTGGTTTTTGCTTAAGGGCTTATGGTTGAATCTTTTAACTTGTCAAATCACAAAAACATTCTAGAGGGATTTACATTCAAACACACTTCTATCTCTTGATTTCTTATTCTACAAATTTTACTTCGTTTTTACACTTCGATAATTTAGATTCTTTATCAAACAAAAACTCTGAAAATTGTTAGATTAAATAACAAAAAGACGGTAATTATTAGTACTTATAATCCTCGTGGGAATGACACTCGGTACTCAATAATCTATACTATAAAACGATAGGTGCACTTGCCTACGGTTTTAAAGGTAGCTTTTGAGCCATCAGTTCCTGATTCTGATTTATATTAATCCCTATATATTTGCAGGCACTTGAGTACATCTTATCTCACTCTCTCTCTCACAAATTTCGAAGTGTTGTTTTTGTGGCTTGAATTTATCTGCAGGTCTTCTCTCACCATGGCCAGATTTGTTTCCTCCATCAAAAACCTCTTTGGAAGGCCCAGCAAATCATCATCCTCCTCGCACAATTTCAAAAGCCCAAAATCTGACAAGTCCATGGAAGAAAATCATTCGAATCTTTGTCAGAGATGGAACCCCATCCGATCTTTGCATCTCCGTCGCTTACTGAATCCTTCTTCTTCTCTGATTACGGAGAGTTCGATACCACCTGAGACAGTTACAACTCCTTCCTCCACTCCCACAGAGGTCGTTGAAGAGACCATCACTCCTCCATCTCCAAAAATCTCTGCCCCCGAGTTAGTTCAAGATGCCCCTGCATCGGGCTTGAAAATGTCCCTGCATCTGGGACTGCATCTCCCACTGATCAAACCAAGGAACCAGGTTTGGAATTCTCTCTCCCTGAGCACTCATTCCCTCCAAGTTCGACTCCTACTGCTATCATCCCAGTTCCATTTCAAGACGAGGCCCTTGCCTCTGTTCTTCCCGGGGAGAAAAATAATGAAATAGAAGTCCACAATCCTTCGGATTTTAAGGTAATTCGACCTTTGTCCATGGGCCTTTGGGAAACTCCAATGTGCGGCGTTCGAAAAGGCCGTGGATACTCTCGAGGAAGACTTTGAAGATCTCAGTTCTACCCAGAAATTTCACCTAAGAAGCACAAAATTGGTTTAGAGGGTACTTCGAAGAAAGGGGGAGACGATTTGCCCATTCCTCACGTGTCTTTCAGTGATTCCGACGATAATGTGAACCAATTTGTTGTTCAGCCCAGAGAAAATATTCAAAATGAGCCCAAAGATAGTGATGATGATGTTCCGTTGGCACAAATGGTTTAGAAAGCCAAGAAGGGCAAGGGTGTGGCCAAGGATGTCTACACCAACTGCAGCTGAGTCGAGTTCTGAGTTCAATGACTCGAGTGATGAGTATTTTAATGCTTCCAAGGAACCGGACACTGAGATTGATTATGATGCAATGGTCAATTAGTGGGTGATGAATTGATGGCTGGAGAATGGAAGGAGGCTGCTGCTGAAGATGTAGAGGAGGATGTGATGTCATCCGACGACACATCTGACTCTGAGATCGATATTGAGAGAGATCGCTCTGAGCAAATTTACACAGCTGCTGCAGCATCCAGGTTTCATGCTTTACTTTCCCATTCTTTTATTGATGAAAAATGCAGAGAATATGATCACTTTGAAAAGTATAATCTGAATCGATTTTTTGAGGAACGCAATTTGTTAACCACAATTGACACTGCTCTCCCTTATATTGACTCTGTGGTTAATGAGTTTTATGCCAACATGTCTACAAGAATTGTTGTTCACCATTCTCCTAAGTTTGGCAAAGTCTTTGTTCGCAATAAGATATATGAGTTCAGTCCCTCCGTCATTAATCGTTTCTTTGACATGCCTGATTTTGAAGAGAGTGAGGTGCCCTCTGATTACAATGACATAGCTCGATTTCTCACTGGTGGCCGTGTGCAAGATTGACCTGCCCATCCCCAAAAACTCGTCTCCTTCCTTCTTACGTCCTTTTATAGTTTTTTGCACAAGATCTGTTGTGCAAATTGGTCTCCTTCGAAGAATAATTTCATTGTCACAAGGACGCATGCACGAGTTTTATACCAAATTGGGAAAGGGTTGCTTTAACTTTGGAAATTGGCTTTCGAGGAGGTCACATTCTTTGCTACCAATGAATCCAAAACCTGGTCCCTGCCATTCCCCAGTCTTATCTATAAAATCCTGGTTTCTTAAGGATTTGAGCCAAAGAAGGATGATCACTTTACAAACCAGCCTGTGGTCTTTGATGTTTCCCGACCCCTGCTCAGTTCTCAAAATCGCATTGTTGATCTGCTCCTAGTCTATCCAGGCGATGCTCCACCTGCTCCTACGACTCCTATCTCTGCTACTTCTCCAGATGTTGATACCCCTGTCATTGGGTTTGTACAGAATGTGGCCCCGGATGTGGTTCCGGATGTTGGCAACATTCCGACTCCCATTTTCTCTAACATTCCCTGTATTCCTGTCTCTGTGGTTTTCTTACAGGTACAACTGGCTTTTGCTGAGCACTAGATTGCTCACTTCACTACTCTCCGTTCCCAACTGCAGACTATCCTTGGCTCGGTTTTCTGGCCAAAAAGGGGGAGAGAATATAGTTGAACCAAACACTGCTCAAGGGGGAGTTATGCCGACTGAGACGCCCAAAACTGATGCTCCGATTCCTGAAAATGCTACAGCCCAAGATGTTGTTGCTGCTACACCATTGGCTGGACAGGGTGAAGGCGATGAGGGTCTTGAATTTGTCTTTGAAGGACAGATGGATGCAAATGTGTCCACTGATGAACTTTATAATCTTTGATTCTGGGATGTACTAAACAATATTCTCTAGCTAGGTTTATTTGTTGTTGGTTGTTGATAACTTGATAAAACTCTCTTATGATATTTTTGATGCAGTCATGAATGTGACCTAAAATGTGATTACATCTGCTTCAGTATTTTTTACTCAGCATGATATTCAGGGGGAGTTTTGCTTATTCTGTGCTTGATAAGTGTTTTGTCCAGAAAGGCAAAAAGGGGGAGATTGTTTGGGCAATTTTTTTCGCCTAAAATAATTTCCAATATTATAAAGATTGGATTTTGATTTGTTTTGCCTTTCTAGACTTATGGTATGTTTAGGACTTTTTAGATTTGGAAAGAAATCATATTGATATGGTATTGATATATTAGGACTCTTGGATGGTTATCTTGTTTCCTAACATAAGTGATTTACTTGTCATATATTTGTATATATCTTCTTTCCTTGTGTATTAGGTCTGTTGAAGGGTTTGAACAGCTATATAAAGGGAAGAGGACGTGCATAATCTGTACACAAGAAATACACCAGAGCTACAAGAGTCTTGAGAGAATTAAGAGTCATTCAAGTACAAGGAGTCTGAACTGCCCTGGATGCGATCTCGAATGCGACTACATCTGAGATCACATTCAGCCCTGCAGATTGTGTTTGTTAGCTTTTCATCCATTGTTTTTAGTATTGGGATTAACAAAGTCCACACATGTCTATTGTTGGATGAGTTGAATTACATAGATCAGATATACTCTAGATAGGAGTTTTTCATTGAGTTTTTACTAGTTGGATTTTAGTATTTTTGTATACGGAACCAAATAATTTTTACTAGTGGAAAGTTTTGCCATATTGGCACGTCTACAAGCTTGTTGGCTTGTAGATAATTTTTATTTCGTGTGTCCTGTTATTGTTTTCAAAATTCCGCTGCATGTGATTGTGAATGTGAGCACATCTGCAATCACATCCTTACTCTGCAAAACTTTTGGTAAATATCCGTGCTATAATTCTTTCAGGCCCCATTGTGGAACTTTATTAAGGACTTGAATATGACAATAATGCATCCTTCTGTTTCTTATTCTATCTCCATGGACATTTTTTATGGGGGGTACTCTTTTTTCTGTCAGGGGTTTTTCTCACAAGGGTGGGTTTTACCTTGGGATGTTTTAGCGAGGCCCTAACCATTTAGCTACCTGGTGATTAGTACGATTTTCTTTCTGGTATACATTTCGACTTTATTTTCCTTTTGCTACCTGGTCGGCTTGTGATCAGAACTCCTTTTTAATATATTTTCGATTTATTCAAAAAAATGTAATCTTATATTAATTCTTACTATTAAATATATATTTGTGAATAAAAAGTGATAATTACATATTAATTAATATAATTTTTATTATTTATTTTGAAGTGAGGTGGCAAAGTTCAAATATAAAAAATTTAGGTTACAAATTAACAAATTACGTAAAGTTTAGGTTGCAAAATGCAATAACTTTTATCACTTTTTTAGATGATTTGTCAATTTTGCCCTCACATGTTGAGCACGTGATGACATCTTTTCGGAATATTCCACCTCCAAGATGTCTGAGGTTGTAATTTAATAATACCGTAAAGTTTAGGTACTAAATTCCAACAAGAAAAAGTTTAGGTGCCAAATCCGCAAAATGGTCATACTAGAGGTTGCAAAAAATAGTTTCCCCTTATTAATATTTAGTCCACAACTTAATATTATTATTAATATTAAGTCAAAATCTTTTGTTTTTTTTCATTTTTCTGTTTTTTTATCACTGAAATTGATAAATTATTTTTCAAAAAAAAATTAAAAAATTATCAATGGAAAACGGTTCCAAACAAGTTTTTTTTCCGCCTCTTTGCGTTTTGGTATGTGGAAGTACACGACTGTTTTTCTCTTTGGTACGGACGTCAAAGTATAAATCGGTTATGTTTCGCGTTTAAACCAGCAGATTATTTCAAACCCTTTCTATTATTAACCCAATCGAGACAATTTTCATTATAAAAGAAACACCCACACATACGCAAGTTACATAATACCCTTGAGCCTTTTAGAAACTTACCTTTGTTACAAAATCTGTGTATAGTTACAGAATCCAATTCAATTGGGATTCTGTTTCCTTTGCTTTCAAGTAATTATTAGTGTCCTATTCCTATTAAAAGAAGTAATTATTAGAATCCTAATCCCCCCAAAAAAAGGTATCATAATTGAATTAACTTACCCCCTTCCTCTCTCATATATACATACATATATACATCCCCGTACCCGTTGAACATAACAAGTCATTCTATCAGAGATCCAAGCCTCAGGTATGATATGTGGATTACTATTAGATTTTCTCAATTGACTACACTGTTGCGATAATTTCGAATATAGCTTAATTAATCTGCTCTTTCTGTGTTCTTTTAATTTTTATTCCCATAGTCATCTTTGTTGAAGAATTAGACAATTTTCCAGAAAAAAATTATAGTTCAACTGGGAGTAACTATTAATTAGTATGTATGCATATATATGTAAATACTTGTTAATCTCTGTATATGTGTATTTAATTCTTCTCCTATTCATATTGGACTACATACAGTCCGAATCTATTGGCTAAAAATAATCAGCCCATCCTTCAATTTTTTACATTTAAATTGAAGCTTGATCGATCAGTACTGTTATTAATCTGTGTTTTGATTGTTATATAAATCGCAATGAATAAAAGTAGTAGGAGAAGGAGAAGAAAATTAGCTGCAGCAAGGAAAAGGAAGAAGAATATGAACAAATTTCTACCTAAGGTAAATTTTCCATATTGTTATGTTTCCTTTATGTAAATAGTAAAAGCCAAAAATGCATAATTAGTCGCGTATCTATAGGAGTGTTGCAGTATTCATCTTGCAACTTTTAATATTTTAGATTTTAGTCCTCTTTGTTTTTTTTCTTTTTCAATTTTGGTCCTGCAAATAAGTTTTATGTTGGTGCAAATTTGGTCCTATTTCAATATTTCCCTTATTCCAAAAGTTGTGGGGCAAAATTGCCAGAGGACTAGAATTGAAACTTTTAAAGTTACATGACTAATATTTTTTTTTTTTGAGAATCTACACGACTAATATTGCAATACCCTTTGGCAAATTTCCCAATAATAACTAATTTACAATCTGAATTTATGAATAGGCAGCCGCCACAGGATGTGGTAACAATAATGATGTGAGCGATAGGATGAGCCAGTTGCCCGATGACATTCTTATATCCATAATCTCACGGTTGACATTGCGCGAAGCTACGATCACCAGCATCCTCTCCACTCGCTGGCGGCACCTCTACACCAACATCACTCGTCTCGTCTTTCCCCCCTTTGAGGAACAAAGAAGTCTTTGTGTAGAGTATCTTCAACAAGTAGAAGAAAAGACATTTCCTGATTACATAAAAATGATCGATCGTATCTTGGATTCACACAACAGCAGCCATTCTTTAAAAGAATTCCGGATCTGTATTCCTGATTTCAAGGGAGCAAATATCGAGAGGTGGCTCGAGTTTGCATTGACAAGGGCAGTCGAAATCGTTGACATTCGCATGACTTATTACTTAAACGCTGAGCATTGGCCTTACGCTTTTTTGCTTTCGACTCTGATTACCAATAAGAATGGTAACTTGCCGAGCTTCAAATCGCTTAAAGAGCTGCGTTTGTGCAATCTTGATGTGGATGATGGAGAGATTGAGATCTTGGTTTCCAATTTTACCCTTCTTGAATGTTTATCGATCGAACGTTGTAGAAAGTTGAGAAACGTTTCGGTGGTTGGCCATAATTCCATGCTCAAGTTGAAGCACTTAGATATATGTTCGTGCGGGTATGTTGAGTCCGTCCATGTTGCCAATCTGATGAACCTCGTTTCTTTAAGGTGTTGCAGATTGCGATTTACATATGTCGTGCTGCTCGATAATGTTCCAAACCTTGTCAAGTTCAACACTTGTGATCAAAGTCGCAATACGTTCGACCTTGTCTTGTCTAGATTTCCATCCTACATTCTTGATCAACTATTGCACCTTCAGCTTGAAATTACCACCTTGTACATCCGGGATATAATGGTAAGTAACATAACTCTTGAGGTTTGATTCGGTCTTATATTTCTCATTCATAAGCGAAAAAACATTTGGAAAACCCCCCTGATAACTTTAGCAGTTACCCCCTTGAACTTAAGACATAATCAAACCCAAGGGGCTTTTTGTTATTTTGAAACATCTCTGGGTTTTTCCCTTGTTATATATATTAATATATTTGTGTATATATAATATGTTATAATTGTAAATTTTGTAAAAAAGAAAATTAGTTGGCCATAACAAAATTGCTTAAATTTGAGGCACATATATATAATACTTATTAGAAAAAAAATTATTTCCAAAAAATTGAAAAAAGTAATAAGATCGTCTAATCTTCTTTAATTTCTAGAATTATCTTCTACTTATTTTTAGACTTAGAAAATATCCATTTGGAAGTCAACAAAGAAACAAAAGAAAAATAATTGATGAAGTGATTTAAACTCAAAGAGGAGCTCTTGATGAGTTTTTTTAAAAATTAGTTGTTCGGTCGAAGATTTAATTGATGAATTACAACAATCAAGTAATCAAGAAGAACTAAATAAACATATTGGTAAAGTCATATTTGTGTTCAACTATATTCGAAGAAAGATTATATGAGTTAACAATTTTATCTTTGTGAGAATAAGATGTTAGTAAAACTTGATTTTGAAGGTTATGTTAATGATTTTGCTTCTTAAAATGCCAGAAGATCTAAATTTTTAAATAAATACTTAATACTTATTTTTTTATGTTTGAATGAGTTACACTCTTTCAAGTTTCACTATGTTTTATGATGAAAAATAAAAAACTGTTTTGTAATATTCTGATTTTCATATTTCTATCGAGGCCCATTTTCTCTTTTTGGCTATGGGCCCCCGGAATGCCAGGGCCGGCCCTGTATTTACTACAACTAATATCCATCTTGTTTTAATTTTAGTTTACTCTTCTAGCAAGCATTTTACTAATTGGCTAGTTTCATCATATTACTAATGTTTATGTTTCAGGCGGCCTACATGGTCCCCAAGTTAGTAAATGTGAGACATCTGGAGCTGCAATACAACATGGGTTTCCCTCAAACCTTTAAACTCGTTCCCCTCATTGAGGCATGTCCATTGCTGGAGAAACTTGAGGTTACGGTACGTAGTTGGTAAACTTGTTCTTTGTACGTTTTCCTTTTTTGTCGAAATACTACTAAACGTACTAACAAAATATTTGTTTTTCAAAAAATTTTTGTTGTGCAGTTTTCATGGTCGGAGAATAGGAAGTTTGAAAATAGAGAGCTGTATGAGAATTTTTATCCGAAAAAGTCTCCAAATAAGCATCTAAAACAGGTGAGGTTCTCGGGATATGTAGGTTGCCCATATGAACAGGAATTTGCTTTGTATATCATTAAGAAAGCTGTGGCGCTTGAACAACTGATTGTTGAACCTTTAGGACCAGACGAAAGAGCCCGTGCATGCCACCATTTTCGACCAACAACACCAAGCTCAGTTAATTTAATTATTATTTAGCTCTTTTTTGTTTTTTTTTTCGTTATTTACTTGGTTGGCGAATATATATATATATATTGTATAAGTTGGTCGTTCCATTAGGTTATATAAGTTGATTTTTGACTGAGTCTGCTACTTCTCATTTGTTGTGGCATTGCAACAGAATGAAAATGTTCTCTTTGATATAAATAATTTTTAAATTTTAAATCTTGCTTAACTTTCATGCTTACTCATGGGACAATAAATTGCACATCGAATAAATTTAAATTTTTATGAGGTTTATACCGTGAATTCGGGTTTATATATTCGAGTATTCAACTCCATGAAATCATAATTTTACTTTAAATATGCATAACAACAAAGATTTAGGAGGGACAATGGGTCTCCCCATCGTACCTCATCTGATGCTCAAGTTAGAAATCTTGTTACACCATATAAAAGATAAACAACGAAATTCATACAAAGTAACATAGAAAGAATATAATACTACTATTCATGGGAAGCCCTCTCCCTTTATAAGGAGGAGTAGCTAATTAGGATAGAATTCCACATCATCTTGTGGATAAGCATCTTAGAATTCATGTGTAAAGATGGAAAATAGAAATAGCTCTCAAGCATTTCTTCTTAGCTGAAAATATTATTATCTGATACTGTTCAAAAAGGACGGAACACGTATTTATACTAGCACAAAAAAAAAATGTAATTCCTGAACTAGCACCTTACTAAGTGCACAAACACGTGGACTAGAAAATAAGGAAAGTACTTAAACTAGTAAAAATGCAGAAAATTACATAGAATAGTAGTAGTATTTCTACATCCCCTCAAGTTGGGCCACGGTGAACATCAATGATGCCCAACTTGGAGAGCAAAATTGGAAAGGATCCGGCCCCAGAGCTTTACACTATAAGAAAAATCCAAAACGACAACAGTTTTTCATCATTTTCTATTGGGAAAGCATATTGTTGTAGAAGGTGGTGTTGTAATAGGGGTACTAAATGACAACGAAAACAAATTCGTGTGATTTAGAAAAGAGACAACAGTTTCGCAACGCATAAAAGATGATGTTATTTACATAAACAAAAACAGTTTTCCAACAGTTATACACCGTGGTCTTTGTTCTCAACCAGAACAATTTTGCAACAATAAAAAACCGTTGTATTTTTAAATGTGAATTTTGCATTTATATGCCACAATATTTTATTGGTCTTGCTACTATAATTACAAATTAAACCTATATTCACAAGAATCAAATATTAAATTAAAGTACTTCAAATTGTAGTCCATAATTCACATTCACAAAATACCCAAAAAACCATAACATAAAATTTCCCAAAATAACAATAATTTAATATCCGTTATATTTACATAAAGTCCTCTTCCAAAATAAAATGCCCCAAATAATAATAATTTTTATTGCCAAGACATACAAATGGTGTATCCAAATAGTAGCCTCCTACATCAACTCTGAGAGCATTTTTGTGTGTCCATAAGCTGCAAAAATACCATAAAGGAAGGAACCATAAGTAAAAATAAAGCAACATCACATTGCTTGTTTAATACAACACAAAATAGAAAGTCAAAGACCCATAAAGACCTAAATTCTGACAATTTGTCAATCAAGAAAGAAAATTAATATAATATATAAGTTCTAATTTTGGCTTACATTTCTGTAAGGGGTCATGTTGTGATGATGCTGTCCTTGGTACGTTGTAGTAACTAATTTTGAATCATGGGAAGCTCTTTCGACATGTCTCTTAACAGGGCATTCCGGCGTTCGAACACCTGTAATAACTCCGACACAACATAGAGAGCTGAAATTAGGTGGCCAGGAATCACGATACCCTCATAGTTCTTGTGACGTGTGTTTTGGTCAACAAGCAAACATATACGGAAACGTAATACGTGGAAATGGGAATAAACTTTAATTTAGGGCTAATTCCGCTTTTTTATACAAAATACCGAGCTGAAAGCTTCTGGTAGGTTTTCTTTTACAGTAGTGATTTTACAAGCGTTTTTCTCTTCTATTTCTCTCTTGTCTTTTTCCTCGTAAATGTGGCCTATTTATACACATCTCATTAGTGGGTTTTTAATAATCCCTATTACTCTTAATACTAAAATAATTTCAAAGGGACACTTGTCCTTCCCTAAGCGCGCATGCTGGCCAAGTGTTTGCCACTTGTCGACTCATCTGGTTGTTATGCTGACAAATGTCAGCTTACTTGTGCTAATGGTGCACTTAACCTTCCTTAACTGGATAGTTATCCTTTAAATTTTCCGCCACGGTTGGGCTCGGAGGGAGCCGAGCCCAACTCGCGCCACATCATCAGGTCGGCCCGGGCTGTCCTGTGGGTCCCACATATGCATGGGCTGAATGGCCACGTGGACTGATTTGCTTCCAGCTCGGCCCGGGTGTCATCAATGGCCCCCAAGTTTAATTCCGAGAGAAGAATTCCTGAAGTTGGATTTAAACTTTAATGTTAATCATGAATCTTTAATGGGGAAGAGGAAACATCAAAAATCACTCATCCCTGACACTTGTCGTCTAGCAGTTAATGTCTGAAATGTCGCATTAATTGGGATGTCATGGTGATGGACACGTGGCGTCTTTTGGTTGGACCAACTCTGCGCAAAAACCGAAGAGGTGGGACAGTCTTGGCAGCGATACACGAGGACGTGATGTTTCTGATAGTTTTTGAAATTGAAAAGACACGTCTTTTGAGTTGGTGTCTCATTTTTCGAGGGAACTTAACCTATAAATACTCCTTTCACTTTCCATTCTACACTTTTGCATTCATAACCTTCCGAGCAACATTTCTTGAGAACGAGCAGAACTTTTAGGTTGGTCCTTAGAGTTCAGAGACTTCAGGATTACTTAGGTATTTTTTCAAAAACTCTATCTCTCTTCTTTGCTTCAAACACGTCTTCTTTCGAAGATAGTTGGAGTCGTAGCTATAGTGCTGGGGTTGAAATCGAAGATCCTCCTTCTGATCCCTCTGTTTCTTTTTCTCTAGTTTGAAGAACTTCACCTCACAGCCCCAACGTCGTTGAGATTTCGAGTTCGACTCATACGCCCCCGTTTGAAACTCTGCTTGAGTGAACGCATACGGTTTTTGACCCTGTGCCAGTTACCATCTATCGAGAGGGTGTTTTTTATGAGCCTGGGCTAGTTCAAGAAGAGTCCAGCGAAAAGGCCTTGAATACCGATCCCCAAGATAACCAGCGAGGGGAAGAAGAGGACATGAACCCACGAGAGCATGATCATGAGGAGGAGGGTGGTGAGGCCTCCGAAGGCTCAAGGGCTGCACGGCCTGTAGGGCAGATGGGCCATCGTCATGGAGATGGCAGGCGAGGAGGAGGACCCCGACTACGCATGGAGACCGGGTGGAGACCCACCGATCAAAACGATATACCCATCATGTTGATGATCCCAGAATTAGGGGCCCTCCGCCAGAAGTATAGGATTCCAGCCAACGTACATTTTTGGTTGTCGGACGGTGTGGAGTGCCCCGAGCACCCGCCGGAGGGGTGTATGGCCGTATACGTTCCCAATCTCTTGTACGGGTTGCGATTCCCCCTGCCGTTGGTGCTCACGCGGTGGTTTCGCGAATGGGGCCTTCCCCTGTCCCAGGTGCACCACCTGTCCTGGGGTCGGATTATTGAACTGCGGGTGCTGTTCCATTTGGAAGGGTACCCCCGTCTTCGATTTACTGAGATGAACGAGTTGTTCGTCTAAAAGGCGACCCCATCGACGCCGGGCCAGGGGCAGTCATCAGGGTGGTACTATGTGTACACTAGGCCCGAATACCCAGACGGGCTGGTTGAAGGCCTTCCACAGTCCTTAAAGGAGTGGAAGGACAAGTGATTTTGGGTGAGCGGAGAATGGCAGACCCGCGTCGGAGCGGAGAAATCAGTCCTCCGTCCCCCTTCAGACTTCACATATAGCTTCCGTAAGTGTATTCTTCCTTTTTTTTTCTTTTTTTTTTTCAGGGCTTGTTTGACCTTATTTTTTTCCTTATTCAGGGAACCGACCCTCTACCGGTCCACTTTCGGCTGCTTTTGTCCACCGGCTCGATAACATCCAGGCTATGGGCCGGAGGGACAAAATGATCGAGATCTTTGCTACCGAGGCCCGTCTAGCTGCGGCTGGTCTGCGGTCCGTCTTACCCGTTGATCCCGAGGCCGGAGAGGTGGCCGAGGGAGAGACGGTGGTGGTGGAAGAGGAGGCCGAGGAGGAGCTTGAGAGGAGCCCACCAAGGGCTGAGAGAGGACAAACTCCTGAGCAGGGGCGACAACCTTTGCAAACGGAGCAAGCGGGACCGTCCCCGGTGACGGCCAGTCCCCAGAGGCAAACGCCCGTGCCTACCGAGCAGGTGCGGACTCCCGATCGGCAGTAGACCAATCTAGCACATACATATTCTTTTGCCTTGACCCTTGCAGCACTATTTCATTTGATTCAGCATCCTTGATCTGGCACACTCCCATATTGAATCCTACATTGTAGCCTTTGTCACAGAGTTGGCTGATACTTAACAAGTTGAAGTTGAGACCCTCAACATAAGCAACATCTCTGATTTCCAATCCATTTTTCTTGATAGATCATGTGCCTTTGATCTCCCCTAGAGCTTCATTTCCTCCAAATATAACTTTTGCACCTCTAACCTCCTTGAATCTTGACAGGTTTTTCTTGTTTCCTGTCATGTGTCTGGAATAGCCACTATCCATGTACCAGGTTCCTTGGCACTCAGCTGTTCCTTGAACCTGCAATCAAGGAAATCAGTTTTTAGGTACCCATATTTGTCTAGGTCCTGAGGGGTTAGTGCTATAAGATGCTCCAACCAACCTATAGCCAAATGGTCTGACTCTAAGTGGTTGCCATCTATCAGTGTCATAATTATAGTGCACATTAGCATGTTGCTTGGGGGTTTTAGGATCATACAACTGTCTCTTTTGTCTGTATGCCTGTTTGTGTATTTTAGCAATTGCTTTATTGGGGTAGTTGTTGTATTTCTGAGTGTAGTGCTTGGGTGCATATGTGTGCTGATAAAAACTCTTTTGCCTTTGGAATGACCTTTGCTGAGGTTTAGGTCTTTGCCATTTTGGCTTGTATTCCATAGGTCTTTGCTGATGTTTCACGTTATTCCAATCAGCATAGTTTGGATATTTTCTACTATTCCCATCATTGGTATTTCTTTGATGAAATTTCTGGGGTTTTTGGTAGCTCTGTTTGCTTTTCACAGAGTATTTTTGCATTTGGAGTTTCTTTGATGAACTCAATCAATTTCTTCTCTCATTGCCCTCTCAACATACTCAATCGGTCTTTCCTTTTCCTTTATATCCAAGGCCAGTATGATTGTGATTGTGCTTTGGAGTGAATGTGGGTGCATCATTTGGTGTTCTGGGTTTTTGGGATGCTTCATTACTTGAAGATCCTTTTTTCCAAAATCACTCTTGGAGTTTGACTATGCACAAAGGAATTAAATCTTATGCCTGTCTTATCTCCACATGCTTTTTGGCTCATAATAAGTTCATCCAATGATTTGGATGCTTTTGTAAATGAGGCAATCACATTTTTAAGATCTTTTTCCTCTTTTCTCGTAGCGCCTAACTCGCTTATGATCTTGGCATTTTCAGCCTTGACTTAGTGTTCTCATCACCTATTTGACTCGAGTACTCAACTCTTGATCGGTTGTGAGTTTCGCTTTTTTGTTGTTTTTTCTCATTTATGATTGTGTGTGAGGATTTTTTGTGTTCAAAATCTTTCATCATTTTACCTAATGAATCATAAAGATCAGTGGGTGATAAAGTGTGTGTATCACAGTCACTATCACTTGAATCTGAATGAGATGAGTTAGAATGTACCTCATCTTCTTGATCTGGTTGATCTTGTTCTTTAGCCATGAGGCGGATCATAGCCTCTTCCTTAGAATCACTTGAGTAATATGCTTCACTACTATCCGAGTCCGCCTCTTTGTACTTGGTGGCTCAAGATCTCGGCTTGACAACATGGCTTTCTTTTTTTCCTGTCTTCTTTCCCTGAAGACTTTTTTTTCTTCCTAATTTCTATACTTGTTGACTGGTGGATAGGAACAGTCAATAGCAAAATGTCCTGATTGTCTGCAATTCCAATATAGGTTCTCAGCTCTCTGATCAGCCCTGTCTGTCCTTTGATTATCAGCTCTCTGATAATCAACCATTTGATGCTCAGCTCTCTTGGGAGGCCTATCTTCCCTTGACTTGGAAGGTGCTGAATATCTTCTAGAGATTTCACCCTTGTTCCTTTTGTAGTTCTTATTGAAGAACTTGTTGAATTTTTTAACCATCGGGGCAATCTCCCCTGGTCTATAGCTTCTTTTAGCTCAACTCTCTTTCCATTACTGGCCATCAATGCAGCTGTTTTGGGCACAACTGTCTTCTCTTGTTCTTTTCTTCTCAGCTCAAATTCGTAGGATTTGAGGTCTGAGAATAGCTCATGGTTAGATGTTCTTGAGAGGTCCATTGAGTGTTTCAGGGTCATAACCTTCATTTCCCATTCAGTTGGGAGGCTTCTTAAGATCTTCATACACATTTCCTTCAGTGTATACTCTTTCCCCAAAGCTGAAAGCTCATTTGTAATCTCAGTAAATCTGGTATCCAGCTGATCCAGAGTTTCACCTATAAGCACTTTGAAATTTTCAAATTTTTGAACAACAATAGTTAATTTATTTTCCTTAATTTGTTCTGATCCTTCACAAATTAAGGTCAGCTTTTCCCAAATCTCTTTTGCAGATTTGCAAGATTTGACTTTATTGAACATGGCTTTGTCCAATGTCTTGAAGAGAATATTCTTGGCCACATAGTCCAGGTTGTATCTCTTTCTATCCTCATTAGTCCATTCAGTCCTTGGTTTTTCAACCATGGTTGGTCTTGCTTCAGCAGCAGCTTCTTCTCCCTCTGCTGCAGTTGCTCTACGTATAGCTGTGTTGACTTTAGTATTTGCAGTGGCCCATCCTCTATCACAAGCCACATTTCATCATGTAATGCAGATAGATGAGCCTGCATACGTATTTTTCAATCATCAAATTCTTCAACAGTGAACATAGGAATACGTGTTAGATTTGCTTCCATGATAATAGCTTTGCTTGAAAAATGAAAGACTTTGAAAAACACAAGTGTTAAAACCTATTGAAAAGATAGAGATCTAGTTTAGTAACTAGTGCGGAAGGCTCAATGAACCAACCGCTCTGATACCACTTTAGGTCCCAAGGGGTGTGAAGTAAGGTTTAGAAGGGGGGGTTGAATAAACCTTACCAATTTTTCAATTTTAGTCCTTTAAAATTATTCAACAGAGTTGACTCAAACAATTGTGTCCTTGATGGACAGCTAAGTAAGTTGGCCTTTCAGCTAAGTAACCCACTCAACAGAATCGATAGAGCTGTTGATAGTATAACTCGGCTGCTTAAGCCAAATACTTAACTTGGCTGGTTTGGTTTTAAACAGCGGAAGACTTAACACCCTTCGTTTTGATTAAAGCTTGTTTTTAACACTTAGTTTTAAGCACTTGGTTATTAATCAATTGGATAGCAAATATAATACTAACAACAGATATAATGTAAATGTGCAGAAAAGTAAGTTTGCTGAAAGTAAATGACACAAATATTTATAGAGGAAGATGGGGTAATTATTCTAATCCTCTCTTCTCCAACTCCTGGAGAAATCTATTATGTAACAGATCAGTTTACAAAGCGGTGAACAGTTTGGAGACAGCCTTGATCACACAGCTGGCTTCTCTTGCTACTCAGCTTCTTCACAGGGCAGCTGCCTTGCTACTTCAGCTCACTTTTCAAGTTCTTGGATTTGATCACGAAGCCCTCCAACAAACTTGATAATGGTTCGACCTTGAACCCTTCTACAATCCTGACTTGGAGAGTAGACCCCTTTTGTTTTCGTCAAAAGTTTTCCTCTTCAACAATTTGAAGTTATCTCCTTCACAGTGACTGTTGGATCGAGTTTCTTCGAGTTACAGGCTTGAGAAATATCTTGATTAGCTTTGAGAGTATTGCAGGTTAAATGCTTGAATATTGCTTGATTTCTTCTCACTACATTCCTTAGCCTTTTATAGTGCATATTTGAAATTTTGCCCGTTGAAGAGATAGACTAATTTCAAATATCACTTGTGTTCGTTGGCTTGTCTTGTCTTGGTCTGCAATCCTTGATATTGACCTTTTCTCGTATTAATGGCATTTCAGCGATTGCATGTGACTGACACAAGGTGCACTGTTTCCCATTGGCTTATTCCTTTTGCACAACAGGGCCAAACAATTTAGACCTGGCAGCTTGTCATATTACCAAATGAAGTAATATTCTTGACTTTCATCAACGGATCTAAGTCAGTTGTCTTGACTTGACTGCTGCCTTTACCCCATGTGACTTGAGTCTGCTCCAATCATTGAATAACTCAACTGTCACTTCAACTTATAGACTTGGCTTCTTGAGTTGACTTGACTGACATTACTCACAGCTGATCCACAGTTGACTCTTCTTCAGTCGAGTCCTTGTCTTCCTTCATGGCCTTACTCAACTGACACACAACAGAGTCTTCACACAGTCCGCAGTTGACTTCTTGTAATCTTTGACATAGCTGACTTGACTCAGCTTTTTCAGCCCTATCTATTATAATACAAATTACAAGGAAAATGAGGTGCCAACTTCCTAGTTTAAATTTTACATGGTATCATCAAAATCTATCAAATAAATTTCCTAACATGAATTAGAAAACTAAAAATAGATCATATACATTATTCCAAATTTCCAAAGTTGAAGTGTTAACGTTCTCAGCTTCAAACCACATAACTGGCCTATAAATTCCAAGTAAAAACAAAGAGAAAAAAAGGTGGACAAACAACAAAAAAATTGCCAAATGCATAGACAGACATAGGGACAACAGAATGGTGGAATCACATCTAAAATCACTCATGTCATTTTGTCCCATATTCCTAACCATAGTTTCAAACAATCCCACTATATCAAAAGATCTAAAATCAACAAAAATCATATATATCATTAAGTTCAAATTCACCTAAGAGGTCGAAATCTAATTGTCACCAAAATGCTAACCCGCGATCTCGAACCATAATTCTTTGGCTCGCCAACCAGCTGGTCTTCCGCTGAAGGATAACTCAACGGCGTCCAGCTTTGAGGGTAATCGCCTTTATCCTGGCTTGCAGTCAAGGATCTAGAGTCGTAACCCTCACCGTTGTTGGTGCAACCCACTCCACAGTCGAAGTGTTCGGACATGATTCCTTAATTTACAGTGCAAGCAGACAATGAGTGATTGTGAGAGAACTCGAGAAATTCGAAGTGGGGAGTAAGAGTAAAATCGATTTGGGAGAAGAAAAATTTTATATGCTGAATGGTAATGGAAACAATTCTACATCGAGTCTTTAGTAACCGATGTGAGCATCTTTTAAAAATTTACAAATATGCCACTGGGGCAGAGTACAAGCGACAATTTCTAGAACATTGTATATGTTTTCAGTGCCTCGGACTTCCGATGGTGGTTGCAGGCAATGATGGTGGTGGACAAACTAGGGCTTCTACCTTCTTTTGTGAAGTTGGAATGGAGGGGAAAATAGATTCAAGAAAATTCTAAAGTATGGGAATCAAAAATTTGGGGGAAATTTATTTTGAGTTTTTTGACATAAGTTGGAAAAAACGATGTTAAATATGATCTTATAGACCAAGTAAGGGTGCGCAATTCTATCAGTTCAAAAAAACAATGTTATTACTGATGTTATAAACCAAAAAAGTTGTGGTCAAAGACATCTATTCAGAAAAACGATGTCTAATAGCGGAAAAATGCGGTCATACACATCGCTCCATTTAAAAAATGATGTTAAATATTAAAATACATCACAAAAAGGTTGAATCTGATGACTTTTAATCGATGTCTATTACTAGTTTTCTTATTGTGCTTAGACCTTGAGGAGGAGAGGCAAGCTTGTAGTGAAACATTCCCATGTCAGTTAAGATGTTTAAGACATACTTCCTCTTATTCAAATAAATCCCAGTATCAATTTTGGCAATTTCAAGGCCAAGGAAATACTTAGCAACCCCAAGTCCTTAGTAGTAAAGCTAACATCAAGAAAATGCTTCAAAGCTGCCACATCCCTCGGATTAGAGCCTATGACAAGGACATAATCCACATATACCAACAACACAAAGAAAGTAAATGGGGTCTTTTTAATGAATAAGCAATCATCATGCAAAGACTGAGTAAAACCATACTCAAGCAATTTGCCACAAAAATCAATATGCCACTGTCTACTAGCTTGCTTAAGATCATAAAAACTCCTCTTGAGGAGACACAACTACCCTCTCTGTGACTTGGGATAACCTTCAGGAGAAAACATGTAAATCTGCTCATCCAAAAAACCAAACAAAAAGGCATTATATATTCCAGCTGATGTAAAATACAACCTCTCAAAGTGGCCACAACAATGAACAGTCTCACAATAACTAATTTGGAAACATGAGAAAAACTCTCCGTATAATCTATCCCATGAACCTGATGGTATCCGTTGGCAACAAGTCGTGCCTTGTACCTCTCAATTGATCCATCAGGGTTAAGCTTAACCTTAAAAACCCATTTGCTACCAGTTGCCTTATGACCATTTGACAGAAGAGTCAACTCCCAGATCTGGCTTTTTTCAACGGCCTCCAACTCCTTATCCATGGCCTCAATTCATTTTGGATGCTTACAAGCTTGAGCATAAGTGATAGGTTCATGTATATTAGACACATTAGCTAAAAAACACACACACGAAGGAGTCAAGTGATGAGAGACATAGTATGGAAAAGTTTAAAGTGGATAAGGAGTAGCAGCTAGTGGAAGGAGTGAAGATGGTACATCAATTGTACTATTAGTGATACAATCCTTGAACCAAGCAGGTTTAGAGATAGTTATGGTGCTCATTCTTAAGGGAACGGGTAGGGACACTAAAGTAGAGCAAAGAGAAGGAGAAGTATCAGTTTGAGAGGTAGATGGAGGATGAATATAATAAGGAGAAGGTGATAGGTGTAAAATACATGTGCATTTAACGGATTATTTTGTTATATAATTGATGCATTTGCACACATATTTAGTGTATTTTACTTGGTTCCTTTAGAATGGCATGATACTGCGTATTCTTGTAACTTATTACAGAAAACGAAGCTTAAATGGAAAGATATCAATTGGAAGGCCCGAACAAGATCGATGAGTGTGAAGAAAAGATCGAAGAAACGAAGAAAACAGACAAAAGCAAGTCACACGGTCAGCCCGTGTGGTGTTACGCGACTGTGTGGGCTATCGTGTGAAGATTACACAACCATGTGAAGTGTTCAGACGAAAATGGAGATAGAGACGTGTTACACGTTGGACCGTGTGGGGCTATGTGGATGACCGTGTGAAATGACATGGACCGTGCAACTCGTTTTTGATAGATTTTGTTGTCTTTTTCCCGTCAGAACTCTACAAATGATCTCTCAAAGCACCTGTATAAAGGGACCAAGGCTCTGTACGAAAGGAGAAGTCATTACATCTGAAAATAAAATACAAGACACATGATTACACAAATCAAAGGTCTTCTGAGAGAGGTGAGCTAGGTTACGAAGAACATCACAAGGTCTTTCACATCTACGGAAGCGCAAGAGTTTCGAAGGTTTGGAAGGAGGATCTATCCTGACAAGAAGAGGTTTTCTTTCTTACTTTAAATCTCTTGTTTGTGCATAAACAATGTCAAACTGTTGATTTCAAGTTTGTCTATAAATTTGTTATTAATTATGTTAGGCTAATCTTTCAGATCTTAGGGCATAATCAAAACTGTGGATTCATATTAAGTCTTTATTAATTGTTTTCTTAATTGATTTATGTGTTCTATTATATAAATTCGAGTGCTTATTTACTTGCTTACTATCTGATCAATAATTTGCATGTCATACTTGTTAGTCCATAATCTGGGAGGTGAGTTCTAACAAGACGAAAAATCGAATTCAGACATAAACATGGTAATGCATCGGGAGACTACATTTGTTTGTAGGGAGTATTTCAATTCAAAGATCTGTTGGGAGTTAATAATAGTTGTGATGCATCGAGAGACCTCAATTATTATTAATCTACTTTTTATGCGCCACCCATGAGGGGGAATAAACTAGTTTAGGAACTGAACCCATAGAAACACATGAATTGGTTTTGATGAACATTGATTGGATTTAATATTAAAGAAGCATGTTGAGATTATGTACCTAGGGTTGCTTTTGCATTTGTTGAAAAGACATGTGAAGTTTGGGTTTTTATAAATTTATTCTTTTATTTTTATTTTTTCGATTATTCATTAAAACTTGGGATTTTCGATCGCTTTAATAAAATTTGAATACGATGTTATTATAGCCTAAGTGTTTCGTATTCAATCCCTAAGGAATATGAACTTGCTTGCCATTATCCTATAAACTACACTGTACACTTGCAGTATTGAGATCCAAATTTTTGGCGAACAGTAGGCACATGAAATAAGGGATGATGAAGAATAGTGTTTTCTGTGAGAAAGCAAGAGGGAATTATACATGCTCTTTAAAGTGAATTTCCCAAGTGACATAAAATTTCTTTTTAATGGGGTCAAACAGTTTGTACCCCTTCTTTCCCACCTCATATCCTAGAGATATACACCCATGGTCTCTTGGAACAAATTTGGACAGGTGTGGCAGGATATTTGTGGCAAAGGCCAAATATTTTTTTTTTGAGAATACTGTAGTTGGGAGGTTTACCATAGAGAACTTTGTAAGGGGTTTTCCATTGAAGGATAGAATTAGGTAACCTATTGATGATATATGTGGCTATGAGAACAGAGAATGGCCAGAAATCAAGTGGAAGTTTATATTGAAAAAGAAGGGCTCTTGCAATGTCCAAAAGATTTATGTGCTTCCTCTCCACAAGGTCATTTTATTGTGGAGAGTAAGCACAACTCTTATGATGTATAATCCCATGAGATTGGAAGAGATGAGTACAACTGTGATTAATGAACTCAATTCTATTGTCAGTCCTGAAAGTCTTAACTGAAGTATTGGATTGTTTTTTAACCATCAAATAAATTTCTCTAGTAAGGAATGGACCTCAGTTTTATGGGTCATGAGGTCCAGGTCTCTGTACTATGGTCATCTACAAGGGTGAGAAATTGGTGATAAAAGGAGTATCTCACCTGACTTATAAAGTAGACTATCTTCCCCTATTTAATCAATGTGGGATAACTCACAAGTGACATATTTTAACACGTTCCCTCACTTATGAGTCCTTCATTAATTCATTAATCATCATCACAAGATTATCCATGCTCCATCATATCGATGATTCCCCACCCGGGTCTATCATGGGCCTATTTTGTTACCATATTAAATTCTAGGGACTTGGTAAGGCCCACATCATGAAGCGTACCCAATATGAGGGAGAGCCTAGACCCACCAAGTGAGTTATATCTTAAAACCAATTGGTAATAGGAGGAGTATCTCACGTGACTTATAAATTAGACTATCTTCTTGTATTTAATCAGTTTTGGACAACTCACAAGTGATATATTTTAACATCATCTTTTAGCCATTCAGTTAGATGAATTTCGTATATTTATCATCTCTTATTTCATATAAAATACAATTATTTTAAGATTATGCCAATTGTAGCCATAATAGAGTCCATATTTATATTTGAGTTCATGTCTAATAAAGTGATCTATTTTCTTTTGATCTAATTTTATATGCCACATTTAGGTCGTTTCACATACGTTATAGATTGTAGTTTTCTAATGTTTGTGCCACTACTATAGAAAAGGTTTTTTGCGACGACACGATATCATCGCAAAGGGTCAAATGGCATGAATGGGAAGCTTGCAGAATGATGACACCTTTCCAGAAGCTTGTAAGTATCAGATTAACAAGGTTGGGTCAACATCAATGATGCAGAAACAAGACAAGCTAACAAACACAAAGTAAGAGTTTGAAATTTTGTCTATCTCTTTAATGGACAAAATTCAAACTCATACTATAAAAGGCTGAGGAACTCTTCAGAGAGAACAAGACACAGAACTAAGAAGCAATATTCAAGCGAAAGCAAGAACTGCAAATACTCTCTCTCAAGCTATATTCGAAAATCCTCAAGCCTAAATCGAAGACACTTCATCTAACACTATCATGTGGAAAGATGAAGTTGTTTCATCAAGTTGAAGAGGAATATCATTTGTGAAACAAAGGGGTCTATTCTTCCAAGTATTGAAAGAAGTTCAGTGAGATTCAAGGTCGAACCTGATTCGAATCTGAAGGAGGACTGTGTGATCAATCCCTGAAGATTTGAAGAGCTGAATTAGTAAGGCAGTTGCCTTGCAAAGAGTTGAGTCCCCAAAGATTAGCTGGTTGTGTGATCAAAGTGAATCTTGGACTATACTTTTGTAACGAAGTTACTGTTGCATTAGTGGATTCTTCTTGGAGTAGGAGAAGAGTGGAGTAGATGAATTACCCCATCCTCAAACCCTATAAAATATATGTGTTTTTAAATTTCTGCAGTTTAAATTCTGCATTTTATTTAATTTCTATATTTTCTATCCATTAAGATAATAACCTCTCAAAAGTATAAGTGTTGATAATCCAAACTTGAAAAGGGTGTAAGACTAACTCTGTAAACCAAGAAAACTGATATTCTAAAAAGTTAACTTCATTCAGCTAAGTTGCTCTATCAACAGCTCTCCTAATGAACTATTGAGTGGTTAACTCTTCTGTTGAAGCTTAACACATCTATCTTAAAAGACTTAGTTGTTCTCTTGAAAACTCTGATTTAAAAAGAATTGAGAAATTGGGTAAAGTCTATTCAAGCCCCAGCTCCCCTTCTAGACTCTGCACCCCTTGGGACCTACAATTACGGTGATAAAAAGTGAAAAAGGAGAAATCATCCCCACTAGGACCACGATGGGGTGGAGAATGTGCATAGACTATTGAATGCCGCTACGAACAAAGATCATTTTTTTCTCCCCTTTATTGATCAAATGATTGACAAACTTACAGGACACAGTTTCAATTATTTTTTAGATGGTTTGTCGGGTTACTATCAAGTGACCATCACAGCAGAGGATTAGGTCAAAACCATTTTTAATTGTCCATTCGGAACACTCGCAGTCCGCATGATGCCATTTGGACTCTATAATGCACCCGCGACCTTTCAACGTTGCATGTTTTCAATCTTCTCAGACATGGTGGAGGACTTCATCGAGGTATTTATGGAAGATTTTTCTGTTCTTGGATCTTCTTATTCTGATTGTCTAAATAAATTGGCTAAAGTTCTTGAAAGATGTATCAAAAGCAATTTATCTTTAAGTTGGAAAAAGAGTCATTTTATGGTGGCAAATGGAATTATTTTAGGTCATGTAATTTTTAAAGAAAGGATTGAGGTAGATAAGGCAAAGATTGATATTATTGAAAAGTTTCCTCCTTCCATTAATGTGTGATATGTCTAATCATGTTGTAGGAGTTGTTCTAGGCCAAAGAATTGATAAGCTACTCCGTGTGATTTATTATGCAAGTTTAACTTTAAATGACGCACAAGTAAATTACACCACCACCTAAAAAAAGCTCTTGGTTGTTGTGTTTTCTTTAGATAAGTTTAGATCATACATTGTAGGGTCTAAAGTTATTGTTCATAGTGATCATGCGGCCTTAAGATATTTGTTGAGTAAGCCTCGGGCCAAACCTAGATTAATTCAGTGAATTTTCATGTTGCAAGAATTTAATGTGGAAATAAAGGATAGAAAGGGGTGCAAGAATGTAGTGGTCGATCACTTATCTCATCCCAAAAACCCAGGTCTATCGTCGCTGCCCGTCGAGTCTTCGACAGGGCACGTGTGTGAGTTTGCAGTGAGGTGGTGGAGAGAGAGAGAGAGAGAGAGAGAGAGAGAGAGAGAGAGAGAGAGAGAGAGAGAGAGAGAGAGAGAGAGAGAGAGAGAGAGAGAGAGAGAGAGAGAGAGAGAGAGAGAGAGAGAGAGAGATCCATGGAAAATAGTAGTTCAACAGGCTGCTAAGTTTGGCTCGAGTTTCAGTCTGCATCGAAATAGAGGAAGCAGCAGGAAAAAAGTGGCAACTACGAGAGATTGTGATGTGTGTGGAGAAGAAAGACTAGGAGATGTGGACTTTTTGCCTTTATGGTAATAATTTCTAAAGTTGGCCAAAAATTTGAGGCATCCTAACACCTGGTGTAAGGGAATATGCTAATAGGTTTTGATATTTTGTTACAACTGAGTTTCATAACGGGGATGAGGAAGAAGAAGAAAGATGGAAAGGTTTGCTGCAATTAAATTAGGGATTTCTATTGATTAATTATGTTATCCCAAGTTTTTGAGATCCTTTCGCACGTATAAATACAATGATGTCGTGTGATGAAGTTTATAGAATAAGGGACCAATGATGATGAAGAAAGATAATTGATTCAACTATTATTCTCTAAAAACATGCATTCGTCCATGTCATCCAAATGTTTGATGATTTGATTGAATTGACGTTGAAGCATTCTAGGGGACTACTAATACTTTTCGATGAGACTACTAATACTTTTTATTGGAAAAACTAATATTTTCACGGGAATTACTAAAAACCTTATAGTGGAAAAGCTAATAATTTTCAGAGGGACTACTAATACATTTCAGATGGACTATTAATACTTTTAGGGTGACTATTAAATATTTTCAAGTGAACTACGAACTAATACTTTTCAGATAAAAACCTAATAATTTTCATTCCTCTCGTGATACTATATCATTGTCCAATATTACAATAACTAATACTTTAAAGTAGTCCCTAAATATTTCCAAAAAGTCACATCCAATAAAACAAAAATACCGTTGGGTCGGTTTTGAGCTCCGTTTTATGAATTTTTGGCCAGTCAGACCGTTTGAGGGGAGTTTTTGTCATTTTTTTTTTAAAGTCTGGCCAAGTAAAAGAGTATGCGACGGGTCTGGATTTAACTCCGAACATCCATCCTATAACCTAGGAATAATTTAATTAAAACTGAGAAATGATATATTTTTCCAAAAATTATTATCAATTCTTGGATTTTGACCCCCTACCTACCTACCAACTTATTGTACTGTACACACAGCAGTTTACTGGTCTAATCTACGCAGGCACCGTATAATCAAACTGAAATATAATATACAAATATTTCCACTCTACGCTTCAATATTATTTCCAGATTTTCCAGTTCTCACACGGCGAGGTTTTGTCAACCTTGACTTCCCCGCTTACGAAATTACATGAAAAAAATAAAAATTCAATCTTTATGTTCTTCGCTATTGACTTTTACAAAGCAAAAATCAGCACTCCCATCCCAGTTGCGTAAAATTCTTTTTTAAAAATAATAAAAAAATAAATATCCGTACGTATCTCTAACTCCAAGGGTCTTTCGTCTTTGGCTATATGCATGAAGAAAAACATTAACCAAGCGGATAGAGATCAAATTTAATGGGAAAAAAGAGTTATAAAGTGAAGAAATTTGACCCGTTGTTTTTTTTCTTCAATGCCCGATCAACAACAAACACCATGAGGTGTACACACACCCTAGGAAAATTTTAGCATTTTTTCATCTGCTCAAAATCCGAAAAAAACTTGATTCTTGATTTTGCTGTCTAGTTTTAAAATTCTTGAGGTGTTATGCCTTCTTTTTGGAGTTCTCTTTCTTCTTCTTCTTCTTCATCCTCTGGTGCTAATCGGCCATTAAAGGGCAAGAGCAAGAGCTCCAACGATATTTTCAAGAACAAGGCAAATAATGAGCAGAAGAGAAAGCTGACCCGGCAGAGGAAGTTGAGACACGTCACCGATGATGAACTCGGCTTGAAATCCATTGGTAACGATGCTGGGCCACAGTCTTGCCCCGTTTCGCCTGATTCGGGTCCGGGCCCTGGGTCTGGGGCCCGAACCCCTAATCACGCCGGCGGTGGGCACTGGTCCAAGTCGGCGGTGCCTCAGCCGCTGCCTCGCCCTCAGCATACACACAATGATCTTCTAGGCTCTTCAGTTACAAGGTTTGTTTGATTTCCTTTTTTTTTCCCTTCTTTTTATTTAAGTTTAATTACAATGAAATTTAGAGGTGTTATTAGCATGACTGTAGTAGCTATAGAGTTTTTTAAATGGGCATGGGATGATTATTGATTTTACTTGAATAAAGATTCTTGTTTTGGATTTGAGTCTTGATTTTTACATTTGCTGCAGATCAAAATGGTTATAGATATTTTTTTTTCTCTTGAAGAAAAATTATTATAAATGTTAAAGCACCAATATTGGATATTTGTTAGGCAGCTGAGAGGATAAGTGATAGTATATGCCTTGCAGTTGATTTTAGTACAGAAATGAAGGATTAGAAGTTCGAAGGATTTCGAATCCGAAATATCTAATCGGTTGAGCTTGTTTGGGTAATCTCGGATTCGGTTTTGATGGAAGGATTCGGGGGAGGGATTTTAAATGACTCCATATAAGGTGGACTTGAAATCCACTATATGACTCAAAAATCAGCTCAAATTTGGAGCCTAAGGATTCAAAATTCATTGTATCCAATCAAGTTCAATGAATTCGTTATTATGGATTTAAGATCCCTAGTTTCAAATCCAAATGAACCCTTAAGTTATTTGCTATCGGGTTGCATTTAGACATAGAGATTTGGATTTGTGGATATGATTTGGGGAAATGATTTCAAATGACTCCAACATGGATTTGAAATCCACCACGCTAACTCAAAAATTAGCTTAAATTATGAGCTTAAGGATCTGAAATCCTTTGTATCCAAACAAACAAAACGGATTTTACATCTTTAGTTTCAGTTTAATTCAACTGATATCGACCGACAAATAATGAGTATATCAACTGTGTTCAAAATTTGCAGAAATCCTTCTCATCAAAAATTTGGGAAGACAACCGATGATATTGTCAAGAAAACGAACGTATATCCAACTTACCGTCGCAGAGGATTTCCTCAAGAGCTAAATGTCGAAACTGCCGAAAACGACTTTCATTTGCATTTTCCTACAAGAAGTGCTCCAACCAGTGGTTACTCTAGTCCAGTGCTTAGCCCGCAAAGATACAGCACCGTGGATCTTTTCCATCGACCATTTCAAGTATCGTCAAAAACGGAGTTTTCGAATTCAGATAGAATATCTAAATCTTACCAAATATCAACATTACCTACTCCCGAACACTCTCCGCTTCATAGCCCTACATCACAAAGCCCGAATAAACATGGAAACTCGAGAAATTGTAATGCTGCTTTTATACATTCACATAATAAGTCTCTTCCGGAAAGTTTTGCTGTAAGAAATGAGACTAATAACGCCAACGTTCACCCGTTGCCACGTCCACCGACAGTTTCTAGACCATCGCCTACTATTCGGCACAGCTTTGATAAATCGGATGTTTCGTCGGTTAAAGGCCAGTGGCAGAGGGGAAGACCAATAGGACGTGGTACATATGGAAGTGTTTATATTGGAACTCACCGGTATGTAAAAGATTTGAGGACTTCTTGTTGCTATCTTATGTTTAATTTACGGGCTTTTTACAATTTGGAATTTTCTTCTGATAGTGAAACAGGAGCTACTTGTGCGGTGAAAGAAGTAGAGATGATACCTGATGATCCTAGATGCGCAGAATGTATAAAGCAGTTGGAACAGGTATTTATGAGTTCTTCAATGTGCTTATACAGTTATAACATGTCGTGCACTGTTTGCATTACTCGAAATACGTTGATGAGCAATAGTGTTTTTTTCCGGGAAGAAGTTTATTTCAAATTCTTTCAGCAATGACGGCGGTTCAAATTGGTTTATTCTGTAACTTGAATAGTTTTTCGTAAAGATAATTGCTATAATTCCATCCTCCTTTTTTGCATAAGGGTAGAGTGTTCAGTGTTATTCTCAATCTTTATCAACCTTCTAACAGAGCAATATTATTAACTAAATTGATGCATTTTTTTTCCCTCTTACAATAAACAATACATATAACTAATTATACATATCAGGTTTTCATCTGATATTTTCTTGTTTTGCCATTTAGGAGATCAAATTTCTCAGAGAGTTGAAGCATCCAAACATCGTACAGTACTATGGGTGCGAAATTGTAAGCAATTCTTTCGTTTCATGCTGTCCTCCGTTAACCAACTTTTTCTTTTGATAATTATTAGGGATAATTACAAAATCTACGGCCTAGCCTAATTATAGAAAAGCCCAATTATCTTTCAAAATTACAAATACCCCATTGAGGTTTGTATTTACCTAACTAATATCCCCTTATGAGACCTCTTGATGGTGCAATTTTGTAAACTAAAAACAAATGTCAGGGGGTGTTTGTAAATTTAAAAGATAAAGGGCTCTTTTTTGTAATTAGTCTAAACCTCAAGGGTAGTTTTGTAATTAACTCTTGAGAACCACATATTGGTCGTCTTATCGACATATTACAAATAAGTTGATGTTCTGAAAATTATTTGCTGCAGATTGAGGATCGTTTTTGCATATATTTGGAGTATGTGCATCCAGGATCGATTAATAAGTATGTCAGCGAACACGGTGGAGCTATGACGGAGAGTATTATTCGCAATTTCACCCGTCATATTCTCTCAGGGTTGGCTTACTTACATAGCACAAAGACAATACACAGGTTAAAATCCTAGCTGAATGGAAATTTCTGTTTATTATCTCAGTGGGCTGTCGTTTTTTGCGGGAAATGTAATGTAATTATTGATAGGAAAACAGAAAGGTATCAGCTAACTCAATCTCAGTTGGAAATATATCTTAATGATTGAGTAACAAATGAAGTTAACATTATTAATAATTATTGGTGTTGGATTTGTTCTGAAGTTTCTGCCAAGACTAAGTTTTGGTGGTTTGCTATGAAACAGGGACATCAAAGGGGCAAATTTACTTGTCAACGCATCTGGTGTTGTCAAGCTAGCCGACTTTGGGTTAGCAAAACACGTAAGCTTTTCGGAGCTCGTAAAATCTTATTTCAATAATCTTGTGTTGTATCTGGCAATATAAACGTTATATTCGTGTTTTACTTAAGCGGCGTTTTGTTCCCCCCTTTCATTTGAATTGAAACATCATATGGCTTCAAATTGATCCCAGTTTTGGAATTTGAGATATTCTATTTCGAAGTTAAGGTCTTGTATGGATGTGTTTATGCTTGTTTAGGAAATGGAGTCCTTTTCAATTTTCACTTTTCATGGAACTAGGATTTTGGAAACACAATTTCCAAACCAAGCAATTTTTCACCACAATCACACAAATTTATGTGAAAATACAGTTCAAAAACTACAACCAAACAAGGCAAAATGCTGGTCCATGTCAGATTGCAAAAACTAACCTGATTAGCTAATAGACGTCTGTGAAAAGCTTTTAAGTATCTGATTAAGAACATTGACTCAACATAATAAAAAGATCTGTTAAGTTTTATATGCGAAAACAGATCATTTCATTGCGGTATCCGCACAAAAACAAACTCATTTATCTGCCCGTACAGAACATATTGTTTGTTTTTCTCTTTTATGATTCTGAATGAGTTCTGCTAACGCGCTTCCACATTTCTTGTGTTCCTCCAGCTTACTGGACACGATATTGAGCTCTCTTTGAAGGGTACTCCTCATTGGATGGCTCCCGAGGTATCTCAAGTCTTCTCTCTCACTACCGTCCTATCTGGTCGGCTAACAATTTTTTGATGGATTTTTTATTTTCTGCAGGTATTGCAGGCTGTGATGCGAAAAGATGCTAATCCAGAGCTGGCCTATGGTGTGGACGTATGGAGCGTGGGTTGTACAGTCATTGAGATGCTCACCGGAAAACCTCCTTGGAGCGAGTTTAGTGGGGTAGGTGTGATCTATTGATGCATTTATTTAGGGGTGTAAACGAATGAAGTAGATATGAACATAGTACTGTTCAGCGTGTTCTGAATTCTGTCGAGCTTCAATAGTTGTGTTTGAGTTTAGTTTGATTATTAATCGAATCGAGCTTGACCGGACTTTAGTGGAACTGAAAGCGTATCAAGCTCGGGTAACTTGATATTTTTACGTATACTTTATTATCTTTTTACTAGTTGAGTAGACCTCAAGCTGAGCTTTATATCTTAATCGAACGATAAAAAGCGTCCAGGCTTAAGTTCATTATGTTAACGAACATCGCTCAAAAGCGCTTTTAACAATCGATTTTGAGTCGAATATCAAGAAGTTTGATTCGTTTTTCATTTATGTTAAGGTTATCAACCTGCCAGTCGCTGAACAATTTTATTGTTTTTCGTCTATGCATTTATGTTTGCTAACTCAAATAGTTCAGTTTCCACCTTATATGAAGATATCTTCAGTTCTTTTCTATTTAATTTTTCTTTTCTTTGTCGAAAAAGCAATATCTGGACACTAATCTGGATGGTATTGTGAATATGTTTGAACGTGAAAAGTACGAATTTGATATCGATAATTTCATTACCCCATAGAAAACTGATGCCTATGACTGTTTTAAGTCATGTCATACCTTTTATTGGATGGCCATAGGTGCAAGCAATGTTCAACGTATTGAACAGATCGCCGCCTATACCAGAAACATTGTCTGCTGAAGGAAAGGATTTCCTTCAACGGTGCTTTCAGAGACGGCCTGCAGATCGACCTTCAGCCATTAAGCTGCTCGAGCATCCTTTCATACGAAGTTCACAAGATCAGATTGTTCCAGGTTTTGTGCAAGAATTTTCTGGAATGAAACTACAAGTGAGTTTCAGAAAAGACCACATTAATCATGCATGCAAGACTTGACATTAATTTCCTATAATATGAAGCTCTTAATTCTTTATCCTCTTTGTCTGAACAAGAAAATTGCCTTTCAGGATGTCGAGAGCACAAGTGATTGGACACGGCGAAATAAGGATGTGATGCCACTTCCATCTGTTACAAGAATCCAACAAGCAAAATTGCCACTACTCAACGGGTAAGCTTTTCTCGGTTCGAATCTCCTATTCCCTATAGTGTTTCATCTGGTGTTTCAATACACTAGGTGAATGCTACGTGTACAATAATGACATCATCGTGTACACATGAGTAGAGCTATCAAATAGGCCGGGCTGATGCTAACCTGCCGGACCAAAGGGAAAAATATGGCCGGGCCAACAGTGGCCGTGCCACTATTTTTGGAGCCGGCTCGGCCTAGTCGGCCAGTTTTTTGGACCATATGCCGGGCCAAATAGGCCCGGTTCATTTCGGGCCTCTAAAATTGCTGCCCAACCCGATCTTTTCACCCGACCGGTTGCGCCGAACCATCAGGTCGGGCTAGTTTTTATAGCTCTACGCATGAGTCATGACATTCATGTGATGAATTAAAAATCTAAAATAACAGATGAAACACTCGTGTTTGTGTTTTTCCATCCCCTTTCTTCGACAATCTTTGTAGAAGCATTTCTCACACTAATTAGTTTGTTTCCGTACGAATAAACTCGTTTCTTTCGACTCCAGTGAAACGAGCCGACAATCTTATCCGGAATCTTCAGACTCGGGTGCGACGTCCCATAACTCTCCTCGTTCAACACTCGAAGTCCTGACACGTATATCTTCGCCAGAGCTCAAACGCACTTCAACCAGCACAAACCCTACAAATGTTGAGGATAATTTGTTCCTAAAAGCCGTCAACAACAACATATATAACTTCTCATGCAAAGGAAATGTCACTCTATTAATGCCAAAAATGGCAGAAAGGAAAAAGCAGAGCTGCAATGTACAACAAGAAATAAATTAGGGATGAATTTGATATTATGGGATTTTGACGTTTCTAGGGTTACACCTTATATTTGCTGGTGCTGGTATTGAAGGCAACAGCAGAATGTATTCTTTTCTGCCTTAGCTGTTTGGACAGTGTCTAAAACAGAAAGATTGATGTCAAGACAACTTAGGATGATATTTACATTGTATGTGAGAGGTCATGTGATGGGAGACATTCTTTGTAGTGTAAATTAGTTGAAGATGTACATATAAAAAAGTTCACACTTCTAGTTTGAGAAACAATAATATGATGTATTTTTGTTTAAAAAATGTATTTGGTTAAATTATTCCCTGATTGATATTGTTGCTTACTAATGTCATGTCAACTTTTAATAATATTTGATAGGGTTAATTACAAAAGATACACTTGTGGTTAGACCTAATTACAAAAAACCCATATAACTTTCAAAATTACAAAAAATATCCTTGAGGTTTATTTTGTCTAACATTTACATCCTTCACAAGTAAAAAAACATTTTAAAATTCCCCTCATATTATAAAAATATTACGTTTACCCCTTAGTTTTAACACTGAATCAAACCTTAGGAGTATTTTTGTAATTTCGAAAGTTGGATAGGTTTTTTTTGTAATTAGGTCTAACCTCAGTGGTAACTTTGGTAATTGTCCCTATTTTTTATTGTTATTGAGAAGTACTTTTTTATATTAATAATTGGAATAATAGGAGAATAAAAATATAATTCCTCTAAAAAAATACACTTATTCGATGCATTTTTTTTCTCAAAAGATGAAAATGCAATTTAAGATGAAAGTTAATTTTTTTATTTTTATACCAGGAAATAATCATCGAAAAGCTGACCTAATTACAAATCGCTTTGTGCGATGTTTGAATTAATTGATAAATAAATAAAAGGAAAACAAATTATCTAAAATACAACATTACATAATTTGGAATCTAAGTTTGCATTTGAATGTGAGGATTTGGATTTGGGGAAGGATTTCAAATGACTACAAATAGAAATTATTTGAAATCCTCCAAAATGACTCCAAAAATAACTTCAAAGGATTCGAAATCCATTATAAAATGACTCCATCCAAACAACCTCAATGGATTGTTATTATATATTTGAAATCCACAGCTCAAATCCTTCCACCCAAATGGAGCCTTAGAGTTTTTTCTCATTCAAATACCCAATATCCAAACTTAACGACTATGTGCTTCTAAAAGAAAAATGAGTATGTTTCATGTTAGACCGTCTGATGGATCTACGGATCTCAAAATCATTGTGGATCCATATTCAACCCAAACAAAAACACTATCTCGCGCTCCATATCCTTCTTCCCTCTATGCCTTATTCCCTAATACGCCACAATCCACATTCGCGAGCCATCGGACCACCTGCTCCTCTGTCGGTCCCTCTCTATCTTTCTCTCTATCTCCATCCACGTACACCATCAACCATCGGACCACTACTATTTATGGTCGGTCCTGGAATATCCGCCGCCCAATAAAACCACGCTCCGATGCGCAATTGACCTGAGATCTGCAACACCACCGTTAGAATGGGACCGGAAGGGTTTTCCGGCGTACCCACTCCGACGCTCAAGTCAAAATCAATCTAGAGAGAATATATGAAAATAGCACAGTATATTAAAAGTGTATTGAAAGTCTAATTGCGGCGTACCTTTTTCGGGTCCTATTTATTGGTTTGGCAATTAGGGTTGCGTAGGCATCAAGCCATGCTAAAACCCTAATTAACACACCGGCCTAGGTTAATCACCCGTATTGGGCCATAAACTTATTAGGCCCAATAGATCGGTAGGCCCTTAGGTTGGTCCATTTGGGAGGCCCAGCCCAATAGGTCAATAGGGCCTTAACTTGGACCATCTAGAGGCCCAGCCTAATAGGTCGGTAGGGCCTTAACTTGGACCATCTAGAGGCCCAACCCAATAGGTCGGTGATGAGAATCCGTCTACGAAGGATCCGGGCAACACCAAATGCAAGTTATCTCAAGTTCTTGAAGACTATGTAATTGAGTTATTGAGTTCTTGTATTTGTTTATCATAGATTAGGTGTTATTTTCGTTATTTTGAGTCATTTGAGTGGCCAAGTTGATGTTAGATGCCAAGTATATTGAGTTTAAAGTCATATTAGTTAATCATGTGTCGAAAGGAAGCGTTGACGGTCGAACAGCAAGAGGATTCCTTAAAAAAACGTCCAAGCGCGTCAACAATTTTCAGCACTGGCAGAGTTTAGTATTTGGGCCATAACATTCTCTACAAAATTGGTATTGGGCTGATTCAAGTTGCTATGGAAAGCTAAGAGAAAGGGCTACAGCTTTTATGAAGACTCCAGGAACAAATTCTAAAATCCCGGACGCGTATTGTTACCCACACGCGAATATTGACTGCGATTGAGTTTCCTTTTTGGGTTTGGACTTATTTTCCTCTCTAGTTTGTTTAGGGTTTGCTTTGAGTCACCTATATAAGGCAAACACTTGTTTATTTTTCATAACAACTTTGATTATTGAATATTGAATTGAGATTATTCTCTCCAACCCTTTGGGTTTTTCCAAGAGTTTCAAGATTGTTCATCTTGTTGCGAATTTTGACTTATCAAACAAACTTCCGCATTTGTTTGTGGCCTCTACGCATACCGAGGTTCTTGCTTTGCTAAGCAACGGGTCGAGGTTTCCACCATCTTTAACCGAACAAGTGAAGATCTTGGGTTAACAACATATTGTTGTTGGGTCGTATACACAGTTGTTGCTGCGGTTCACATCAGTTGGTATCATAGCCTTCTAGCAAGGTTAAATCTATCCTTGTTTTATTTTATTTTCCAGATTTTCTTTGTTATCCATAAACCCTAGTTCTTCAAGGGTTACCCAAAAAAAATAAAAATGAGAGAGTTGATTTTGTGATTTGTTGGGAGCGTGAGATTGTGAGTTGAGTGATACACGAGCGTATACACGTGAGGGAGTGATTTAAATATGGCCAAAGAAAACCGACAACCGTTGGAGAAGTTTGATATGGAGGCACTTGCAAGCCTCATGAAGAAACTAATGGTCGAAACATATGGGGATCCCATGGAGGCGCCGAAAATAGAGGAGCCTGCTACTAGGGCGCAGAGGCCTAGGAGGTTCGAATTAGAGGAGTGGGCAGATGAGATTGATGATTTTGATTCCGAAAGGGAGCAAAATTACAATCCGGGCAGAGGTCGGCGGGGAAATAGGGGTGATAGGGGACGTGAGGATGGCAACTTGAGTAACATCAAAACGCAAATCCCCTCGTTCCAGGGAAAGAGTGATCCGGACGCCTATTTGGATTGGGAGAGGAAAATCGAGAATGTGTTTGATTGCCAAAACTATTCCGAGTTGAAAAAGGTGAAATTGGCGTCAACCGAGTTCTCGGATTATGCAAGTGTGTGGTGGGATCAATTAATGGTCTCAAGGAGGAGAAGTGGCGAGCGGCCTGTTTCTACATGGGAGGAGATGAGGAGTTTGATACGACGTCGTTTCGTTCCAAATCACTATTATAGGGGCATCTATCAAAGGTTGCAGAGGTTGACACAGGGGTCGAGAGGCGTGGAGGATTATCATAAGGAGATGGAGATGTTGATGGCAAGGGCTAACATAGAGGAGGACCAGGAGGTTACGATGGCGAGGTTCATTGCCGGATTAAATACTCCTATAGCAGACGCCGTCGACTTACATCATTGTGTCGATCTTGAGGAGATGGTGCACATGGCGGTGAAAATTGAGCAGCAACTCAAGAGGAGGGGTTTTACATGGCAAAATCCCAACACTAGCACCAGTACTTGGGGTTTGAATACTCCTACGATGGATGACGCGCGTTCTTCACAACAACCCAAAGTTGTGGAGAACAAGACGGACTCGGACAGGGCAATACCATCAAGTAAATTTGATCCTTCTACTTCACGCACTAGGGACATTGAGTGTTTTAAATGTCATGGGAGGGGTCATAGAGCTAGCGAATGTCCGAATAGAAGAGTGATGGTGATTCGGGCTAATGGTGATGTAGAGTCCGAAAGTGAGGATGATCATGATAATCCGGAATTGGAGGAGGGTCTAGAGGTAGTTAAGCCGAGTGAAGGGCGATGTGTTATCACTAGTGTCACGTAGAGTTTTGAATATGCAACCAAAGTTAATTGATCATGAGCAGCGAGAAAATATTTTTCACACTAGATGTTTAGTTAAGGATAAGGTGTGTAGTATGATCATTGATGGAGGTAGTTGTACAAACGTGGCTAGTGCGAAATTGGTGGAGAAGTTGGAGATTCCTACACTTGAACATCCAAAACCATATACACTACAATGGTTCAATGATTGTGGAGAGGTGCGAGTTAATAAAAGAGTGTTGGTGTCTTTTCAAATTGGAGGTTATAAGGATGATATATTATGTGATGTGGTGCCAATGCGGGCTTGTCATATCTTGTTGGGTAGGCCATGGCAGTTTGATAGGCGAGTTGTGCATGATGGATATACTAATTGCTATACTTTTGAGCATGAGCGAAGAAAGTTCATACTTTCATCTCTTACACCTGCAGAAATTTATGATGATCATGTGAGGATGATAGTTTGTGAGTCAAAAGAAAAAGAGTGTCCGGCAAGTGAGCAAAAGAAAGAAATAAAAGCCGAGGAAAATGGGAGCTTGGGTGAAAATAAAAATAGAGAGCTTGAGAGTTTGGCCAAGGGTAGTTGTGAGATTCGAGAGATGGCCAAGAAAAAGGAGAGTACAAATTTTGCGTGGGCCAAAAATATGGGGGGAAAGGCCAATGAGGTAAAACAAGAGAGAAAATTTGTGCTTATGATTAAGAAGAGAGACATTAGGCGAGAGTTTTTGAATGCTAACATATTTTATAATATTTTGCCTAGTCCTATTGTTTCTCATGTGCAGGGATTTGGTCCACTGGATGAATGTGCGTGCCGTTTCACATTTGATCCGGGTGGATTGATATAATTGTTCAAACCTTTGGGGTCCAACATTTGGATTCGAGGACGAATCCCTTTCAAGAGGAGGGGAATGATGAGAATCCATCTACGAAGGATCCGGGCAACACCAAATGCAAGTTATCTCGAGTTCTTGAAGGCTATGTAATTGAGTTCTTCAGTTCTTGTATTTGTTTATCATAGATTAGGTGTTATTTTCGTTATTTTGAGTAATTTGAGTGGCCAAGTTGATGTTAGAGGCCAAGTATATTGAGTTTAGAGTCATATTAGTTAATCATGTGTCGAAAGGAAGCATTGACGGTCGAACAACAAGAGGATTCCTTAAAAACACGTCCAAGCGCGTCAACAATTTTCACCACTGGCAGGGTTTAGTATTTGGGCCATAACTTTCTCTACAAAATTGGTATTGGGCGGATTCAAGTTTCTATGGAATGCTAAGAGAAAGGGCTACAACGTTTATGAAGACTCTAGGAACAAATTCTAAAATCCTGGACGCGTATTGGTACCCACACGCGAATATTGACTGCGATTGAGTTTTCTTTTTGGGTTTGGACTTATTTTCCTTTCTAGTTTGTTTAGGGTTTGCTTTGAGTCGCCTATATAAGGCAAACACTTGTTTATTTTTCATAACAACTTTGATTATTGAATATTGAATTGAGATTATTCTTTCCAAGCCTTTGGGTTTTTCCAAGAGCTTCAAGATTGTTCATCTTGTTGCGAATTTCGACTTATCAAACAAACTTCCGCATTTGTTTGTGGCGTCTACGCATACCGAGGTTCTTGCTTTGCTAAGCAACGGGTCGAGGTTTCCACCATCTTTAACCGAACTAGTGAAGATCTTGGGTTAACAACATATTATTGTTGGGTCGTATGCACAGTTGTTGATGCGGTTCACATCAGTCGGTAGGGCCTTAACTTGGACCATCTGGAGGCCTAGCCCAATAGGTCAACGTCCAACCAATCCTACGCCCACATCAGAGCCTGCGTTCTTACCCTTATAGGTCGGCCAGCCTCTCAAGGTCGGCCTCATTCGATTAGATTGGCCAAATCTTTAGAGATCGGGCCTTAGCTAACCTGGGCCATCATGAGACTTCTTTCGCTAGGTTCACACAAACAGATCGACCCAAGTAGATCTCCATTAATCAGTCCCCCCAATTATGTCCCGAAGTGAATTAACTACTTCAGACATAATTCTCTTGCTACGATTTTGGCCAATCTCTGAACTTTTTTCATGCTCGACAAATTCTGTCGCAATTATTTATTCTCTCAATCTCTGATCTAAATCAGGTCTGTAAATCTTTCGGATTTTACCTTGACCGATCTAAATCAGGTTTGCCAATCCTTTAAAATTTAACTAGATCGATCTAAATCAGGTCTGTAAATCCTTCAAAATTTAGCTAGACCGATCTAAATCAGGTCTGTAAATACTTCAAAATTTAACTGGGCCGATCTAAATTAGGGTTTCTAAACCCTAGCTAATTTCTCGCCCATTTCAGTCACAAGGATGTCCTTTCAACTGACAAGACGTCCCTTCATCTTTCCGTGGTCACTTTTAGATCGTTGGATGAGATTTGAATTAAAGGCCCTGACCATCTCCTCATTTCCTTTCTTTTAATAAAAGGCACATAGAAGGAGGGGACCATTTCACTTTTAGCAAATACTCATCTCTTCCTCCCCAAGGCGATTCTCGACATCCTCAAAGGCGATTTTCGGTGAGCTTCCGGCAACCTCCCGTCTTTCTCCTCTTCCATTTCCTCTCCCCTAGGTTCATCTTTTTATCCCTTTCATCTTTTCCTCTTTATTTTATACCATTTTTCCTTAAGTAATGGCTTCCTCCTCGACCTATTCCGATCCTCACTCGACCGATCTAGTTAGATGGTCAGGAGAATTAGACGTTACTGGTCTTAGGGAAACTCATCCCAAACTACCTGATCCCGAGGCCACAGAATCAGACTCTTCCTCCGATATCCCTTTATCTCCCATAGAGGTCAAGAATACTAACCCATGAGCCCCTCCCGAGGTGAAGAGTGGGTTTTCTCATTCATTCGTGATAAAGCAGTCTCTCTCTAACATTCACAGGAACGCTAGGATTCTATCTCTTTTTAAATTAATGATCCCGAGCTACACAGATAGACCTTACCGACCTCCTTCTCAAGGTCTTGCCTTCTTTCTAGGTCAGCTAGATGGGGGGCTCAGATTTCCCATCCACTCCTTTTTTGCCGATGTATCTATTATGTATAAAATTCCCCTTAATCAGTTTACTCTGAAATCCTTCAGGATTATCGCTGGTTTCTTAATAATCACCAAGTTCTTATCCATATCTCCCTCGACCGATCTATTCTTTGCCCTCTTTCAAGTCAAGTCCTCTACCCCTAAGGGCTTGTTCTACATCACTGCCCGTAATGAGACCAATTTTTTGGGCAAATACCCGACCTCCAATAAATTTTGGAAGGATCGGTACTTTTTGTCACCTCGACCGAAGCTTGGCCCTTTCCTTAGGAATGGGTATAGGCTTTACCACCACAACCAAAACATGATCCCAAGAAACGCCCCCTCAATCTACAAGACCTTATCCAAAAGCTTACTGTCGTGAGATATGATCTCTCAAAAATCATCACTCATTCCTTGCTTCATTACTTGGGAGTGAGTTCCGAGGTCATTCCTCTAGAGAGAGACATCGGTAATATTCTTCCCTTCCTTTTTGACACTTAAATTTTGTACTATCCTCTAATCTTTCTTTTTGTTTTATTGCTGCAGATACAATGTTGTACCGAGCTGTCACTCAATAGGCCGAGGCCCGCAAGAAAGTGAGTTCCTTAGCCCGAGCTTCCTTTTCTCAAATGGGCGAGGCAATCGTGGGCCTCCTTGCGGCTGGATCCTGATCTCCGCGAACCACCTGACCCTCTTCTGCAGAAAATATCCTGGCCGAATTGGCAGATCCTAGCAGCCGACCTGTTCCCCTTGCTCCTCGGCGGGGATCTTCTGATACCGAGCTTCCTCCTTCTAAGAGAGCCCGAGTAGAAACTAGCTCTCCCGAACGCGAGCTGACCTGAAGCCCAATAGATACTCCAAACCAAACTTTTTTCACTAGTAACTCCATCCTCAAGAACAAGGATGGACTATTAGCAACTCAGTATATTCAAGGCCATTTTCCCTACCCTGACCGAGCTATTATGGATAAGCTCTCGGGGCCCAAGCTGGTGAATTCCTTCTGTGAGGATCAGGCCCGAGCTCACGTAAAGCTGTCAGCTCTAATCGCCCGATCCCGAGTGGGCTTTGCTGATCCCGCCCTAGTGAGGGAACTCGAGACCCTCAAAAAGGAGAACAAGAGGTTGAAAACTCGGGAGGCCAAGCTACTAGACAATGTTCATGAGCTCAAGGATAAGCTTCTCAGGCTTGAACGATCTGTCACCAACTCTGAGTCAAAAATCAAAGAGTTGGACCAGGAGAATGCTACCTCAAAGCCGAGCTGAAAGATGGGCTAGTGCAAGCTCGGGAGGAGGGGATTGAGATCAGCCGTCGTGATTTTCTCAAGTCTGACGAAGGTCGATCCCTGGTCAACCGTATACGGGAGAAGGTCAGTGTTTCTTGAGTTCCGAGGAATTCATTGATATCCTATCCTCGGGGGTGATTCAGCAGTATGAGTTCACCTTTGACCAGGCCGAGCTCCAACTTCGGGGGAAAGGGGTGTTTGAACCCCTAGATCGGGATGAGCCCTGAGCTCTAATGCAAGATCCGGAAGGCTTCGTTTTTTCCAAGGTTGCTAATGAAGTCAACCTTTCTTCCAATGAAGTTTTCATCAATACTCTGGATGATTCAGCTTGGGTAGCCGACCTCCAGCCGCCGCGACTGCATACCGCATACCGAGTCGCCGCTTTTAAGTGCTCCAGAAGACCTTTCTCCTGCTCTTAATCCCGAGCTTCCTTCCATTCATGGGGCCGATCTCTCTACTGCAGGAACCGATCTACCCCCTGGAAATGAGCCCGAGCTCACCATTCAAGACTACGCTTCAAAAGATCTCATTCTGTAATAGCTTTTATGTTTTGTCCCGATCTGGGATTCTTTTGTATTTTCAATATTTTATCAACAAAAAGTTTTATTTTCTGAAGTAGCTTTTGTACTTATCTCGACCTAGGATTCTTTTGTACTCTTTGAATCACATCAATGCAAGTTTACTTTTGATCGCAAAGTATTAATGCAGTTCGTAATTTTTGTCATGCTCGAGGTGTTTGGAGGCTTGGCCCGAGCCGAGCTCCAAACACTTGCTCATTTTTTCATTTTTGGAGGACAAGTCATCCAAGCTCGAGCTTGACTTACCTTCGAAGTGCTTGGAGGGTTGGCTCGAGCCGGACTCCAAACACTTGCTCATTTTTTCATCATTCTTGGAGGACATGTCATTCACGCTCGAGCTTGACTTGCCTCTGGGCCATCGTGTCCGAAGTGTTTGGAGGGTTGGCGCGGGCCGAACTCCAAACACTTGCTCATTTTTTCATCATTTTTGGAGGACAAGTCATTCAAGCTCGAGCTTGACTTGCCTCTGGGCTATCGTGCCCGAAGTGTTTGGAGGGTTGGCTCGAGCTGAATTGCAAACACTTGCTCACTTTTTCATCATTTTTGGAGGACAAGTTGACCAAGCTCGGGCTTGACTTGTCTCTGGACTATCGTGCCCGAAGTGCTTGGAGGGTTGGCTTGAGCCGAGCTCCAAACACTTAGCGTAACAATTTTCACCAGTATTTATAGACGCGAACGTTTTCTCATTGAATTTCAAAAAAGAGGAAATTGCATCATTGCATACATCATCTAAATTTCTACGGATAATATTTTTTCAAGTTGCTAGCATTCCATGCCCGAGGTAATTTCTTCCCATTCAGCTCTTCTAACTCGTAAGCTCCTCCAGTCAGAACCTTGATCACCCGAAGTGGGCCCTACCAATTTGGGTCCAACTTTCCCTTGTTCTTACTCGCATCAGCCCTCCTCAGAACCAGATTTCCCACTTGAAAATTTCTTTTCATCACCTTTCTATTGTATGCCGCCCTGATTCGTTCTCTTGTCCTCTCCATCTGTAAAAAAAGACATCTCTCTTTTTTCGTTGATTAAATCCAGAGCTTTGCGTGTTAACATCTCATTTTCTTTCCCCTCAAATGTCTGGATTCTATGGGTTTCCATCCCAATCTCTGTTGGTATCACTGCATCCATCCCATAAACCAAACTGAACGGGCTTTCTCCCGTGGCTTCTTTTGGGTTTGTTCGATAAGATCACGGTACCAAACTCAACTCTTGCACCCAGGCTCCCCCGGCTCTTTCTAGTCTAGTCTTAAGCCCTTGCACCAAAATCCTGTTAGTCACCTCCACTTGCCCATTAGCTTGCGAATGAGTCAATGATGTGAAATGTTGACTAATTTTCATCTCCTCGCACTAAGCCTTGATGCTAGCCCCACTAAATTGTGTTCCATTATCCGAAACAAGGACCCTTGGCACCGCAAATCGACACACAATATTCTGCCAAATGAATTTTATCATCGCATCCTCAGTAATTTTTGCCAAAGCTTCAGCCTCGACCCACTTACTAAAATAATCTATTGCCACCACAAGGAATTTACGCTGCCCCGACGCTGGGGGGAACAACTCCACAATATCAATCCCCCACCTAGCGAAAGAACATGTCGAACTCATGGTCATCAGCTCTTCAGCCAACTGATGTATGAATGGCGCATGCACTTGACACCTTTCACAAGCCTTCACTAATTTTTTAACCTCGTTTTTAAGATACGACCAAAAATATCCAGCCCTTAACACCTTCCTGATCAAAATCCTGGCTCCCACGTGATCCCCACAACAACCCTCATGTATCTCTCTCAGCACGTATTCTCCTTCTATTTTTCCAAGACACCTTAGTAACGACATCCCGAATCCTCTTTTATACAACCTTTCTCCAATCATACAAAAACGTGTTGCTCGAATTTTTACCCGAGAGGCTTTCTTCCTGTCATTCGGGAGTATACCCTCCTTCAAATATGCCATGATAGGAACTCTCCAATCTTCTTCTTCCTCCAATGCCCCAATCTCAAGGTTCTGAGCGGAAACCTTTGCTTCGAGCAAAGTGATGTGCCTCTCTAGGGCACACTCAACCAAACTAGCTATCTTTGCCAAAACGTCAGCCCTGGCATTCTGCTCCTAAGGTATTTGACAGATCTGTACCTTTCCTATCATTTTCTCCAAGGCCTTATATGCATCCACATATTTTTTCATCCGTTCTCCCCGAACCTCATTCTCCCATGACTTGCTTATAGACCTATTGCGAGTCCAAATGGACCAGTACATTCATTGCACCAATTTCTATGGCCATCTAATTCCCCGGATAAAAGCCTCATACTCAGCTTCGTTATTGGAAAGCTTATAATCTAATCTCACCGTGGCTCCACATCACGAACTAGCCACCAAACCATCCACAAACAAAATCCATGCCCCTCCCTCACTTGGGGCTTTTGTCAATTCTTGCACACAATCCGCCAAGGCCTGCACCTTAATTGTTGCTCTGCTCTGGAACTTTATCTCATATTCACTGAGCTCAATAGCCCACTTTACCAGCCTACCCTCAACCTTCGTCTTACTCAATACTGCCTTCAAAGGAAAATTTGTCCTCACAACAATCTTATGCAAAATAAAATAAGACCTCAACCTTCTTGCCGTGGTTACAAGTGCTAAACCAGCCTACTCAATCTCAGAATATTTGAGCTCTGCGCACCTCAGCACCTTGCTAACATAGTATACCGGCTTCTGCAACGATCCCTCCTCCGTCAGCAACACCATACTAATCCCTTGCTCTCCCACTGAGATGTTTAAATACAAAGGCTCCCCTGTAATTGGCTTAGTCAATAAGGATAATGATCCGACCCAATTTAGGTAGAGACAGGTCTGCTTATGGCAGGTCTGCCTATAGCCTGATCTTACCAAGGAAGGGAAAAGCCCAAGCAACTCAACCTACCCTCTTTAGGGATCGAGATCATTCCAGAAGGTCCTGCAAGGATAGGGAGGCCTATTTGGGGGAAGACCTGCAGCGGGATTTAATAGTCAAATACGGTTGAGAATGACATAAAGGAAGGAGTAACTGTGAAATGATGGATAGACGGCGACATTAATGACTAATGATAAGACATAAATGCGGAGACATGTTGGGAAATTTATTTATTAGATTTTGATGAATGCCATGTAAAACTTAGACTAGAAAGTTGGCACCCCATTTTCCTTGTAATTTACATTGTAATAGATAGGGCTGTACGAGCTGAGTTAAGTCAGCTATGCCTGTATACGCAAGAAGTCAACTAAAGACTAGAATGAAGACTCCGCTGTGAGGCAACTGAGTATAGCTAGGAAGAAAAGTCAAGAACTCGGCTGAAGAAGTATCAGCTGGGACACAGCTGTGAGAAGTGTCAGTCAAGTCAACTCAAGATAGCCAAGTCTCAAGTTGAAGTGGCAGATGAGTCATCCAATGATTAGGAGTTGACTCGAAGTCACCTGGGGAAGTTAAGGAACTGCAGTCAAGTTAAGACAACTGAAAAGAATCATGTACGTAAGTCAAGAATATTACCTAAACAAGTAATACTTCCATGTCGCCATGTCTTAAAGTGCTCAACCGTAAGCGTGCAAAAGAAATAAACTAATGGGAAGCATCGCACTGTGGTCGACTCAAAAGCGGAATGTTCATTTAATACGAGGAAATGTCAATATCAAGGACTGCAACAAGACAAGCCAACGAACACAAGTGACTTTTGAAAATCAACCTATCTTTTCAACGGGCAGATTTTTGAAAGTTCACTATAAAAGGCTGAGGAATCACTGTGAGAGAAGGTTACCTAAACCACGAACATTCAGGTTATCATTCGAGCTGTAACCTGGAAAATATTCTCAAGTTATTCAAGCAAATCCTCAAGCCTAAATTTCAAGGAAATCGATCCAACACCAAGCCGTGAAGGAAAGATAACTTCAAACTGTTGAAGAGGAAACTTCTGAAGAATCAAAAGGGGTCTACATTCCAAGAAGGATTGTAGAAAGGTTCAAGGTCGAACCAGTCTCAAGTTATTGGAGGGCTTCGTGATCAAATCCAAGAAGCTTGAGCAAGTGGGTCAGAGTAGCAAGGCCGCCGCCGTGAAGAAGCCGAGTCGCACGAGAAGCCAAATGTGTGACCAAAGCACCTCCGATCGAGTCCCAAAGGATCAAGTCAATTTGTGTGATCAAGACTTGTATCCGGACTCGATAACCACTTTGTACTGATCAATACTTAGTGGATTTCTCCAGAGTTGGAGAAGAGAGGAGTAGAAGAATTACCCCATCTTCGAACCTCTATAAAATTTATCGTGTCATTTACATTTCAAAGCATTTAATTTCGCATATCATTTTATGTCTCACGATAATTTGCTATCCAACCGATAATTAACAAAGTGATAAAACCAAGTGTTAAAACAAACTTAAACCAAATTCAAGGGTGTTAAGTCTTCCAATGAAAATCTCATCACAGCCAAGTTAAGGTTTAGACTAAACAACTGAAAGTTATTCTATCAACACTCAATCGAGTCCGTTGAGTGGCTAACTCTATTTGGTTAACTAACTTAGCTGTCCCTCAAGGACTTAGCTGTGTATTTAACTCTGTAATTATTTTAAAAGGACTAAAATCGAAAAAAGTTGGTAAGGTTTATTCAACCCCCCCTTCTAAACCTTACGCATACACCCCTTGGGACCTACAAGTGGTATCAGAGCGGTTGGTTCATTGAGCCTTCCACACTGGTTACTGAACTAGATCTCCAATCTTTCAAAGAAGTTTTTAACACTTGTTCTTTCAAAAGCCATTTTTTTAACAGCAAAGTAATTATCATGGAAGCAAATTTGACACGCATTCCTATGTTCACCATTGAAGAATTTGATGACTGGAAAATACGTATGCAGGCTCATCTATCAGTCTTACATGATGAAATGTGGATAGTTATAGAGGATGGGCCACTGCAAATAATGAAGGTGAACACAATCGCAAGGAGAGAGCTGCAGTGAAGGAGGAGGAGGTCGCTTCCTCCTAGACCAGCTATGGTTGAAAAGCTAAGAGCTGAATGGACAAATGATGACAGAAAAAGATACAACCTAGACAATGTGGCCAAGGATATACTTTACTAGACTTTGGACAAAGCCATGTTCAACAAAGTCAAATCTTGCAAGACATCCAAAGAAATCTGGGATAAACTAACCTTAATTTGTGAAGGATCTGAGCAAATTAAAGAAAACAAATTATCTGTTGTTGTTCAAAAATTTGAAAACTTCAAAATGCTTGCAGGTGAAACGATGGACCAGTGGATGCTAGATTCATCGAAATTACAAATGAGCTCTCAAAGACTTGGGAAAGAATACACACGAGAAGGAGATGTGTATGAAGATACTAAGGAGCCTCCCAAATTGAGTGGGAAATGAAGACCATGGCTCTAAGCGCACTCGATGGACCTATCAAAAACATCCAATCATGAACTATTCTCAGACCTCAAAGCCTATGAGTTTGAGCTAAGAAGAAAGGATCAAGAGGAGATAGTGTACCCAAAAAACCGCACTCATAGTCAAGGAAGGGAAGAGAGTCGAAACCAAAGAAATCATTGACCAGGAGGAAATTGCCTTGATGGTTAAAAGATTCAACAAGTTCTTCCACAAGAACTACAAAAGAATCAAAGGTGAATCCTCCAGAAGGCATTCAGATCCCTCCAAGTCAAGGGAAGATAGGCCACCAAAGAGAGCTGAGTATCAAAAGGTCGAATATCAAAGAGTTGACAACCCAAGAAATGAGAGAGCCGATCAAAAAGTTGAAAACCCGTGTGTTGGAATTTGCATAACCAGGACACTTTGCTATTGATCGCCCATATCCTCGTAGTCAATAAATACATGAATGAAGAAGAAAGAAAAGTCTTGAGAGAAAGAAGGCAAGAAAAGAAAAGAGCAATGTCTTCGCCGAGATCTGGCCGATACAACTAAGTCAAAAGAAGAAGCAGACTTAGAGAGTAGTGAAGTCGACTACTCAAGTGACTCAAGAAGAAGCCTTAATCTGCCTAATGGATAAAGAACAAGATCAACTCGACCAAGAAGATGACATACACTCTAACCCATCTTATTCGATTCTAGTGATAGTGATTGTGACACACACACTTCATCACCCATTGATCTTTATGATTCATTAGGTAAAATGATGAAAGACTTTGAGCACATTAAATCCTCACACTCACTATTAAATGAGGAAAACAAAAATGCACTCAAAAGCCAAAACTCACGGTGACTAAGGAGCCGAGTATTCTAAGTCACATAGCCGATGAGAACAAAGAGTCAAGGTGAAAATGCTAAACTAATAAAGAGAGATAGATAGATGCTATAGAAAAGAGAGAAAATGATCTCAAAATGTGATTGCCTCATTCACAAAGGCATCTAAATCATTGGATAACCTTATCATGAGCCAAAAAGAATGTGGAGACAAGACAGCTTAGATTGAATTCCTTTGTGCATAGTCAAACTCCAAGAGTGATCTTGGAAAAAGGATCTTCAAGTAATGAAGCATCTCGAAAATTCAAGACTCCAAATATTGCACATACATTCATTCCAAAGCATAATCACAAACAAATTGGCCTTGGATATAAAGGAAAAGGAAAAAATTGACCTGATTGAGTATCTTTGAAAAGGACATCCGAGAAGAAATCCACAGAGTTCCTCATCAAACTCCAAATAGGAAGTACTGTGAAGAAAAAGAGCTACCAAAACCCCTTAAGTTCTATCAAAGGAACACAAACGATGGGAATGGTAGAAACTACCCAAGTCAAACTGATTGGAATAATGTGAAATATCAGCCAAGACCTATGGAATACATGCCAAAATGGCAAAGGCCTAGAACTCAGCAAAGGTCATTCCAAAAGCAAAAGAACTATTATCAGCACACATATGCACCCAAGCACTACACTCAGAGATATCACAATTACTCAAAGAAGGCAATTGCTAAAACACACACACAGGCATACAGACAAAAGAGACAGCTGTATGAACCCAAAGCCCCCAAGCAATTTGCCAAAGTGAATTATGATTATGGCACAGATAGATGGCAACCTATTAGAGTCAAATCATTTGGCTATAGGTTGGTTGGATCATCTTACAGTACTAACCCCTCAGGACCCAGGCAAGTATGGGTACCTAAAAACTGATTTCCTTGATTGCAGGTTCAAGGAACAACTGAGTGCCAAGGAACCTGGTACATAGATAGTGGCTGTTCGAGACACATGACAGGAAACAAGAAAACTTTGTCAAAATTCAAGGAGATTAGAGGTGCAAAAGTCATATTCGGAGGAAATGAATCTGCAGGGGAAATACGAGACACTGGATCCATCAAGAAAAATGGATTAGAAATCATAGATGTTGCGTATGTTGAAGGCCTAAATTTCAACTTGTTAAGCATCAATCAACTCTGTGACAAGGGCTATAATGTTGGATTCAATATGGGAGTGTGCCAAATCAAAGACACTGAATCAAATGAAGTAGTGTTGCAAGGATCCAGACAAAAGAACATGTATGTGGTAGATTGGTCGACTGCCACACCAAGCACTTGTCTGCTAGCAAAAAGCACAGTCGAATCAAGTTGGCTGTGGCACAAGAAGCTGAGTCATCTGAATTTCAAGACAATTAACAAGCTTGCAAGGAGTAATCTTGTAGAAGGACTTCCAGACTCAGTGTACAAGAAGGAAAGTGTTTGTGATGCATGCCAGATGGGAAAGCAAATCAAATCATCATTCAAAGAGAAGTCAAGTTCATCTTCAACAAGGATATTGATCCGGCCGCACATGGATCTATTTGGTCCGCTTAAGCCTCGCCAAAGATAAGTGGAAAGAAATACACTCTAGTAGTGGTGGATGATTATTCAAGATATACATGGACAATCTTCATGTGCAAAAAGAAATAAACCTTGCAGAAGTTACCACAACTGATGAAAAAAGTTCAAAATAAGAAGAGTCAAACCATTATAAAGATAAGATCTGATAGAGGAACTGAGTTTGTTAATGGAATAATAACTCAGTATTGTGTTGAAAATGGTATTGCTCATGAATTATCTGCAACAAGGACTCCACAGCAGAATGGAGTAGCAGAAAGAAGGAACATAACTCTCAAGGAAGCTGCAAGGACCATGTTAGCTAAAGTAGGGTTGCCTAAAAGATTTTGGGCTGAAGCTATCAACACTGCATGCTACACTAAAAATAGATGCATGATTAATAAACAGCTGACAAAGACTCCCTATGAAATTTGGACAGGGAGAAAGCCAAATGTTGCATATTTTAGAATCTTTGGATGTAAATGCCTCATCCACAACAATGGCAGGGATAATCTAAAGGCTTTTGATGCTAAAGCTGATGAAGGTATCTTTTTGTTATACTCAACTGAAAGTAAAGCCTATAGAGTGCTGAACAAAAGGACTATGGTCACAGAAGAGTCTATCCATGTGGTGTTTGATGAGCCTAATGTAAATGGAGAAGACATTGAAGAGTTAGCTGATAAGCTGAATCAGCCAACTATGCAGAAGAGTCCCTATGTTGAAGTTGAAGTCAAGTCGAGTAATTAATCAAGGTGAAGATGAGATAGAATCTCAAAGACAATTTGGAGAATCTGCATCTAAGTGATGATGAGAGAGTTGCTCAAGATAACACATCTGCAAGACGACTGAACCCAACTGACTTACTCCAACCTGATGTGAGATTGCTGAGAGACCATCCACCAGAGCTAATCATTGGAGATGTGAAAGATGGTGTAAGAACCAGATCCAGAGCTCAACAAGAAGCAATGTTCACTTGTTTTATTTCCCAAATAGAGCCAAAAGATGTGTCCCAAGCATTGGATGATACACATTGGATTCAAGCCATGCAAGAAGAGCTGAATCAGTTTGAAAGAAATAAATTATGGGAATTGGTGCAAAGACCAACCCATCAAAATGTTATTGGCACAAAATGGGTTTTCAGAAACAAGATGAATGAAGAAGGTTCTGTGGTAAGAAACAAAGCAAGATTGGTAGCCAAAGGGTATTGCCAAGAGGAAGGAATAGATTTTGATGAAACATTTGCTCATGTTGCAAGATTAGAAGCAATAATGATGTTTGTTGCCTATGCTGCTCACAAGAACTTCATTGTATATCAAATGGATGTAAAAAGTGCATTCTTGAATGGATTGTTGGAAGAAGAAGTCTATGTTGAGCAACCTCCAGGTTTTGAGCAGAAGACTCTTGGAGATAAGGTGTACAAGCTCAAGAAAGCTCTATATGGATTGAAAAAGGCACCTAGAGCATGGTATGATACATTATCTCAATTTTTGACAGATAATGGATTCACCAAAGGCAAAGTGGACAGAACACTTTTCAGAATTCAAGATGGAGAAAGTATACTGCTTGTTCAAATATATGTGGATGACATTATTTTTAGATCCACAAACAAAGAGCCTGTGTGATAAGTTCTCAAACCTCATGCAAGGCAAATTTGAAATGAGCATGTGGGAGAAGCGACATTCTTTCTAGGACTTCAAGTTAAACAGCTGAAGGATGGAACCTTCATAAGTCAAACAAAGTATACCAGAGATTTAATGAAGAAATTTGGTATGGAAGAGAAGTCTTCTCGTGAAAATACCAATGAATACATCACCAAGATGGATATGGATGCGATGGCAAGCCTGTGGATCAAACAAGATACAAAGCACTTATTGGATCACTGCTCTATTTAACAGCAAGCGGGCCAGACATCACCTTTGCTGTAGGTGTATGTGCAAGATTTCAATCTACACCAAAAGAAAGCCATGTGACTGCAGCTAAGAGAATCCTAAGATATTTGAAGGGATGCCAGGAAGTCGGCTTATGGTATCCAAAGGAAGGTGGATTCAAGCTAATTGGTTATTCAGACTCTGACTATGCTGGATGTATAGTTGACAAGAAGAGTACTTCAGGTATATGTCAAATTCTTGGAAATAGATTAATTTCCTGGTTTAGCAAGAAGCAAAATTCAATAGCCACATCCACAGCTGAAGCAGAGTACATAGTCGCAGCAAATTTGTTGTGCCCAAGTCTTATGGATGAGACAACAGCTGAGAGATTATGATGTTGAAGAAAAAGAGATTCCAATCATGTGTGATAACACAAGTGCTATTGCAATCACTCAAAATCCTGTGTTACATTCAAGAACAAAGCACATTGATGTCAGATATCATTTCATAAGAGATCATGTTGAAAAGAAAGACATCACTTTGGAATACATCTCAACTGATAAATAGTTGGCCGACATATTCACAAAGCCATTATGTGAATCAAGATTTGAAGAACACAAGCATGAGTTAGGGTTAATTGAGCTATGTTGACACTCAGAAGACTCAAGGAAAAGAGATGGAATGTAAAAAAATGAAAATAGAGCGAAGCTCTTAAATCAGCTAAGTAAATCAGCCGCATCGGAAAATCAGCTGTATCGAGTTAGCTGACAGCTGAGTCACTATGTGAATAGAGAGAAGAAGAGTTGAATCAGCTAAGAAGTAAGCTGAGTCATTTATGAGCTAAGTGACAAAAACGTAGTCGTTTTTAATAAGCGGGAATGTTTTAAGGATGACGTCAGCGCAATTATGATGGGAACTATCAAAAGCTGCACGGCAAAGCATATGATTGGATATAAATGCTGCCGCATTAAATGCGAGAAATTAAATGCTAATCGGCGTGCTAAATCTAAGCCGTTGATCTCGATCAAATTTCAGAAACCGTATACACGTCCTTTCATAACCCATACATATACCATTTGTTCAGTTTTCTCTCTCATACTACTCAAGACTGTTCATCTTTCCAAAAGCAAAGAAAGCATTTTTCTCTCAAAACCCTACAAATCTTCAAAGCAAGTTCATCAAGTTCGTTCGATAAAAATCACTGAAATGGAATCAACCTACGATTTCACCAAGCTAGGGAAGCAAATCCACATTGGTTCTACCATGGATTTCGAAGGAATGGTCAAACAGGGCTCCGACGAAACCCTTGTGAAGAAGATAGCCGACAAAATCGAGAAGTCTGGACTGAAACCCTTTCTAACAATGGGGTTTCAGATGACCTACGTTGAAGAGGTCACACAGTTGTAGGTCCCAAGGGGTGTGAGTGTAAGGTTTAGAAGGGGGGGTTGAATAAACTTTACCAACTTTTAGATTTAGTCCTTTTTAAAATAGTTCAGAGTTAATTCTTCACAGCTAAGTCCTAGATGGACAACTAAGTTGGTTAACCAACAGAGTTAGCCACTCAACGCACTCGATCGAGCTGTTGATAGAATAACTCAGCTGCTTAGTCTATAGCTTAACTCAACCGTGATATGTTTTATTGGAAGACTTAACACCCTTGAATTTGGTTTAAATTTGTTTTAACACTTGGTTTTAACACTTTGTTAAATATCAATTGGATAGCAAATTTATCAGCAGATATAAAATAATATGCAGAATTGAAGTGCTGAAATGTAAATGACACAATAAATTTTATAGAGGTTCAAGATGGGGTAATTCTTCTAATCCTCTCTTCTCCAACTCCCCTGGAGGAATCCACTAAGTATTGATCGAGTACAAAATGGTTATCACCCGGATGCAAGTCTTGATCACTGGTGACTTGATCCTTTGGGACTCGATCGGGAGATGCCTTGGTCACACGGTGGCTTCTCGTCCCACTCGGCCTTCTTCACAGGCGGCATTTTGCGCTTTGCTACTACGCCTTACTTGCTCAAGTTTCTTGGATTTGATCACGAAGCCCTCCAAAGAGCTTGAGACCGGTTCGACTTGAACCTTTCTACAATCCTCTCGTGGAATGTAGACCCCTTGGATTCTTCGAATGTTTCCTCTTCAACTGATTAAAGTCGTCTTTCCTCTACAGGTAAGTGTTGGATTGATTCCCTTCGAAGTTTTGGGTTGAGGATTAAGCTTGAATGATTTGAGAATTTTTCTGTAGGTTACAACTCAAATGATAGCTTGAATGTTCGTGGTTCGGATAGTCAAGGTTTTCTTTTCTCAAATTGATTCCTCAGCCTTTTATAGTGTTCTTTTGAAAATCTGCCCGTTGAAGAGATAGGCTAATTTTCAAAAGACACTTGTGGTCGTTGGCTTGTCTTATTGCAGTCCTTGAAATTGACATTTCCTCGTATTAAATGATCCTTCATCTTTTCAGAGTTCTGACACAGGTGCAGTGCTTCCCATTGTTTTATTCCTTTTGCATGCTTCTGGGACTGAGCACTTTAGAATATTGCATCATGGAATTATTACTTATTTAAGTAAATTTCTTGACTTCTGGGCAACGGATCCTTTTCGATTGCTGACTTGATTTGCTAGCTTCCTTAACTTCCACAGATGACTTCGAGTCAGCTTCCAATCATTGGATGACTCATCTGTCACTTCAACTTGAGACTTGGCTATCTTGGGTTGACTTGACTGACACTTCACACAAATTGCATCTCACCGATACTTCTCCAATCGAGTTCTTGTCTTTCTTCCTTGCCATACTCAAATGCTTCACAATGAGTCTTCATTCTAGTTTCCAGTTGACTTCTTGCATATTTACATATTTAGGCATGGCATTCATCAAAATCTAAACAGTGAATTTCCCAACAATTTCCCCCTTTTTGATGATGCGAAAACTTAAAGCATACATACAAAATGTAAATATCGAAGATACATACAGGTAGTGCAGTAACAAAGAATGTATGCATATAATCAATCTTTTTATTGATCATAACATTATTGTCCTTTACACAGCTGTTTACAAAGTGTATCAGAGCAAACATCTATGTCTATGCAAATATAGAGAAATTACAAATTTCTTATTCAATGTACAGAAGACTTACATACTTATGCATTTACAAAAGTAAATTACACGAAGGGGTGGACAACAACACTTCATCTCCTTCGCTGCCTCCTTCTTTCTTCATCAGCTCTGTCGTCTTTTGACCTTTTTCTCTTCTTCTCTTCTTCAGCTGCTTTCTTTTTCTCATAGGCTTTTCTGGCAGCTTCATCTCTTCTTTCTCTTTCTTGTCTCTCTTCCCACAGTTGAGTTTATCTTTTATTTTCTTCATCGATTCTCTTTACATACTCAGCATTACTTCGTCAAAACCAGCCCAATAGATCCCTCCTTTCTTCCCTGGATCTATATATTCGATGTTTTTGGGTAGAGGTCTAGGTTTGAAACCTCTTCCTCCACTGCTTCTACCTCTTCCTCGGGTGTGTATTATCTTTGGGGCCTTCTTCTTTCCAAAGAGAGTGACCAAAGAGAGTGACCAAAGCAGAGTGATGCTAGAGTCTCACGCTCGTCAACTTCTTCACACAGCTTGAGGCCTTTTTCCCAATACAAGTCCCAGGTTTGGGCCATGGTCATGTTCTCGAAGTATCCCTCGGATGCGAGCGTCTTGAATTTATCAATAGATCTCGGCTCGGTTCCGACGTCTGAAATGACATCAGTGTCTCTTCCTACCGGAATGCCTCCGTATTGTTTCAGTATGTCCATCGCACGGGCATCCATTTTTCTTTCAATCTCCGTCATCTCTGCTTCTACTATCTTCCTCTTCTCGGACATGGGCACAAAGAGAGTGTTGGAGCGGCAGAGTCACCGAAGTTTCTTCGATTATGTCGGTGTGACAAGTCCTTGTTGAGGGGTTCTAGCAACCATTAAAGTCATGTCTTTCGAACCTTCCCCCTCAATAGATTTTCCCTTCTTTTCTTTTCTCTGTTCTCCAGCTGTCTTCTCCTTCCCAGCTGCATCCTTCTTCTCAGCTGCGTATCCTTTCAACGTCTTTAGGTATTCCTCTTCCCCCTTTTTGGCATCATCAAAGGAGAGAGGAACCCCTGGAAATATGCCAGCAAGCATGAAATCTAGGCGACTGATAGCTGAGTTCTGCTTGGATTCTGCTTTGGAGTATGCTGCTCGAAATTCTGAGCAAGTGGCATTGGATTCGGCGGTCATAAACTTCATTTCAGCCATAAGAAGGCTGAATTTTTCATTCATGTTCTCCTCCACACGCATAAGTTCTTTTCGATGAAATTCTTGCAGCAGTTCCATCTCTGTGGTATGAGATTCATGCTTTCTATCAATGTTTTCTTGCATTCTTCTCTTCATATCAGCGTTATCAGCGCTCCAGAATCAGCATCTTATTGTACAATGCTTTGAAGTATCGAACCTGTTCCACACGCATTGTCTGCTGCTGTTGCCACCATTCCCGGATCCTGACTATTATTCCACGCAGATCAGTAGTAAGATTAGCATCTCGGTTATCCAGCCGCATATCCAATGAGGCCTGGTGCCTTTCCATCTTCTCAATCTCCACAAATATAGCTTTGAAAACTTCTCGAACCTCACAAGTATTTACCTCTGTCTCGGTGGCGGCCACTTGATGTCAAAGTCAAAGTCTACTGGAACGACGGTGTCTGTTGGAATGACGGGATCAGGTTTATGGAAACGGCATTGATCTCGAGCTGATTCGTCATCAAGAGTAGGCAGCTCTAGTGAGAAGGGGAACGTTTCTTCAAAAGCATCATCACGGACATAGGGAATCTGTTCAACGGTAACTCGTGGCCGTGATGTGCCCTGTTGTGTCGATTCTGCTGCAGCTTTGGGAGCCTGCGCAGTTGACTGTGATTCAGCTGGGGTCTGTTGTGGTATGGACCCAGCTAGCTAAGCATCAGCTATCTCAACAGCTTCGTCGGTCTCAGCTGGTGTTTCCTGTTGAGTTGTCTGGTCCTCGGCCGTATCAGTGGCGTCATCGGAAGATGATGAGATTTGGAGAGGTGGCTCATCATCGAAATTGAAAGTTTGGCGAGTAGCCTTAAGATCGGACTTACTCATGCTTGGGAGAACATCTTCAGCTGAGTCTTTTGGATTTGCAGTGGGGGATGACTCAGCTTCATCTTCACCTTCAGATCCCAGAAATGTTACATCAGGATTGTCTTGGGAATCGTGAAGGGCACTTATCTCCTTCTCAGATGCATCAATGATAGTAGGAGGGATGTTCTGTGCTTCTGTCTCTTTACCCCGGGAAATCTCAACCTCCCGTTGGCCTTCACTACCTCCTGCAATCTCAACTGCAGCGAGGCCTTGGACAATCCCTTCAACAGACTCAACTGTCTTAGGGTCTTCAGAGGTGGCATCCACTAGAGTCTCAACTCCATGGATTGCACTCTCATTGCCCAGAGTGTTAACTCCCAGGGCAGATCCATCCTGTGCCTCTGCTACTTCAGCAGCGTCATTGGCCTGCAGAGCAGTTGGCACTTCACCTGAGACAGTCTCAATTGTCTGAGCCTCGTCAGTGACAACTTGTTGTGTATCTGTTTGTGTTTCCTTCTCCACTTCGCCTCCTAGATTCGTTATGGGGTCAGCTGCAACATTCTCCGATCTAGCTGCAGTGGAGAGAGTTTCACCCTCAGCCGGCACACCAACTGAGTGAATTGGAATGGGGTCACTCTTCTCGGACTCCCTCATTTGTTTCCTTTGAGTGTTCGGTAGTTGGGGCAGGTGGTAAGACACCTTCAATAGGGGTTGGCTCGACTTGGGTCCCCAAGTTCCCAGTTTCATTGCCAGTTCCCTCAATGCCTTCATCAGAGTGAGCTGGGGAAGTGGTTGTAGCAACAACAGTCGCAATTCGCTGCACCACTCCCATAGGGTCAATCTCGGTGTGTTTTGGAAGATTCCCCAGGGCCTTCCATCAGCTGTTGCTCATGTAGGATCCTGGATTCCCGCATGGCTTGCTGCATCTCCAATTCTTCAGTCGCAGCAGCAGGGTCCAGATCATCATCGCTTTCTGAAAGCATATCAAGATGTGGATGAGAATGATCAGTGGTTCCAGTTAGAGGACAAATACTGGCTTTCTCACGAGCTTTAGATTCCTCTGCCAGTCTCAACTTCTCCTTATCTTTGAAGATATGCAAGATATCTATGCCGTTTTCTTCATCCAGTGCTTGGACCACTGTGGTCAAACCGAGGAAATTCAGTAGTTCTTCTTCTTCTTCAATAAGCTCAGGTCTTTGGAACTGTTCCCTTGATCGACTCAGCTTCCACTTCCTCCATTCTCGCAGACGATTTTGGATGTCTGGATATGGTGGGGATAGTATCATCACATCATCATCTTCTTTATCATCATTTCCCTATTGCACTTCCTTTTCAGGAATAGAAGGCAACATACTCACGCTTTCAACTCCTTCAAAGAAAGATCGGGGGACGTAGTAGAGACACATTCTCCAACAGGGGATTATCTTGTCTCGCCTACGCGTGTTCCTCATTGCTTGCGTGTATACTGGTCCTTCAACTTGCCTCTCGCTGATCGGCCTCAGCAGACTTGGCGCTTGCATCAATAATCTCGAGACTCTACTTCTCCTCTTTGTTTTGATGATCTGCTCCAGTGAGTGGCAGACTCAACTGTTTTCTCAAGCTCTGATTGCTTGAAGAGTCTTCTCCTTTTGGTCCCTACTAGAGGAATTTCTGGTTCGGATGCAGTTTCCTCTGAGTCCTGGGCGGTGGGGGCCGGTGCTTATTTCTTTTTCTGAGGAGCTGGCTTTCTAGGCTTGTCATTCCTCATTTTCTTGACAACTGCAGAGAAGGTATTTGAGGTTCCTTCTCTCGCGTCGCGCAGGGCAGTGTGACTTACTGGCAGGGGCAGTGCATCTTTTTTTTCTTTGATGTCAGCAACAGATCTTCTTTCTTCCACCGCATGGGCAACTTTGTTCTTCGGAGGGGAGACAACAGCTGTTTCCTTAGGGTCAGCTGATTCCCCCTAACTTGTGTATGCTCTCTTGGCATAAGCTCTCCTCTGTGCTCCGGAGAGGTTTGATCGGAACATCTTCTTGTTGACATGGAATGCCTTTCCATGTCAGAGTGGAACTCCCTTCACCTCCATCAACCGGCCAATCACCAGGCCATACCCCAAGGATCCTCCGAACGATCCATCTGCCTTGAATGACTTATTCCCAATATTTTGGCATAGTCTGCTGTATACAAACTCAGCCCAGCTCACCTTCTCCTCCTCCATGATCGCAGCCATCACGATCAACTTGGTTTTGGACAGCTGATTAAAGCTTCCAAATTTGATGTCTACGCATTTAGCAACAATATCCAACAGCTTGTGGTAGTCTTCCTTCAAGACTTCTTGTTGTGTAGACAACCTTTGCAAAGATAGTCGAGTTTGGCCACTTCCTTCCATGCAACAGCCAGGTTTACATCAGCTTCATAGATCTCCAAGACTCCTCCGCGGTAGCAAATAGTGTTCGCCAAATCCTTGGTAGTGATTGTGAATTCTTTCCCGTGAACAGAGGACTTGATGCCCTCGTCGTGAACTTCAGCCTTCACATAAAACTGCGCGACCTCCTCCACGTAGGTCATTTGAAACTCCATTGTGAGAAAGGGTTTCAGCCCAGACTTTTCCACTTTCTCAGCTATTTTCTTCACAAGGGTTTCGTCGAACCCCTGTTTGATCATTCCTTCAAAATCCAAGGTAGAACCAGTGTGGATTTGTTTTCCCAACTTAACAAAATCGTAAGTAGATGCCATTTCTTGAAGATTTACCGAACGAAATTTTGAAAATATGCTTTGAGAATCTGTAGGGTTTTGAGAGAAAAAAATTCTTTCTTTGCTTTGGAGAGAGATGAATAGTTTGTGTAAAGTGAGAGAAAGTCGGACGAAATGGTATATGTATGGGTTATGAAAGGACGTGCGGACGGTTTTTGAAATTTTAATCAAGATCAATCACTCAGATTTTGCACGCCGATTAGCATTTAATTTCTCCCATTTAATGCGGCAGCATTTATATCCAATCATATGCTTAATCGTGCAACTTTTGACTGTACCTATCATTATTACGCTGACGTCAACCTTAAAACATTCTCGCTTATTAAAAGCAACTGCGTTTTTGTCACTTAGCTCATAAATGACTCAGCTTACTCCTTAGCTGATTCAACTCTTCTTCTCTCTTTTCACATGGGTACTCAGCTGTCAGCTAACTCGATGCAGCTGACTTTCCGATACAGCTGATTTACTTAGCTGAGTTACAAGCTTAGCTCCATTTTTATCTTTTCTCATTTCATTTCTTCTCCTTGAGTCTTCTGATTGTTAACTCAGCTCAATTAACCCTAGCTCATGCTTGAGTTCTTCAAATCTTGATTCACATAATGGCTTTGTAAATATGTCAGCCAATTGTTTATCAGTGGAGATATATTCCAAGGTGATGTCCTTCTTTTCAACATGATCTCTTATAAAATGATACCTGATATCAATATGCTTTGTTCTTGAGTGCAACACAGGATTTTGAGTGATTGCAATTGCACTTGTGTTATCACACATAATTGGAATTTCCTTTTCTTCAATTTCATAGTCTCTCATTTCTTTGTCTCATCCATAAGACTTGGGCTGTTTGCCACGCCTATGTATTCTCGCTTCAGATGTGGATGTGGCTATTGAATTTTGCTTCTTGCTAAACCAGAAATTAACCTATTTCCAAGCATTTGACATGTACCTGAAGTACTTTTCCTGTCAACTCTACATCCAGCATAGTCAGAATCTGAATAACCAATTAGCTTGAATCCACCTTTTTTTGGATACCATAAGCCGACTTCCTGGCATCCCTTCAAATACCTTAGGATTCTCTTAGCTACAATCATATGGCTTTCTTTTGGAGCAGATTGAAATCTTGCACATACACATACTGCAAAGGTGATGTCTGGCCTACTTGCTGTGAGATAGAGCAGTGATCCAATGAGTGCTCTGTATCTTGTTTGATCCACAGGTTTGCCATCTGCATCCATATCCATCTTGACTGATGTATTCATTGGTATTTTTACAGAAGACATCTCTTCCATACCAAATTTCTTCATTAAATCTCTAGTGTATTTTGTTTGACTTATGAAGGTTCCATCCTTCAGCTGTTTAACTTGAAGTCCTAGAAAGAATGTCAATTCTCCCATCATGCTCATCTCAAATTTGCCTTGCATGAGGTTTGAGAATTTGTCACACAACTCTTTGTTTGTAGATCCAAATATAATGTCATCCACATATATTTGAACAAGCAGTATACTCTCTCCATCTTGAATTCTGAAGAGTGTTCTATCTACTTTGCCTTTGGTGAATCCATTATCTGTTAGGAATTGAGATAATGTATCATACCATGCTCTTGCTGCCTGTTTCAATCCATAGAGATCTTTCTTGAGCTTGTACACCTTGTCTCCAAGAGTCTTCTGCTCAAATCCTGGAGGTTGTTCAACATAGACTTCTTCTTCCAATAATCCATTTAAGAATGCATTTTTTATATCCATTTGATATACAATTAAGTTCTTGTGTGCAGCATAGGCAAGAAACATCCTTATTGCTTCTAATCTTGCAACAGGGGCAAAGGTTTCATCAAAATCTATTCCTTCTTCTTGGCAATACCCTTTGGCTACCAATCTTGCCTTGTTTCTTACCACAGAACCTTCTTCATTCATTTTGTTTCTGAAAACCCATTTTGTGCCAATAACATTTTGATGGGTTGTCCCTTTCAAACTGATTCAACTCTTTTTGCATGGCTTGAATCCAATGTGTGTCATCCAATGCTTGTGACACATCTTTTCGTTCTATTTGGGAATTAAAGCAAGTGAACATTGCTTCTTATTGAGCTCTGGATCTGGTTCTTACACCATCTCTTATATCTCCAATGACTAGCTCTGGTAGGTGGTCTCACCCATCTCACATCAAGGTTGAAGTAAATTAGCCGGGTTGATCGTCTTGCTTGAAATTTGTGTTATTTTGAGCATCTCTCTCATCATCACTTAGTCAGCAGATTTTCCATTGTCTTTGAGATTCAAAGCCATCTCATCTTCACCTTGATTAATTATTCCACTTGACTTCAACATATGGTCTCTTCGCACGGTTGGGTCGATTCAAATTTATCGATGACTCTTCAATGTCTTCTCCATTTACATTAGGTTCATCAAAAACCACATGGATAGACTCTTCTCGTTACCATAGTCCTTTTGTTCAAAGACTCTATAGGCTTTGCTTTGGTGAGTATCCCAAGAAGATACCTTCATCGGTTTTGGCATCAAAAGCCTTTAGATTATCCTTCCCATTGTTGTGGATGAAGCATTTACAACCAAATATTTTAAAGTATGCAACATTTGGCTTTCTCCCTGTCCAGATTTCATAGGGAGTCTTTGTCAGCTGTCTGTTTATCATGCATCTATTTTGAGTATAGCATGCGTGTGTTTACTTCAAACCCCAAAATCTTTTGGGTAACCCTGCTTCAGCTAACATGGTCCTTGTTGCTTCCTTGAGAGTTCTATTCCTTCTTTCTGCAACTCCATTCTGCTGTGGAGTCCTTGCTGCAGATAATTCGTGAGTAATACCATTTTCAACACAAGATCTTGAGTTATTATTCCGTTGACAAACTCGCCATTACTCTATCGATCTTATCTTTATAATGGTTTGACTCTTCTCATTTCGAACCCTTTTCATGACTATGGTAACTTCTCGCAAAGTTTCCTTCTTTTTACACATGAAGATTGTCCATGTATATCTTGAATAATCATCCACCACTACTAGAGTGTATTTCTTCCCGATTATCTTGGTTGGTTCAACAGACCAAATAGATCCATATATAGATGCAATATTCTTGTTGAAGATGGGCTTGACTTCTCTTTAAATGATGATTTGATTTGCTTACCCATCTGGCATGCATCAGAAACACTTTCCTTCTTGTACATTGAGTCTGGAAGTCCTTCTACAAGATTACTCCTTGCAAGCTTGTTAATTGTCTTGAAATTCAGGTGACTCGACTTCTTGTGCCACAACCAACTTGATTCCTGTACTCTTTGCTAACGCATGACAAGTGCTTGGAGTAGTTGATTGACCAATCTACCACATACATGTTCTTTTGTCTGCATCCTTGTAGCACTACTTCATTAGATTCAGTGTCCTTGATTTGGCATACACCCATGTTGAATCCAACATTGTAGCCGTTGTCACAGAGTTGACTGATACTTAGCAGATTGAAGTTGAGTCCTTCAACATATGCAACATCTGTGATTTCTAATCCATTTTTCTTGATGGATCCAATGCCTCTTATTTCTCCTGGAGCTTCATTCCCTCCAAATATAACTTTTGCACCTCTAACCTCCTTGAATTTTGATAGATTTTTCTTTGTTTCCTGTCATGTGTCTGGAACAACCACTATCCATGTACCAGGTTCCTTGGCACTCAGCTGTTCTTTGAACCTGCAACCAAGAAAATTAGTTTTTAGGTACCCATACTTGCTTGGGTCCTGAGGGGTTAGTGCTGTAAGATGATCCAACCAACCTATAGCCAAATGATTTGACTCTAAGGGGTTGCCCTCTATCTGTGCCATAATCATAATTCACTTTGGCAAATTGCTTGGGGGCTTTAGGTTCATACAACTGTCTCTTTTGTCTGTATGCCTGTGTGTGTGTTTTAGCAATTGCCTTCTTTGGGTAATTGTGATATCTCTGAGTGTAGTGCTTGGGTGCATATGTGTGTTGATAGTAGCTTTTTTGCCTTTGAAATGGCCTTTGCTGAGTTCAAGGCCTTTGCCATTTAGGTTTGTATTCCATAGATCTTTGCTGATTTTTTACATTATACCAATCAGCTTGACTTGGGTAGTTTCTACCATTTCCATCATGTGTGTTCCTTTTATAGAACTTCTGGGGCTTTTGGTAGCTCTGTTTCTTCTTTACAGAGTACTTCCTGTTTGGAGTTTCTTTGAGGAACTTTTCGGATTTCTTCTCAACGCCCTCTCAAAGATACTCAATCGGTCGTTTTCCTTTTCCTTTATAACCAAGGCCGCTTTGGATTTGTGTTGTGTTTGTGCTTTGGAATGAATGTGTGTGCACCATTTGGAGTTTTGGATTTTGAGATGCTTCATTACTTGAAGATCCTTTTTCCAAAATCACTTTGGGAGCTTGATTTAGCATAGAGGAATTAAATCCTAAGCCTGTCTTATCTCCACATTCTCTTTGACTCATAATAAGGTCATCCAATGATTTAGATGCCTTAGTGAATGAAGCAATCACATTTTTGAGATCATTTTCTCTCTTTTCTATAGCAGCCTATCTCCGCTATTAGTTTGACATTTTGACCTTTAGCTCTTTGTTCTCATCGCCTATGTGACTTGAGTACTCGGCTCCTTAGTCATTTGTGAGTTTCGCTTTTGAAATGGGCTATTTTCCTCATTTAACATGTGAGTGTGAGGATTTAATGTGCTCAAAGTCTTTCATCATTTTGCCTAATGAATCATAAAGATCGGTGGTGATGAAGTGTGTGTGTCACAATCACTATCACTAGAATCAATGAGATGAGTTAGAGTGTACCTCATCTTCTTGGTCAAGGTTGGTCTTGTTCTTTGGCCATTAAACGGATCAAGGCTTCTTCTTCGAGTCACTTGAGTAGTCACTTCACTACTTTCCGAGTCTCACAGTATCCTTTAGCTTGCTGCTCTCAGCCTGACTCGCACCAACATTGCCTTTTTCTTTTCTTGTCTTCTTTCCCTGAAGACTCTTCTTTCCTCTTCATTCCTGTATTTGTTGACAACTGCAGTTCCAACATAGATTCTCAACTTTTTGTTCAGCTCTTTCCATTCTCGGATTGTCAGCTCTTTGGTATTCGACGTTTTGATGCTCAACTCTCTTTGGTGGCCTATCTTCCCTTGACTTGGAGGGAGCTGAATGTCTTCTGGAGGATCCACCTTTGTTTCTTTTGTAGTTCTTGTTGAAGAACTTGTTGAATCTTTTAACCATCAAGGCAATTTCCTCCTGGTCAATGACTTCTTTAGTTTCAGCTCTCTTCCCTTCCTTCACTATGAGTGCAGCTGCTTTGGGCACAGCTATCTCCTCTTGATCTTTTCTTCTCAGCTCAAACTCATATGCTTTGAGGTCTGAGAATAGCTCATGATTGGATGTTTTTGATAGATCCATCGAGTGTCTTAGAGCCATGGTCTTCATTTCCCACTCAGCTGGGAGGCCTGTCAGTATCTTCATACACATCTCCTTATGTGTGTATTCTTTCCCAAGTGCTGAGAGTTCATTTGTAATTTGAGTGAATGTAGCATCCAGCTGATCCATTATTTCAACTGCAAGCATTTTAAAATTTTCAAATTTTTGAACAACAACAGATAATTTGTTTTCCTTGATTTGCTCGAGATCCTTCACAAATTAAGGTTAATTTATCCCAGATTTACGTAGGGTCGTTTTGCAAGATTTGACTTTGTTGAACATGACTTTGTCCAAAGTCTTGTAAAGTATGTCCTTGGCCACATTGTCTAGGTTGTATCTTTTTCTATCATCATTTGTCCATTCAGCTCTGGGTTTTTCAACCATAGCTGGTCTGGGAGCAACATCCTCTTCTCCTTCGTATGCTGTGACTCTCCTTGCAGCTGTGTTCACTTTTAAAATTTGTAGTGGCTCATCTTCTATTACTATCCACATTTCATCGTGTAATGCTGATAGATGAGCATGCGTACGAATTTTCCAATCATCAAATTCCTCAATTGTGAACATAGGGATGCGTGTCAAATTTGCTTCCATGATAATAACTTTGCTGTTTTAAAAATGGCTTTTGAAAGAACAAGTGTTAATAACTTCTTTAAAAGATTGGAGATCTAGTTTAGTAACCAGTGCGGAAGGCTCAATGAACCAACCGCTCTGATACCACTTGTAGGTCCCAAGGGGTGTGAGTGTAAGGTTTAGAAGGGGGGGGGTTGAATAAACCTTACCAACTTTTCGATTTTGTCCTTTTTAAAATAGTTCGAGTTAATTCTTCACAAACTAAGTCTAGATGGACAACTAAGTTGGTTAACCAAATAGAGTTAGCCACTCAGGACTGACGAGTTGTTGATAGAATAACTCACCGCTTAGTCTATAGCTTAACTCAACTCGTGATATGTTTTCAGCGGAAGACTTAACACCCTTGAATTTGGTTTAAATTTGTTTTAACACTTGGTTTTAGCACTTTGTTAAATATCAATTGGATAGCAAATTTATTAGTAGATATAAAATAATATGCAGAATTGAAGTGCTGAAATGTAAATGACACAATAAATTTTATAGAGGTTCGAAGATGGGGTAATTCTTCTAATCCTCTCTTCTCCAACTCCTGGAGGAATCCACTAAGTATTGATCGAGTACAAAGTGGTTATCACCCGATGCAAGTCTTGATCACATAACCGACTTGATCCTTTGGGACTCGACCTGAGATGCCTTGGTCACACAACTGGCGCGTCCGACTCGGCCTTTCTTCACAGGCTTTGCTTGCTACTACTTGCTTGCTCAAGTTTCTTGGATTTGATCACGAAGCCCTCCAATAGCTTGAGACCGGTTCGACCTTGAACCTTTTCGCAATCCCCTCGTGGAATGTAGATCCCTTTGATTCTTCAAATGTTTCCTCTTCAACTCGATTAAAGTCGTCTTTCCTCCACGGGTAAGTGTTGGATTGATTCCCTTCGAAGTTTTGGCTTGAGGATTAAGCTTGAATGATATGAGAATTTTTCTGTAGGTTACATCTCAAATGATAGCTTGAATGTTCGTGGTTCGGATAGTCAAGGTTTTCTTTTCTCAAATTGATTCCTCAGCTTTTATAGTGTTCTTTTGAAAATCGCCCGTTGAAGAGATAGGCTAATTTTCAAAAGACACTTGTGGTCGTTGGCTTGTCTTGTTGCGATCCCTTGAAATTGACATTTCCTCGTATTAAATGATCCTTGACTTTTCGAGTTCTCGACACAGTGCAAAGTGCTTCCCATTGGTTTATTCCTTTTGCACGCGGGGTCGAGCACTTTAGAATATTGCGGCATGGAAGTATTACTTATTTAAGTAACTTTCTTGACTTTCGTACAACGGATCCTTTCGCCGATTGATTGACTTGATCAGCTTCCTTAACTTCCCAGATGACTTCGAGTCGCCTTCCAATCATGGATGACTCATCCGTCACTTCAACTTGAGACTTGGCTATCTTGGGTTGACTTGACTGACACTTCACATAGCTGCATCTCAACTGATCCTTCTCCAGTCAAGTTCTTGTCTTCTCTTCCTTGCCATACTCAGCTGCCTCACAGCGGAGTCTTCATTCTAGTTTCCAGTTGACTTCTTGCATATTTAGGCATAGCTGACTTAACTCAGCTCGAACAACCCTATCTATTACAATGAAAATTACAAAGAAAATGGGGTGCCAACTTTCTAGTCTAAGTTTTACATGGCATTCATCAAAATCTAAACAGTGAATTTCCCAATAGCAGTTCTACGTGAACGCTGAAGTTCTTGATGAAGGCATTAAGTCGTCTGTTCACGGAAAAGAGTTTACCATCATCACCAAGACCTTGCGAGCATTGCTTGTCGTGCCGAAAGGTGTACCGGAAATATTCGCCGAAGTGATGTAAACCTGGCCTTTGCATGGAAGGAAGTGGCCAAACTCGAATGTGTCGAAGGTGGTCTACACAATGCAGACAAAAAGTCTTGAAGGAAGATTATCATAAGCTGCTGGATATTGTTGCCAAGTGTGTAGACATAAAGTTTGGAAGCTTCAATCAGCTGTCCAAAACCAAGCTGATCGTCATGGTTGTGATCATGGAGGAGAAGAAGGTAAACTGGGCTGAGTTTGTATACAACAGACTCTGCCAGAATGTTGGAAACAAATCCTTCAAGGACGATGGATCATTTGGAGGATCTATGGGGTATGGCCTTGTAATTGGCCGACTGATGGAGGTGAAGGGTGTTCCACTCAGACATGGAAAGGCGTTCCATGTCAACAAAAAGATGTTCCGATCAAATCTTTCCGGAGCTCGAAGAGAGCTTATGCCAAGAGGCGGACACTAGTGAGGGGGAATCAGCTGACCCTGAAGAAACAGCTTTCCCTCCCAAGAAGAAAACTGCCCTTGCAGCTGGAAAGAAGACTGCTATCCCAGCAGCAAAGAATTAAACCGCACCTACCCCTGTAGCCGAGTCACCTGCCATTGCAGCCGTGTCTCCTGCCCCTGCAGCCGCGATGGAGAAGGAATCCTTAGTACCTTCTCCAGGAATGAAGAAGAAGAGGACTACCAAGGAAAGAAAGGCAGCTACCTCTAAGACAACCTCAAAGGCCTTTACCGTCGAGGAACCAGAGGAAGTAGAACAAGACATTCCTCTGGTGAAAACAAGAGAAGGAGAAGAATCATCAAGCGTTCAGAGCTTGAGAAAACAGCTGAGTCTGCCATTCAACTGGAACAGATCGCTGAGACAGCTGGAGTAGTAGAGTCTCCAGAAATCATTGATGAAACAACCAAGTCTGCTGAGGCCGATCAGCAGAGGCAAGTCGAAGACCCAGCTGTGGACAAGACAACTGAGGAACAAGAAGCAGCTGAGACAGCTGAATATCCTATCGATAGGGCTGTGTCTCCGCCCGCGACATATGCTGCTGAGGGTGTTGAGCAACAAAGTCTGCTACCCTCCTTTCCTGAGAAAGACGTACAATAGGAAGATGACGACGATGATGTGATTATGCTGTCTCCACCATATCTAGACATCCAAAATCATCTGCGAGAATGGAGGAAGTGGAAGCTGAGTCGCTCAAGGGAACAGTTCCAAAGACCTGAATTTATTGAAGAAGAGGAAGAACTGATGAATTTCCTCGGGTTGACCACAGTGGTCCAGGTACTGGATCAAGAGAACTGCCTAGATATCTTGCAGATCTTCAAAGAAAAGGAGAAGGAAAGATTGGCAGAGGAAGCTGAAGCTCGTGAGAAAGCCATCATTTGTCCTCTCACTGGAACCACTGATCATACTCATCCTCATCATGACATACTCTCAGAAAGTGATGAGGATTTGGATCCCGCTGCTGCTACAGAGACGTTGGAAATACAGCAAGCCATACGGGAATCCAGGATCCTACATGAGCAACAGCTGATGGAAGGACCAGGAGAGTCTTCCAAATCCCAGCTGGAGATTGACCCTTTGGGAGTGGTGCGGCAGATTGCCACTGTCATTGCTGCAACCACTTCCCCAGCTCACTCTGAGGAATGTTCTAAGGGAACTGGCGATGAAACTGGGAACTTGGGGACCCAAATTGAGCCAACCCCTATTGAAGGTGTCTTACCACCTACCCCAACGGATGAACACTCACAGGAAATAGTCGGGAGTTTAGAGAAGAGTGACCCCAACCCAAGTCACTCAGCTGGTGTGCTAGCTAAGGGGGAAACTCCCTCTACTACAACTAGGTCGGAGGATGCTGCAGATGACTCCACAAAGAATCTACGAGACGAAGTGGAGAAGGAACAACAAAACGAAACACAACAAAGTTGTCACCTTGTGGCTCGGACAATTGAGATGTCTCACTGAAGTGCCAATCGCTCTGCAGCCGAGGACGCCGCCGACGCAATCGAGGCCTGAGAATGGATCGCCCTGGGAGTTAACACTCTGGGCAATGAAAGTGCAATCCACGGAGTTGAGACTCCTGTGGATGCCACCTCAGAAGACCCTAAGACAGCTGAGTCTGTCGAAGGGATTGTCCAAGGCCTTGCTGCGGTTGAGACTGCAAGAGGTGCTGAAGGCCTACGGGAGGTTGAGACTTCCCGAGGTAAATAGACAGAAATGCAGAACATTTCTCCTGTTATCATTGATGCATCTGAGAAGGAGATAAGTGCCCTTCATGATTCCCAAGACAACCCTGACATAACTTTTCTAGATCTCGAAGGTGAAGATGAAGCTGAGTCATCCCCGTTGAAAATCCAAAAGACTCAGCTGAGGATGTTCTTCCAAGCACGAGTAAGTCAGACCTCAAGGCTACTCGTCAAACATTCACTTTTGATGATGAGCCACCCCTTCAAGTCTCATGATCTTCCGATGACGCCACTGATAAGGCTGAGGACCAGACAACTCAAATGGAAAAACCAATCGAGACCGATTTAAGCCGTTAAGACAATCGAGGCTCGGCCAGTGGGTCCATACCACAATGCACTCCCACTGAATCAAAGTCAACTGCACAGGCTCCCAACGCTGCAGCAGAATCAACTCAACCGGGCACATCACGGCCACAAGTCACTGTTGAACATATTTCCTATGTCCGTGATGATACGTTTGAAGCAACGTTCCCCTTCTCACTAGAGCTGCCTAATCTTGATGAATAATCAGCTAGAGAGTAGAGACGCTTCCATGAACCTGATCCAGTTATTCCCACAGATACCATCGTCCCAGCAAATTTTGATTTTGATGCTGCTTGGCCGCCAGCTGAGACAAAGGTGACAGCTGAGGTTCGAGAGGTCTTCAAGGTAATCTTTGCAGAGATTGAGAAGATGGAAAGGCACCAGGCCTCATTGGATATGCGGCTGGATAACAGAGATGCAAATCTTACAGCCGATCTGCGTGGAATAGTGTTCAGAATCAGGGAATGGTGGCAACAACAATAGACAATGCGTGTGGAACAGGTTTGATACTTTAAGGCATTGTACAATAAGATGCCGACGGGAGCTGATAATGCTTGACGACATGAAGAGGAGGATGCAAGAAAATATTTATAGGATGCATGCCTCCCACAACAACACCGAAATGGGCTAACTGCGATAATTTCACAGAAAGAACTCGCGCGTCGAGGAAAACATGAATAACAAATTCGGTCTTTCTTATGGCTGAAATGAAATCGGTGGCAGCCAGTCTAAACCCACCCGCTCAGTAATTCAACACCATACTCCGCAGCAGACTCCAAACCGAACTCGGCCTATCAATCGCCTAGACTTTATGCTCGCAGGTATGTTCCCAGGGGTTCCTCTCTCATTTGATGATTCCAAAAAGGGGGAAGAGGAATCCCAGAAGATGCTAAAGGGGACGATTGGTGAGAAAGAAAAGGGAACAGCTGTTGCAGAAGGGAAAGTTACAGATGTTGAGAAGAAGAAGGAGAAGGGAAAAGCAGTTGAGGGGGAAGGTTAAAAGGATATGACCTTAATGGTTGCTAGAACCCCTCAACAAGGACTTGTCATAGCTGACATCATCAGCAAATTTCCAGTGACTCTGCCGCTCCAACACTCTGCTGTGCCCATGTCTGAGAAGAGGAAAATCGTAGAAGCAGAGATGAAGAAGGTCGAAAGAAAAATGGATGACCGTGCGATGGACATATTGAAACAATACGGAGGGATTCCGGTAGGAAGAGACACTGATACCATTTCAAACATCGGAAACGAGCCTAGATCTGTTGATGAATTCAAGACGCTCGAATCCGAAGGATACTTCGAAGTCATGACTATAGCCCAAGCCTGGGACTTGTATTGGGAAAAAAGGCCTCAAGCTATGCGAAGAAGCTGACAGCGAGACTCTAGCGATCACTCTGCTGGAAAAAGAAGGCCCCGAAGACAATACACACCGGAGGAAGAGGTAGAAAGTGGAGGAAGAGGTTTAAAACCTAGACCTCTACCCAAAAACATCGAATACATAGATCTAGGGAAGAAATAAGGGATCTATTGGGCTGGATATGATGCCATAGCAAATCTGGAAGTGGCAAGGAAGAATGCTGACTATGTCCGGAAGGATCAAGAAGAGAATAAGAGACAAAATCAGCTGTGGGAAGAGAGTCGAGAAGACAAGAAAAGAAGAGAAAAGAAAAAAGCAGAAGAGCCTAGAAGAAAAAGAAAGCAAATCAAGATGAGAAGAAGAGAAAGAGAGCAGAGGACAAAGAGTCAAGAGGAAGGAAAGGGAGGCGTCAAGGCGATGAAGTATTCTTTGTCCACCCCTTCATGTATTTTTCTTTGTAAATGCATATGTATGTAAGTCTTACAGTGACGTTGAATAAGAATTTGGAATTTCTATATTTTTGCGTAGATATAGAATGCTATGTTTGCTCTGATACACTTTGTAAACAGCTGTGTAAAGGACAAGAATGTTATGATCAATAAAAAAAAGACCGATTCTATGCATACATTCTCTGTTTCTACATTGTGGCAAGGAAGAATGCTGACTATGTCCAGAGGACTGAAGAAGAGAATAAGAGACAAAATCAGCTGTGGGAAGAGAGTCAGAGAAGACAAGAAAAGAAGAGAAAAGACGAAGCTGCTAGAAGAGCCTACGAGAAAAAGAAAGCAACTGAAGATGAGAAGAAGAGAAAGAGAGCAGAGGACAACAGAGCTGAAGAGGAAAGAAGGAGGCAGCGAAGGCGATGAAGTGTTGCTGTCCACCCCTTCATGTATTTTACTGCTGTAAATGCATATGTATGTAAGTCTTCTGTACGTTGAATAAGAATTTGGAATTTCTATATTTTTGCGTAGATATAGAATGCTATGTTTGCTCTGATACACTTTGTAAACAGCTGTGTAAAGGACAAGAATGTTATGATCAATAAAAAAAAAGACCGATTCTATGCATACATTCTCTGTTTCTACATTGTCTGTATGTATCTTTGCTATCTACATTTTGTATGAATGTTTTAAGTTTTGGCATCATCAAAAAGGAGGAAATTGTTGGGAAATTTATTTATAGATTTTGATGAATGCTATGTAAAACTTAGACTAGAAAGTTGGCACCCCATTTTCCTTGTAATTTCCATTGTAATAGATAGGGCTGTACGAGATGAGTTAAGTCAGCTATGTCTGGATACGCAAGAAGTCAACTGAAGACTAGAATGAAGACTCCGCTGCGAGGAAGCTGAGTGTGGCTAGGAAGAAAAGTCAAGAACTCGACTGAAGAAGTATCAACTGGGATACAGCTGTGAGAAGTGTCAGTCAAGTCAACTCAAGATAGCCAAGTCTCAAGTTGAAGTGGCAGATGAGTCATCCAATGATTAGGAGCTGACTCGAAGGCACCTGGGGAAGTTAAGGAACTGCAGTCAAGTTAAGACAACTGAAAAGAATCAGTTGCACAGAATTCAAGAATATTACCTAAACAAGTAATACTTCCATGCTGCCATGTCTTAAAGTGCTCAGTCACAGAAGCGTGCAAAAGGAATAAACCAATGGGAAGCACTGCACCTTGTGTCAGACTCTGAAAAGTTGAATGTTCATTTAATACGAGGAAATGTCAATATCAAGGACTACAACAAGACAAACCAACGAACACAAGTGACTTTTGAAAATCAGCCTATCTCTTCAACGGGCAGATTTTTGAAAGTTTACTATAAAAGGCTGAGGAATCACTTTGAGAGAAGGTTACCTGAACCACGAACATTCAAGTTATCATTCGAGCTGTAACCCGCAAAATATTCTCAAGTTATTCAAGTAAATCCTTAAGCCTAAATTTTGAAGGAAATCGATCCAACACCAAGCCGTGAAGGAAAGACAACTTCAAACTATTGAAGAGGAAACTTCTGAAGAATCAAAAGGGGTCTACATTCCAAGAAGGATTGTAGAAGGTTCAAGGTCGAACCAGTCTCAAGTTATTGGAGGGATTCGTGATCAAATCCAAGAAACTTGAGCAAGTGGGTGTAGTAGCAAGGCAACTCGCCCTGTGAAGAAGTTCGAGTCGCACGAGAAGCCATTTGTGTGACCAAGGCATCTCAGATCGAGTCCCAAAGGATCAAGTCATTTGTGTGATCAAGACTTGTATCGGACCGATAACCACTTTGTACTCGATCAATACTTAGTGGATTCCTCCAGGAGTTGGAGAAGAGAGGAGTAGAAGAAGTACCCCATCTTCGAACCTCTATAAAATTTTCTTGTGTCATTTACATTTCATCATTTAATTTCTCGCATATCATTTTATGTCTCTGCTGATAATTTGCTATCCAACCGATAATTAACAAAGTGCTAAAACCAAGTGTTAAAACAAACTTAAACCAAATTCATGGGTGTTAAGTCTTCCATTTGAAAATCTCATCACTGCCAAGTTAAGGTTTAGACTAAACAAATTTGAATTATTCTATCAACAGCTCAATCGAGTCTGTTGAGTGGCTAACTCTATTTGGTTAACTAACTTAGCTGTCCCTCAAGGACTTAGCTGTGTATTTAACTCTGTAATTATTTTAAAAGGACTAAAATCGAAAAAGTTGGTAAGGTTTATTCAACCCCCCCTTCTAAACCTTACACATACACCACTTGGGACCTACAAGGCAGCTCGACCGAGGAGGGGTATTTAATGTGAAGGACATTCCCTGACTTAGCCATTAAGACGACCGGGTTTTAAGGCATAAATGAAGGGCAGGTTAAAGGATTGCCTGCCAAGAAGTAAGTATGCTTAGGGGGAGACCTGCCAGAAGTGACCCGTATGGAAGGGAGACCTGTCAGGGAAGTAACTCTGCATGCTGAGGGAAAAGACTAATCAAGGCCCAACCACTGGGCGACACGTGGAGCCCCTAAGGAGGAAGGAAGGGGCCAAATTTAGGTATAAAAAGGGGTATTCTTATGCCAAGGAGAGGTTAGACTTCAGATCATATATTCACTTTTATAATTATACACTTAAAACATTGTTCAATATTCTTCTCTTCCACTACCTGACTTTAGCATCGGATTGCCGACGTTGGAGACCCCTCCGGTTTAGGCATTGCAGGTATAGCAAGGAGCGGAAGTTGGAGCCTTGATAGTCCAGCTCATCTAGGACAAATCAAGTGGCGTCGTCTGTGAGAAATTCTGAGTTCAAGACGTGAGTATGAGTGGATCGGGAACAAAGGGTAAGGAAACTCTGCTGGCACTAGAGGGGGTGGATGTGACGCCTAGTATGACGCCTGGTATCTCGGGGAGCACTCTGGAAGAATCATTGCTTAATACCCCTGGCGTGACCCTTGGGTCTTTCGTGGATCGGTTGCCAAGTGTGAATCTGAGTGAGGAATTTGCAGGGGAAACCTTGCATTTCACGAGGGGACAGTCGACTAGTTTAATTTCCAGTGCGGTGTCGGAGGCGAGGGCGCAAGAGCATACACCGGTTCGCCCTTTGGCAGAACCTCTCGATCGTCCAGAGGGAGTAGCCCAGCAAGGGGAAGAGGCCTTGAGGGAAGGTAGAAAGGAGGAAAGATGGGAGGAAATACTCAAGGAGGTAAGTGAGCTGAAGCAGAGAGTATCATGGAAGGAGGTGGTTAGGAGGGGAATCCCTTTCAGAGCCTCGGTGATGGCAGATGAATTGCCAACCAATTTCCGCTCTTTAACCTACTAGTATGATGGGACTACTGACCCTTGGGAGCACCTGTGTAGGTTTGAAAATTCGGCTTTGCTGCATAGGTAGTTGGATGGGGTGAAGTGTCGGGTGTTTCTTACCACATTATCTTAGTCCGCCCAACAATGGTTTAGTTAATTACCGGCGGATTCCATAGCATCCTTTGGAGAGTTTAGCTCGGCTTTTCTGCATCAGTTTTCTAGTACAAGGAAACACCAAAAGACATCACTAACGCTTTTTAGGGTAAAGAAATCGGAGGGTAAACCCCTAAGGGATTATGTTAAAAAGTTTACGGTAGTGGCGTTGGAAGTACCCTCCGCGAACCAGGAGATCTTGACCAGCGCACTTACTCAGGGACTGAAGGAGGCAGATTTCTTTAGGTCTCTGGCGAAGCGAGCGGCTAGGGATTTTGATGACGTGTTATCCAGGGCTGAGAAGTACGTTAACTTGGAGGAAGCCTAGAAGGGCAAGAAGGAAGAACTCTGGTACAAGAGGAAGGAAAGGGTGGAGGTGCACCAGGATGTGGCACCCAAGCGGTTTCGGGAGCAAGAAAGAAGGACTAGACTGGTACCACGAGTAGGTGAGCCTCGGGCGTATACCCCTCTTGTGGCTTCAAGGTCACGGGTTTTGATGGCAATAGCTGGGAATAAGGACCTGAAATGGCCCATGAACTACTCTACGGTGCCCTCTCGGCCCAAATCAAAGTTCTTCTGTGAGTTCCATAATGATTTTGGGCATACCACGGATGAATGCTGACATCTGAAGGACGAGATCGAAAGGATGGTTAAGAAGGGGTGGCTAGCTGGTTGGGTGAAGATGGATTAGGGGCAAGCTAGTAACGCGGTGGCGAATAGGAATCACCAACCCCCGGCTAAGGGGAGGGGGCAGGGGAAACGCTGGAGCCGGTAAGGATGACCACCCTCCGCGGGGAACCATAAACATGATAGCTGGAGGACCAACTGATGGTGATTCCAATAGGGCTCGGACGGCACACGCGAGAGGAGAGGTACGACCCATCATGGAAGTAGTAGCGGTGTGGGAGCCTGTTGTTTCATTCGGGGCAGAGGATCAGAGGGGAGTATCCCCATCGCATAACGACGCCTTGGTCATTAGTGACACCATAGCTAACTTTGAAGTAGCCCACATCATGGTGGATACGGGTAGCTCAGTCAACGTGTTGTTCTACGAGGATTACTTAAGGATAGGGGTGGAAATGGAAGTGAAACCGGTGGAGACAGCCCTGTTCGGCTTTGGAGGGGGAGTAGTAGAGCCCATCGGGCAGGTGATCTTACCGGTCACCATCGGAGAGCAGCCGCATCGTAAGACGCGTATGGTTAGTTTTCTCGTAGTTGATTCATTCTCTACCTATAATGTCATTATTGGTAGACCTGCTTTAAATGCGTTCCGAGCTGTCGTTTCTACATTTCATATGAAATTAAAATTCGTCATGGAAGATGGTGTGGGGAAAGTATTGGGAGACTATTAGGTGGCCAGAAAGTGCTATGTGGAAGCGGTAAGGAAAGGAGAACAAAAAAAATCTAAGCGGAAGGAGGTGGAAAGCGAAAGGGAGACTAACCCGCTTAAAATGACAAAAAGGAAAGAAAAGGAGGAACCTGACTTGATGAGAGTAAAACCGCAGGAAGAGCTGATGAGTGTAGAGCTGGTGGCAGGGGACTCTACTAAGATGACTCGGATAGGGACGCAATTGGGACCCGAGGTGGCGATGGCGATCACATCTTTCTTAAGGGAGAATCTCGACGTGTTTGCCTGGAGTGCAGAGGACTTGGGGGGAGTAGATTCGGAGCAGGTAACACATCACTTGAATGTAGACCCGAAGAGGAGGCCAGTTAAGCAGAAAAAGAGACCATTTGGATGGGATAAGGATAAAATTATACAAGAAGAGGTGGATAAGCTGCTTAAGGCAGGCCATATTAGGGAGATCCAGTTCCCCGAGTGGCTGTCTAATGCGGTGCTGGTACCCAAAGGGGATAAGACGCGGATGTGCATCGACTTTCGTGACCTTAATAAAGCCTGCCCGAAAGACCATTACCCCTTGCCCCGTATAGATCAGTTGGTGGATTCAACAGCCGGGTATGAGCTCTTAAGCATGATGGATGCATATCAAGGATATCACCAGATATGTCTTGCAGTGGAGGACCAGAAAAAGGGGAGCTTCATTACCTCTTCCGGCACCTATATGGTCATGCCCTTTGGCTTAAAAAATGCGGGGGCTACTTACCAGAGGCTAATGGATCGGATGTTCAAGGAACAGTTGGGTAGGAACATGGAAGTTTACGTGGACGACATGCTGGTGAAAAGTAGGTCAGCCACGACGCATGTGGCAGACCTAGCAGACCTAGCAGAGACGTTCGTGGTGTTAAGAAATTTTGGGATGAAGCTGAATCCTACTAAGTGTTCTTTTGGGGTCAGATCTGGAAAGTTTTTCGGATATATGGTGATCGAGCGATGGATAGAGGTGAATCCGGAAAAGGTTAAAGTAGTGATTGACATGGCTTCGCCTACCAGTATCAATAAAGTACAACAACTCAAAGGTCGAATATCTGCGCTGAGTAGGTTTATCTCCAAATCGGCAGAGAAAGGTTTCCCATTCTTCAAGGTATTGAGGAAGGTGAACAAGTTCGAGTGGACGGAGGAATGTGAAAAGGCCTTCGGAGAGTTGAAAGCATTCTTGTCTAAATTGCCCCTACTAACCAAACCGATCCCGGGGGAGGACCTTTTCCTATATCTGTCGGTAGGGGACAATGCGGTGAGTTTGGTGTTGTTAAGGAAAGAACAGGGTAAGCAGATGCCCATTTATTATGTCAGCAAGCTGCTGCAGGGGGCAGAATTGAGATACTCCGAAGTCAAGAAAGGAGGGCTAGCATTGGTGGTGGCTGCGAGGAAGCTTAGGCCGTATTTTCTTTCGCACAAAGTAGTGGTTCTCACAAACCTGCAGATAGGGAGGATAATGGACAAGCCTAAAACGTCGGGCATAATGATTAAATGGGCTATTGAAATGGGAGAGTTCGATATGGAATATCGTCCTCGGACAGTAGTAAAAGCGCAAGCACTAGCAGATTTCTTGCAAGAACTGATGCACCCTGAGGCTGAACTCGGAGCGTGGCTCTTGCATGTGGATGGATCTTCTTCGACAATCGAGTGTGGGGCTGGCATAGTACTAACCAACCCAAAAGGAGAAGATCTGGAGGTAGCAGTGAAGTTTGGGTTCAGGGCCTCTAATAATGAAGCAGAATATGAGGCACTGGTAAGGGGAATGCGCATGGCCGTGAACCTGGGGGTCAAGTCCCTGAGGGCCTACTCTGATTCAATGTTGGTCACGCATCAGGTCAGTGGAGATTTCGAAGTAAGAGAGGAGTGAATGGGAAGGTTTATAAGGATAGTGGGAGAGTTGGCCAAACAGTTCACTTTGTTTAAATTAGAGCAGATCCCTAGGGAGGAGAATGTTAAGGCAGATCACTTATCCAAAATAGCTAGCTCGGCCACAGATTGTGGTACGAGAACAATTACTGTGTTGTCGGATAACACTTGCGTCTTGGGGCAGGATGTTTTGGTCTTGAATGAAGGGGCCGATTGGAGAAATGACATACACAAATATTTGGTGCAATCTATCCTATCGGAAGAAAAAAGAAAGGCATCTAGAATCCAAGCAAGAGCGTTGGGATACTGTTTTATTGGAGGGGTGTTGTATAAAAGAGCTTTCTCACAGCCATTCTTGAGATGTCTGAGCAAAGAGGAAGGAGCTTATGTTCTCCGGGAGCTGCATGAGGAGCTGTGGGTCTCACGGTGGGAGAGTTGTTAGCACAAAAGGCTAGAAGGGCAGGATATTTCTGGCCAGGATTAAAAGAAGATGCGCAGAAGGTAGTAAAAACTTATGAGAAGTGTCAGAAGCATGGACCCCTTATCCACCAACCGGTTGAGTTACTAGGAGTGATGAGCTCCCCTTGTCCTTTCGCGAAATGGGGTATCGACATAGTTGGGCCTTTTCCCATGGCTTCGAGATAGAGGAAGTTTCTGGTTGTAGCAGTGGACTATTTCAGTAAATGGGTAGAGGCAGAACCCTTGGCAAAAATTGCAGAGGACAACATGATGGACTTTATCTGGAACTTTATAGTAAGTCAGTATTGCTGGCCGAGGGATCTAGTTTCGGACAACGGAACGCAGTTTTAGGGCAAAAGAATTAGGAGTTGGCTAGCAGGAATGAAGGTTACACAACATTTCACATCTGTAGCACATCCCCATGCCAATGGGCAGGTGGAGGTCACGAACATAACTTTGGTTAGGGGCCTGAAAGCTAGATTAGAGCGAGCTGGAGGAGGATGGGTTGACAAGCTACAATCTGTACTTTGGTCGTATAGGACTTCACCTAAGGAGGCTACCAGGGAAACACCTTTTAGATTGGTGTATGGAACAGAAGTTGTTATCCCCGTGGAAATAGGAATGGAAACACATCGAGTGCGTAATTACGAGAAAACCTATAACAACGAGCTGATGAGGGAAGCTTTAGACGAATTGGAAGAAAAAATGTAAAGGGTTAATCTGAGAATGGAAGTGAACCGGACGTTGATGAAGTCAGCTTATGATAAACAGGTCAGGAAGTGGAATTTTCAAGTGGGGGATTTAGTGCTAAGGCAGGCGGATGCGTTAAAGAAGAGAGACAAGCTAGAGAGTAACTGGGAGGGGCCTTACAAGGTGGTGAAGGTCATCAGAGGAGAAGCATATGAGCTGGAGGATCTGGAAGGGCGTAAGGTGCTTAGGCCTTGGAATGTGTGTTATCTAAAGAAGTTTCATGTTTAAGAATGTATATGCGAATGAAAGTATGAGGGCCTAGGAGCCCATAGTGTTTCCTTTTTTGTTGTTTGTACCTTGTTGAAGTTAAAGGAAAGCGCATCTTTTGTTAACATTGCCCAGTTCATATGTCAAATTCTTAATAATTATTAAACCCTGGTCTGGGAGAGCTGAAGCTCGGAATCCCATCAGGTCTTAAGTTTCGAGCTGAACGTTCAACTTAAGTTTACCACAATTAAACCCTGGTCTGGGAGAGCTGAAGCTCGGAATCCCACCAGGTCTTAAGTTTCAAGCTGAACGAACGTGATGACGCCCGAGCCGAGCTGGAAGAAGTTAATCCACGCCATCAGCCTAGCACACATCTGAGTGGAGGGCCTACAGGTGACGTCAGTAACGGTGCGCGGTGACACGTCATGAATTAGGCTTGCCCGCTACCAAGCCCAACCACAGCATGACTGCCGAGCCCCGACCCCCGAGCCCAAATTTCAGCGGGAAACGCATGCGCGTCAGATTCATAAAAATAACCATTTGCCCATACTTGCCCATGCTTAGTGCTTTATTGGTATCAGAAACTGCCACATGTTAGAAAGTTATAGAGAGGAGTCACCAAGTGGCAAGAGTTGGCTGACATGCACGATTAGAGAGGGACATGTGTCCTTTTCTAATTATTTTACTGATTAGTGATTGATTAGTGCAAAGATGACTGTTGAAAACCCACTTACTCGAGGGGTATAAAGATCCTCATTTTAAGAGGAAAAGGGAGAGAGAAAAATACAGAGAAAAGAAGACATGTAAACGCGAGATTGTAAGAAAGACCGACCCTAATAATTCGGCTCGGCATTACGCAAAAAAGGCAGAATTAGCCATAAATAAACGCGTATTACGCATACTTATATTTCCACGTGTTAAATTTCTTATATATTTTGTTTGTTGACCAAAACGCACGTCAACAAATTGGCGCTAGAAGGAGGGCCCGTATTGGTCCAGTCAGAGTTCCAGGCAAAAGCAAGTTAAGTAAAAACCAGGTAAAGTGCAACGTTTATCTTTTTCGTAATAGCCAAAATGAGTCAACAATCGAGAAATGCTCGTTTGACTGAAGAACAACACCCTAACAACCAAACTGGCCAGACTACTAATGGTCAAAATATGCTCCAGACAGAAGCATGGAGCACTACTTTATTTCCTTTCGCTCAGCTAATTGCCAACCCAACTTTTGTACAACAAATGAACCAACTCATATCACAAACTCTCGCTACCACAAACTCTCAGGCATCTCCTCCACTCCTTGTAAATACTAACCCACTCAATCCACAACTAAATGTTAATATCAATCCTCAAGTCCCCGGACTTCCTCATAATGAAGCCCAATAAGCCGATTCGAGTAATGAACAGGTCCGTATAAAATCATGTGAAGCGGCCGCGAGAAGATGAGGAGGGGCAAAGTCATGTAGCGGAGTCAATACCGGAGCCAACACGACATCGCCATGCCCACTCGGTGTTCGCCGGGCAACTGGGAGTTGATCCTTTTCACCCGGCTCGATCAATAAGTTCCCGACTCCGATTTCCAGACGAGCGGGAGGCGCTTAGGGTCAATCAGATCCAAGGCCCTAGCCTATGGCAGGAACAAGATGTAGAAATACACCGCCTTCGCCATCATTTGAATGAATTGGAAGGCGGTCGGGCGAAGCAGATCTCGGAGGCCGCCCCAAGCAATGAACCAACCACCTGTTATGTCGCCATTTTCTCCTGGAATCTTGGCGACCCGTTCATAAAATTGAAAATCCCCAGGTCGGTCTCTACAATGGGGAAACCGACCCGACCACTCACGTCCACAAGTACTTAGCATGGATGGAACCTCATGACGATCCTAGTGATGCCATCCTCTGCGCAGGGCCTTCCCATCGACTGCGGGCGACCGAGCCCACCGTTGGTTTAGGACCCTACCACAGGGGTCCATTCGGGCATGGGGGATCTCGGCCTCCGCCTTTACGACGCATTTCTTAACGCGTCCAAAGTCCGAGCCGCACCTAAGGATTCCTCGTGAACATCAAACAAGGGAAGGACGAGCCCACGAAAAGATATATCTCTCGGTTCAATAAGCAAGTTCGAGAGATGGAACCGTGTCGGATGACGCCATTTTAATCGCACCATGGCTGGCCTTGCCCCGAAACTTGGTTTAACTACTCCATCCATGAATCGGGCGACCTCGCACCAAGAATTTTTGGTCCGCGCGGAACGCCATATTTTGTGGAAGAAGCCATGGCAAGTAACCGCCCCGAGCACCGCCGGGGGCGTGAGAAAGACGGAAAGAAGGAATCGGCGGTTGGGCCGGGTCGGGATTTAGACCATTCTCGGAAAACCCGACCACGGATTTAGGGCTCGCCAGGAAGCGCGAGCCGAAGTTGCCGCATTGAGGAGTACTTTGACCCACACTTCATCAGCCATATGGAATAAAGTACAGGGTCTGAATTTGTTACCTCCGGCTCGGCCTTTGAAGGTCAAGCCGACAAAATTAGATTCACGTCGATATTGTGCCTATCATAAATCAATAGGTCACGATACCGATGAGTGCCGAGATCTAATCAGAGAAATTATGCGTATTGTTCGGCAAGGCGGTCTCAAAAGATACGTTCATGAACTACCGCCCCCATTGGCACTGACTCAAGGTGTTAACCCAGAGCGCATAACCAATCCAGCTCTCCTGCCGCTCCAATAGGAAAAGAAAGGCTGATGTCAGACAGGCCGCCCACACCGAAAGACAAGTTCGGGTGGCGGAAATTAAGGAAGGCCAACCCACCGGCCATTTTGTGTTCTCTGATGTGGATGCCGACCAGGTGGTCCACCCTCATTCTGACCCCCTGGTTATTACTGCACCGATTTTGGGTATTCCAGTTCATAGAATTTTGATCGACTCTGGCAGCTACTCATCGGTCATTTACGTCTGAGCCTTTCGAAGATTGAACGTGGATGATAGCTATATCCGTCCATGCAACGATAGCATTCTGGGGTTTGGAGGAGGAAGAATAGTTCCGCTCGGAGAAGTTGACTTGTTCATCCAAATGGGACAGGGGTTGCATAAATGGACCGTCATGACGACATTTAAAATAATCAACGCCGATTCGGAGTACAATGCTATCATTTGGAGGCCATTGCTTTATCATATAAAAGCAGCCGTTTCAATATATCATTTTTGTATAAAATTCCCAACATCTGATGGCGAGGCCATACATAAGGGGAATCAAAGGGAGTCACGAGAATGCTCTCTCAAACTCCGACCGGTGGAGATTAACGTGATGGAACGAGGAAAACCGGTGGGACCACGCAAAGGCGATCCCGACCAAAAGAGGAGCCTGAGCGGAAAGTGGTGATTGTTCGGAGGATAATCCGTGTCGTCGACCGGGAAGGAACCAATAATGGAAGAAAAGCGGCCGGCACCCAAGAACGAGCCAGCATGAAGATGAATTGCCCCTGCAGATCAAAGAGGGGAAGAGTAAGAAAAGATAATGGGCGAAAAAGTAGAACAAAGTTGATACAATCAATGCCGGAAAAGGGGCGCCAATTACGTATTGGTCATGACCTCCTTAACCTTATCGAACCGAGCCGATTGAGTTTTGGGGAATAATCTTGGCGTCTTCGCATGGACTCATGCGGACATACATGCCCGAATTGACCCTAAGCATGCATGCCACCGCCTTAATATTGATCTAACGTTCGCCCAATTATCCGAGAAAAGCGCAAACTAGGCCCCGACAGACAAGCAAAGACCGAGGCCGAGGTTAACAAGTTGATAGATAATCAATTTATCGGGAAGCTCTCTATCCGACGGGTTGCCAATCCTATTTTGGTAAAGAAAAGCAATGGCGATGCACTTTGTGTGTGGATTTTCACCGACATGAATAAGGCATGCCCTAAGGACAGTTATCCATTACCAAACATTGACTATATGGTAGATGCCACGGCGGGACACGAGCTGATGAGCTTCATGGATGCATACTCGGGTTACAATCATTTTTTTCTGCTCGTGGAATTTACTGTTATAAGATGATGCCCTTCGGGTTGAAGAATGCTGGCGCGACCTACCAAAGGTTAGTAAATAAGATGTTTGAGAAAATGATAGGTCGTACTTTGGAAGTTTACGTAGATGACATGCTGGTGAAATCACTGTATATATCTGATCATCTAAACGATCTTAATAAAATGTTTGCTATTTTGAGAGAGTACAAGATGGTGTTAAACCCGAGAAAGTGTACGTTTTGGGTCGGCTCGGGTAAATTTTTGGGGTATATGGTCAGCCAAAGGGGAATCGAAGCTAACCCAGACAAAATAAAAGCCATCATCGATCTAGAACCCCCGAACTATGTAAAAAGGGTACAAAGCCTAACAGGCCGATTGGCCGCCCTTAACCGATTTGTTTCGCGATCCACAAATAAGTGTAAATCTTTCTTCGAAATTATAAAAAAGAACAAAAATTTTGAGTGGACCGAGCAAGCACAAGCTGCCTTTGAATCCCTCAAACAACACCTCTCTTCAATTCCTATATTGCAAAAACCTACCCAAGGAGAGAACTTGTATTTGTACCTGGCGGTATCCGAATACGCCATCAGCTCGGTGTTAATCAGGCTAGATGCTTCTATTCAACACCCGGTCTATTACACCAGCCAAGCGTTACACGACGCCAAGCTCCGATATCCGCCAATGGAAAAGTTGGCTTATTCATTAATCACTGCGGCGCGGAAACTCCGTCCATATTTTCTAGAGCACAAGATTATAGTCTTGACGAACTACCCACTGAAGCAGGTACTACACCGACCCGATACTTCTGGTCGGATGATCAAGTGGGCCGTCGAGCTCAGTCAGTTTGATATTCTATATGAACCACGTACAGCAATAAAAGGTCAGGCTTTAGCCGACTTTGTGGCCGAATTCACACCTTCCATACGATTGGAAGTTATGGAAGACCAAGAATGGAAATTGTTCGTTGACGGCTCCTCCACCGCAGGCCGAGCAGGGGGCGGAATCGTGATAATCGATCCAAATCAGAAATGCTACTGCTCGGCCGTGCGATTTCAGTTCCCCGCAACGAACAACGAAGCCGAATACGAGGCACTTCTGGCAGGCCTAGATATGGCAGCTTCTATGGGCCTAAAACAATTTGTTGGTACACGGTGATTCTCGGTGGTCGTTCATCAAATCAACGGTGAGTACGAAGCGAAAGAGAAAAAAATCGCACAATATTTGGACTTGGTCAAGAAGAGATTGCTACGCTTTAAGACAAAAGTCTTACATGTGCCCCGAGCCGAGAATATGCAGGCAGATGCCTTAGCTCGGCTCGGTTCCAGCCCCCGGACGGATACCATCGCGGATGTCATGTCACACAAATCCCGCCCCGTCACTTGGCGCAAAGAAGATATATGCAACGGAAATCGCGAAAGCGCACTGGATGACCCCAATCATTGAGTATTTAGAAAAAGGAGTTCAACACAAAACAAAGTGAAGCGAGAACACTACGAACTCAAGCGGCTCGGTTTACACTAGTAAACGATGTCCTGTATAAACGAGGATACTCTGTCCCACTCCTGCGGTGCCTTTCCGAGACAGATGCAGATTATGCACTTCGAGAGGTTCACGAGGGAATATGCGGAAACCATGCCAGGGGCCAGACATTAGCCTATAAATTAATACGGCAAGGATACTACTGGCCATCCCTAAGGAAGGATGCAACCGATCTCGTCAAAAGATGCGAGAGGTGACAAAGATTCGCGCCGCAGGTCAGATATCATCCTGAGCAACTTACCTCCGTATTTAGCTCATGGCCGTTTGCCAAATGGGGAATGGACCTTATCAGACCACTCCCCACTGGCAAATGGGGCGTCAAATATGCCATTGTGGCGGTGGATTATTTCACAAAATGGGCCGAGGCGGAGCCTCTGGCGAAAATAGATGAGGAAGAGATTGTGATTTTTGAATGGAAGTCCATTATCTGTAGATTCGGGATACCGCATTCGGTTGTTACAGACAATGGGAAACAATTCGATAACCGGAGGTTTCAAAATTTTTGTGAAGGTTTCCACATTAAAAACCACTTCTCAACTCTATACCATCCCCAGTCGAATGGACAAGTTGAGGCCGTTAATAAAATACTCAAGTATACCTTGAAGGCGAGATTGGAGGAGTCTAAAGGTAATTGGCTAGAGGAATTACCCAGTGTACAATGGTCATACAGAACGACGCATCGAGCGGCCACCGGAGAAACACCTTTTCTTTGGCTTATGGAACCGAGGCGGTGATTCTTGTTGAGATTGGAGCCCTACCCTTGAATTACAAATTTTTCTGAAGACGGCAATGAGGCTGCGCTCCGAGCCGAGCTAGATCTGCTCGAAGAAAAAAGGTGCAGTGCCGAGATGAAAAACGCCGTGTATAAACAAAGGAGTGAGAGGTACTACAATTCAAAAGTAAAGGAAAGGAGATTTGTGTCGGTGATCTTGTGTTGAAAAAGATAACAGTGTTGAACCCGATCCATTGAAGCCAACACAGGATGGCCCATTTCGGGTCAGCAACGTCTTATCTGGTGGGGCGTACGAGCTAGAATATTTGAGTGGAGAAAAATTTATGCATCCATGGAATGTAGCATACCTGAAAAGGTACTATCAATAAAGATCTCGGTTTATGATCCAGATAGGATTCGGGAATTATCCTTTAAATCGATATTCGTGAGCTCTCTAAAGGGAGACGAAATTCTTACTCACCTCGGCTACATGCCGAGGACAGTAAAAATCGCCTCCGCTGAAGAAGCTGAATGCCGAAAAGTCATCTCGGGTACGTCCTTTGCACGCTGAAAAAAAGGCAATCGCCCACAAGGCGGATCTATCCTTCAAAACAAAGACTTGGTTACGCACCGAGCACAAAACAAAGACTTGGTTACGCACCGAGCACAAAACAAAGACTCTATGTACACACCGAGCACAAAACAAAGACTTGGTTATGCACCAAGCACAAAACAAAGACTTGGTTACGCACCAAGCACAAAGCAAAGACTTGGTTACACACCGAGCACAAAACAAAGACTTGGTTACGCACCAAGCACAAAACAAAGACTCGATTTACACACCGAGCATAAAACAAAGACTTGGTTACACACCAAGCACGAAACAAAGACTTGGTTACGCACCAAGCACAAAACAAAGACTCGGTGTACACACCGAGCACAAAATGCAGACTTGGTTTATACACCAAGTATAAAATAAAAAATAAAGATCAAGTCCATATACCGAGTACGAGAGTCAGTTAAAGCGAGTAAAGTCCCTTATTCAGGAGCACTGGGAACCGAGCCCCATACTTGGGAATATAAAAGGAAAAAGAAGACATGCAACAATCTTACAAAAAGGAGAAGAGTCAAGCATATACAAAAAGCTTGAAACACATACACAGGTGAGAAAAAGAAAAGTTCATTTCTACTTCAAAATTATTTACACGGGGGGGGGGGGATCCCATTACATCCCAAGGCACGAGGCCAAGTAATCTACCTACGAATTCATGTAAAAGCTTATAAATAAAAAGGGGCAAACAACACCAAGACTAAGACGGAGGCGGAATTTCAACAACACCACTGGAGGCAACTTCTTCGGCATCCGGAGGAGGTGAGACCTGAACATTGGGGGCCTCGGCAAAGTTCGGACGAAGAGCATCGAGATCAGCCTCCAAAAGTGCCAAATCTTCTTCAAGCTGAGCAACAGTCCGCCCGGCCTTAACCGAATCAAGAATTTCTTTGAGGCTGGTCGCGTGGCCGCAGGTTAACATAAATGCATACTCCTCAGAGTCCTTATAAGCTTCAACGGCCTGTGTACGAGCTTCCTCAACTTGCCGATGAGTAGCCTCTTCGGCCTCTCTGCGCACATCGGCTAGACGCCTCTCCATTTCCTCAGCCCGGGCAACGGCAGCACGTTCCAGCTCGGCAACCTTAGCCCTAAGCTCCTCTTCAGCCCTGCGGGCCTAATCTCGCTCTGCCTCAGCCTTCGCAGCAGCTTCTTTCTCAAAGTTGGCCCGAGCTGTAGCTTCATCTGCCTGGGTCTTTAACGATTCTTGTACCCCTTGAAGGGTAGCATAGGCCTCCTGCAGGTCGCCATGCCGCCTTTCCAGATCGGCGTATTTTTTCTCCAGCTCGCGAGTTCCCCCAATTGCATGCCATAGGAGCCCAATGATCCGCCCAGACATTCCCATGGTGTACTGAATTTGTTCCTCAAAGCTAGTCTCCGAGCAGATTGCTCGATGCCTTTTGTCCAGGCACGAGCTGGGACACTCATTGTGGCCCGACCCGCCTCCGGTAAAACTCTCAACTGCTCCTCCGTCAGCGTGGCGCATCGGACAAACTCCACAAACCATTGAGGGCGTACTCTAATCATTCCCTCACAGTATTCGTCTCTCAACCGATTTGGAGAGATGAAGTGACCTTCCCGGCCGAGGTCATCCGAGAAAGTTCGCGAACCTCCCCGTTCTGGGGCATGCTCAAGATACTTCGGCGCCGTCTGACCAACTCCTTCAGTCTGCCCGGGCTCTTCGATCACAATCCCTCCTCTTCTCCTTTGAAGGAGGTTCCTTACCTCGGAGCACTCCATCGGCGGGACGTTTGCCGGCCCGGATATCTGCTCTCCGAGCCGTCTCCGCATCTGCGGGTTGGGCGGCAGTCGCCCGAGTCCGACGCACGGCCGTGTTCCTCACGCTGCGAAGGCGTGCACACAAATCCAAGCCACGCCCTATAAAAAACAACCACCGTTAAAAGGTCAAAGGAAAACGAAAAACATTTCGAAAGGGAGAGTGTAAGAAATACTATGTTTACCTCGAACGGCAGCCGCACTCGGCGGCTCTGGAGTCCGCGTTTGCCCAATTGGCACGGGCGATCCGCCACAGGATCGGCGGCGCAGAGACGACACGGCTCACTCTGTTGAGGCAGCTGCTCCCAGTGTGGGGCCGTACTTCTTCATTTTCGGGAGGATTTCGCCGAGGCTCTCTCCCGGCCTCCTCCTCCCCTCTCGCCTCGTCCCGAGCCGCCCCTCGGCCTCGAGGTCGCGGCGGAGAGCAGCCTCAAGCCGGCCGGCTGCGGCCAAGTTGGCCTCGTGGCCAATCTCTCAATCCGCTGTCCCTCGATGCCCCGGGCACGGATGTTTTCGACTTCGAATAAAGGTGGCGACAGAGCCCCTTTGATGCCCGGTTCTCTATAAAGGTAAAAAGACGAAAAAAGAAGCAAAGTCAATCACAAAAGGAAACAATAAACAGCAAAAGCAGAGAAAGGAGAAAAGATAGACTTACTGTAACCAAAAACAAAATTTGATGGAGGATGAAGAACAGTTTCCCTTGCTCCATCCTCCACGCGAGCTTGCCACTCGCCGCTCACCGTGAGCCACTTATCTTTCCACTCCTCAAAGATGAAGGAGACCTTCCACTAGGCCGTCCGGATACCCGGTCGGGTCATGCACGTAATACCACCCGATGGATGACGACCCGAGATAAAGGAGTCGCCGCGGATAAAGAGCTTGTTCATCTATTTGAATTTGGGACGAGGATATTTTTATAGGTGGAACATCACGAGGAGGCCGATGATCCTACCCCAAGAAATAGGGTGCACACAGGTCGGATGCATACCCCACTTGCAAAACCACCGCGTGAGGAAAGCCGCGCAAAGTGGAAATCGCAACCCATATAGGAGGTCGTGGCGACAAATATGGCCAAGCAACCTACCGGTGGGTACCGAGGAACCTCGTGCCATCGGTACCCAAAAATTGATGCCACTTGAATACGATACCTCCGCCGGAGCTCTTCCGCCTCCCGGATCATCAGCATGCTAGGGATATCGTTTATATCACACGACGTCCACTGAGGCTCGACACGAAGGCGAGGGCCTCCTCCTTGCCGGCCGTCGCCATTACGATGGCCCATGGGCACTTGAGGCCTCTCGGCCTCGAATCTCCGGCTCCGATGGGTCCATATTCTCTTCTTCCTGGCGATCTCGCCTAAGATCGGCACTGGGATCCTTCGTCGGAACTCTCTCGTGCGATTCGGCCGATACACCGTTCCTTCTAAAAAGCAGTCCATCGGCGCCGGATAAAAAATAGTATGCGTCCGCTCTAAAGACGTTCCACCTCGAGAAGAATCTGGAGAAGATATCGAATGATGCTCGGACTATAAGGCGGAGATGGCCGTCTTTGGTGAGAAATAAAAGAAGGTTCGAGGGGGATCTTCGATTTCAACCTCTACGCTATAACTACGACTCCTACTATCCTCAAAAGAAGACATTTTATAGGTAAAAGGAGAATATTTGAAAAAATACCTCAGTTTGAAGTCTACGAACTTTGGAAGCCGACCGAAATTTCTCGCTTTCGGTTTCAATCGATCTAGCTCAAAGGATAATGGATGCGAAAGTGAATAATGGAGGGAAAAATGGGTATTTATAGATGGAGTTCCTCGATAAACGAAATGTTTATTCAAAAAAGACGCCTTTTCAACCTCAAAAGCCGTCGAAAATGTCGAAAAACGTCACGTCCCCCCACCGACGTAACCGATATGCCTTTTCAATTCTCGCACAAGCATGGTCCAACCACAAGATGCCACGTGTCTGTCATTATGGCACCACAATTAATGCGCGCTACAGGCATTAATCACTACGCGACGGATGTCGGGAATGAACAAAACCTTTGAGAATTCCGTTTCCCATTAAATGTTTATCATTAGCATTAAAGTTTAACTCCGACTTCAAAAATTCTTCTCTCGGAATTAAACTTGGGGGCCTTTGATGATGCCCGAGCCGAGCTGGAAGAAGTTAATCCACGCCATCAGCCTAGCACACATCCGAGTGGAGGGCCTACAGGTGACGTCAGTAACGGTGCGCGGTGACACGTCATGAATTAGGCTCGCCCGCTACCGAGCCCAACCACAGCATGACTGCCGAGCCCCGACCCCCGAGCCCAAATTTCGGTGGGAAACGCATGCGCGACAGATTCGTAAAAATAACCATTTGCCCATACTTGCCCATGCTTAGTGCTTTATTGGTATCAGAAACTGCCACATGTCAGAAAGTTATAGACAGGAGTCACCAAGTGGCAAGAGTTGGTTGTCATGCACGATTAGAGAGGGACATGTGTCCTTTTCTAATTATTTTACTGATTAGTGATTGATTAGTGCAAAGATGACTGTTGAAAACCCACTTACTCGAGGGGTATAAAGATCCTCATTTTAAGAGGAAAAGGGAGAGAGAAAAATACAGAGAAAAGAAGACCTGTAAATGCGAGATTGTAAGAAAGACCGACCCCAATAATTCGGCTCGGCATTACGCAAAAAAGGCAGAATTAGCCATAAATAAACGCGTATTATGCATACTTATATTTCCACGTGTTAAATTTCTTATATATTTTGTTTGTTGACCAAAACGCACGTCAACAGAACGTTCAACTTAAGTTTACCACAATTAAACCCTGGTCTGGGAGAGCTGAAGCTCAGAATCCCACCAGGTCTTAAGTTTCAAGCTGAACGTTCAACTTAAGTCTACCACAATTAAACCCTGGTCTGGGAGAGCTGAAGCTCAGAATCCCACCAGGTCTTAAGTTTCGAACTGAACGTTCTACTTAAGTCTACCACAATTAAACCCTGGTCTGGGAGAGCTGAAGCTCGGAATCCCATCAGGTCTTAAGTTTCGAGCTGAACGTTCAACTTAAGTTTACCACTATTAAAACCTAGTCCGGGAGAGCTGAAGCTCGGAATCCCACTAGGTCTTAAGGTTCAAATAAGAGTATTCGACCTGTTCATTTTTTGATGTTTAAAAAATAAATGTTTTGGTGTGGAGAGCTGAAGCTCTAAACAAACCAAAATTCAGGAGAGCGTCAGAAAAGAGATCATTTAAAGAAGAATAAAAGGCGAGATAATTAGACAAAGCACATATAAAGATCATAAATATAAAATACCCTAGCAGTTCGAAAGCAAGCAAAACAGGGTTCAAACCTGATTAAGCAATTATGGCAGAATCTACTTAAACAGGGGAGAGATAGTAGCCGAAAAGCAGAAAGATACAAAAAACATAAATGGCTGCGAAGAGCCACACAATTGTCCGAGAACAAAACAAGAACTTAAAACAAAGTTCATAAATACAGGCAAAAGAAACAAGTAGAGCTTAATCAAGTAGTGCCCCCGGCCGAAACAGTCGAGCCCTCAGAATTGTTGACCTACTCGCCATCCTGAGCAATGACCTCGGCAGTATCAGTACTCAGCATTTCGGGCTGAAAGCAAGAAGTAGGAGAAACCGGATCAATAGGAGGTTGGGAAGTTGGAGCCTGATCCACAGGGGGGACGGCAGTGTCAGCTTGGCCCTCTAGGGCAACAGTTATGGCATGAAGTTCCAAAAGAACCTCCTCTGTGTCAGGAACGGGCAGCTCATATCCTTTCTCCCGGGCGATACGGGCCATGACTTGGAGACCATGCTCTAGATAAGGAAGGGAAGCTTCATCAATAGCGTCTTGAACTTTCTCAAAATGGAGGAACTGGCTCTTTAGCCTGGGCCCACTCAGCTCACCCTTCAGCCCTCCCCTTAGCCAGGGCCTCCCAAACAGCTCTAAGCTTTTTCTCTTCAAAACGACAGGCTTGAGCGCGAGCTTGGTTCAGGCTCCGCTGGAGATCAGCTTCCAAAGAATCTATTCGGCCGTTAAGAGTCATCAAGCTGTTCTCAAGAGTGGCATTGTGTGCCCGGAGTTCAAGCTCGGCCCTAGAGATCAGGCCACCCTTAACGCTTTTTATGAGAGACCCCATATGAAGAACCATCTAGCAAAGGAAAAGAATAAAGCAATGGTTAAAAGGGCATCGGAGGAGGCAAAATCATAAGAAGTAAAGGTGCTTGTACCAAGAAAGAAACACGTACCTTAGAGGCCAAGCCAACCATACGGATTAGACGGGTCTCAAAATTGGAAGACTCCAGGAGCTCTGAATCTTGGGGAGTGACCAAATTTTGAATCCAGAGGGCACCCCACTCGGGGTCGTGCACCTCCAGCAAGGAGGGCGGCTCGGGAGAAGTAGTAGTAAGGTCCGGAGCGGTGGCTTGGGTTCGGCGAGTGGGACGAGAGGCACCAACGGCTGAGCTAGCTAGCTGTTTGCCCTTGCAAATGAGGTCAGCAGGGGGCGAAGAGCTTTGGGAATGATGACTAGGAGGCTCAGGGCGAGAAGATGCGGGGAGTTCAACCCGAGGAGGTCCTGTCAATGGAGGGGGACCTTGCCCCTCGGGGTGAATCGACTGATTGGAAGCCTTTCGGGCACGGACGCGCGCAACAATGCGTTCATTCATCATTTGATCTGCGAAGGAAAACAAAAGCATATTAGAACCAATAAGAATTACACAATAAGGGAGAAGTGCTAGCAAATACCTAAAGAACAAGGCAAGGGAAGGGCCAGGGGGCTGAGTTGAAAATAGTGAAGCAAGGACCAAGTTTCAGTCAACAACTGGGCATGATAGGGATCGGAATTCAGGCGCCAAACCAGAGCCTCCGAAAAGGAGGACAGCTTGGGCGGAGGGCCCTGGTGGGGCAATTCCGTGATCCACTTGGTGGGGAAAGACCAAGGATCTGGAGCAGAAATAAAGAAATATTTCTTCTTCCAAGCCTTGTTAGAATTAGGAATCCCATCTATGAATCTGGCAAAGCCCCGAGAAGTGAAATAAAAGAGGCCAAGGGGGTTAGGCGGCTTGGCATGATAGAAGTCACGCCAGAGCTGGGTAGTAGGTACCTCTCCCACATAAGAAAGGATCATGAAGAAAGAAAGTAACAAACGAATAGAATTAGGAACAATTTGGGACAGGGGAACGCCGAACGATTTAGAAATACGGCATAGGAATTCGGGTACGGGAAATCTCAAACCTGCCTCCAATTGTTCCACAAAAAAGGTTATGTATCCCCTAGGAGGATTGTAGGGCCAGGGAGCCGAAGGCGGAAGGAACAAGGAATGCAGGCATTAACTCGCAGGTTCTCTAGGCTAGTTTTGGACAAAATGCTTTGAAGATTGGGGTAAGCAAGGTGGGAGATAGAAGCCATAGATTAGGGATTGGAGCAGGAAATCAGTGCTTGGTTAAAGGTAGGAAGAAAGAGGAAGAAAAAGTTAAAACAAAAAGAAGAGAGAAGAGGACTTACTTGAGCGGCTGGCCATGGAAGGAGCTGTGTTGAAGAAGAGGAAGAAATGAGAGGGCTGCTAGAAGGGAGAAAGATGGGGGCAGTTCCCCATTTAAAAGTGGTAGAAATCTTAAACGCTAAGAAGAAGATGAAAGGGAATTGAAGGATGACCGTAGGATCGGGGGGCAAATCAACGGTTGGGGAGTGAAGATAAGAAGGTGATGGGACAGATGGGACACGTCATTATGAGCGCGAAGTACGAAGCGGCGGCTAAAATTCAAAATGAAACCACCTCGAAATTGCCGCCCAAAAAGCCTTGGGAAAGTAGTAGACTTACTCTAGTGGACAGACTTACCGCCTTAGTCCACATAGAGTAGGGGGAGTAGTTGATCCGGCCCAATTTAGGTAGAGACAGGTCTGCTTATGGCAGGTCTACCTATAGCCTGATCTTACCAAGGAAGGGAAAAGCCCAAGCAACTCAACCTACCTTCTTTAGGGATCGAGATCATTCCAGAAGGTCCTGCAAGGATAGGGAGGCTGTTTGGGGAAGACTGCAGCGGCATTTAATAGTCAAGTACGGTTGAGAATGACATAAAGGAAAAATCGCGTGAAATGATGGATAGACGGCGGCATTAGTGACTAATGATAAGACATAAATGTGGGAGGCAGCTCGACCGAGGATGGGCATTTAATGCGAAGGACATTCCCTGACTTAGCCATTAAGATGACTGGGTTTTAAGGCATAAAGGAAGGGCGGGTCAAGGGATTGCCGCAAGAAGTATGCACAGGGGAGACTCGCGGAAGTGACCGTATGGAAGGAGACTGTCAGGAAGTAACTCGCATCCGAGGAAAAGACTAATCAAGGCCCAACCATCGGGCGACACGTGGAGCCCCCAGGAGGAAGGAAGGGGCCAAATTCAGGTATAAAGGGGGTATTCTTATGCCAAGGAGAGGTTAGACTTCAGATCATATATTCACTTTTATAATAATACACTTTAAACACTGTTCAATATTCTTCTCTTTCACTACCTGACTTCAGCATCGGAGTGCCGACACCGGAGACCCCTCCGGTTTAGGCATTGCAGGTACAACAAGGAGCGGAAGTTGGAGCCTTGATAGTCCAGCTCATCCAGGACAGATCAGATAACTTGGCCAAATATTCTTTCAATTCTTCAAACGCCGTTTGACATTCATCATCCCAAGTGAATTTCCTGGACTTCGCTCCGCTGACTTTCCTGTCAAGCTCTGCACATCCTTCACATCCCGAGGTGGAGCCATTTCTCTAATTTCTCTCACCTTCTCGGTATCAGCCTCAATCCCTTTCTCAGATACCATGTAACCTAGAAATTTACCCGACCTGACCCCATATGCGCACTTCTTTGGGTTCATCTTCATTCGGTATTTCCTCAATGTATCGAAAGTTTCTACTAAGTCCCTGACATGACTCTCAGCCTTCACACTCTTTACTAACATGTCATCAACATACACCTCCATATTCCGCCCTAGTTGATTCCGAAACATCTTATCTACCAACCTCTGATAGGTTGCACCCGCATTTTTCAAACCAAAAGGCATGACCACATAACAAAAAGTACCCAAAGAAGTAATGAAACTTACTCGCTTCTGGTCCTCATTTGCTAGTATGATCTGATGGTATCCCTGCGAAGCGTCCATCATATTGAGTAACTCAAATCCCAAAGTGGAGCCAACAAGCTGATCTATCCGTGACAATGGATAGTAATCGTTCGAGCATGCTTTATTCAAGTCTCGAAAATCTATGCACATTCTCCAATCATCCTGAGTTTTTGGTACTAGTACTGCATTGGACAACCATTCTAGGAACTGTATCTCATGAACATGACCGGCCTCCAATAATTTCTGCACCTCCGTACGTACGATCACATCTTTCTTGAGTCCAAAATTTCTTTTATTTTGCTTTATAGGTCGGTATGAAGGGTTTATGTTCAACATGTGTTCAACTATGCTAGGATCAATACCCACCAATTCCCTCACCGACCATGCGAACACATCCACATTCTTTCTAAGAAACTCAATTAGCTCCTCCCTCAGGTCTTCACTGAGGTGACTCCCAATCTTGGCGACCTTGCTAGAATTGCCTGGCACCAGTTCTATGGTTAGCAACTCCTCATTTGGCATCACGTGCTCCATCGGATCCTCATCTAATTTGATGAGTTTCTCCTTGACCTTACCATCATCATGAGTTACTCCCCTTTCCACCATCTGGAGACTCTCTATGTACAACTTCCTCGCCAAGTACTGATTCCCCTCAACTTCTCTAACCTGGTCATCCACTGGGAATTTGATCATCAAGTGATACACCGAAACGACAGCCTGGAAAAGATTAAGGGAAGGCCTCCCAATCATCACATTGTACGATGAAGGTGCATCCACCACCAGGAATTGCACCATCTTAGTTTTCCTTTATGGTTCCTTGCCCAAAGAAACAAGCAAAGTAACCATCCCCAATGGCTGAATCGAACCTCCAGCAAAACCAACCAGAGACGTATCCATGATCTCCAATTCCACCTACAAATCCATCTGTCTATAACATTCAAAAAATACTATGTCAGCAGAGCTACCTGTATCAACAAAAACTCTCTGAACATCGTAGTTCGCTATGGTTGTTGTGATAACAAGGGCATCGCTGTGGGAGGTTGCAATGCCCTGGCTATCCTTTGGCCCAAACTGAATGTTCGGTCCCACAGACACCTGCTCTACCCTCATCCGCTCCTGAGCACGCTCGGCGGCAGCAACATGTCACGGGCCTAGCCATTTCGGCCCCCACACGATGCCCGCGCGGCGCCCCGGTCCACCCGGGGCCAGCCTATCCCACGAGACAACCACTGGTTTCGCCCTGCCTTGGGCTCATCAGGAATGTGGCTCCAGCATCCGACCAGTTTGGGTAGGGATGGCCAATTCCCTTCTTCACCGTCAAGTCCACGACTAGCGACAAACTCCCCGAACTTAACCGGGTAGGCCTGCCTAAACATCCGAAGGGTCATGTACACGTACCCACAAACCAGCCGACTGAAGCCACATACAGTCATTCACAACACAATCCACCAGTAGTTATAGCGAAAGACACCCCAATGTCACGGGGCGTGACATCCTCCCCCACCCAATATGGTGTACGCCCTCGTACACGGTCTACTTCACCCGAAGTGCATCAACGGCGCCCCCTTGGCGGCCCACACGTGTGCCCCTCGCACACCAATCGCACTCGGAGACCAGAGAGGATTCTCCCAGATGATCGCCACCCAACATGTTCCGCTCCCCTGCCTACTCCACCACCCTCTTGGTAAGAGCGCTTGGCGCAACCACATAATACAAATGTCGGGACGACTCTGATACCACTTGTCACGGACTTGTTCTCTTAACAATGAACCATGCGGCCTTAGCGCTCTTCCGCCCCTCGCGTGTTCTTTCTTAGCCATCTTTCTTACACTTCTTGTAAGCAAGTTTGAGTGAATATACAAGTGTTCTTTCCCAACCATCTTGTGTTCTTTCTTAGCCATCTTTCTTACACTTCTTCACACACTAACACTTTCGAGAGATGCTGACTTAGCAACCGCGAGGGGCGGAAGAGCGCTAAGGCCACACGGTTCATTGTTAAGAGAACAAGTCCGTGACAAGCAGCTGTCACATAACTCTTCCTAGCCCGTCGCGAGTATCCACTATTAAGTTGGTTTTTTACCAACGTATTGAGTATTCTACACTATGATTTTGCATTGTTTTAGGGTATGTTTAGTGTTGTTTGAGTCGAATTCATGTAATTAGTTGTTGTTTGAGAGTTGGGACTAATCTTGGAAGCCAAAATTGGTTAAAAACGATGAAGAACGTGTTTGGAAGGTGAAGATCGCATTTTAGAAGCAGGAAAATGGGAAAAATTGGGTCACAAACGAGCGCCGCAGAGCCAAAACCCCCGCGCCATAGCGCGGGGGTCGAAAATGGTATAGTAGCAAAATTCTGGTAGGCGCTGCAGCGCCCAAAAGTAAGGGCTGCAGCGCCTAAATATACAGCAGCAAGGGAGGACGTGCAGACATGCAGCAGTAGGAGGATGTTCAGGTTGGGCGCTGCAGCGCCTAGGCCAAGGGGCTGCAGCGCCCGGGTGTGCGAGCAACAATTGGCGATCCTCAGGCGCGCAACAGTGCACGACTTTAGCGCTGCCGCGGCGATACGGGCCTGAACGTGGGTAACTTATTCTTTGGGATTTTTGGACGGATTTTGGGGGTTTCAAGCCTGTAAATAGAAGAAGTGACGTACAAGCAATGGGCCAGACATTATTTTGAGCACAACATAAGGCAAGAGACACAAAGCTAGGGTTCGAGACGGCAATTAGAGGCACTTCTCGTCTGGATACAGAGAGATTTCCTTCTCTTTTCTTCTCAATTCTTTCTTTGTTTTTCTTTGTCGATTTCTGAGATGTATAATTATTTCTTTACGAGTTTTTGTACATCCAATATGAGCTAAACCAATCTTTCTAGGGGATTGATGTAACTTACGTTTGAACCTATGTTTTGATTTCCAGTTTATGAAATTCGCATTTTATAAATCTATTTGTGCTATTTGATTCGATTGTATCTGAACTATCTAATCAATAGTTTAGATTGTTTGGCGTGTTTGATTTGACACTCGAGAGAGGTAATCGAACGTCTGGCCATAGAATAGCACAACCTAGGGTTTCATAGAACCGAGAGGTTTATGAATCTTTTGAAGCCGGTGATAGAATATTCATTGAAGAGAATTAGGGTTTAATTTATGATTTTTATAGAGATATCGAAATTAGAAATTGGAACCTAGAATCACTTGGCACTCGAGAGAGGAAGTGATAAACGGTAGGAATATTGGCTTATAGATTAATAACTTGAGATTAACAAACTGGATTGAGAACATATGGGATAACTAGGTGAAATCAACCCTCTAGAATTCATATCTTAAGTGTTTGATTAATTGTCTGAACCAATTGTTTGCTTATTTTTAGTTTTCTTTTTAGTTTAGAAACAATTCATCTCTTTTCGATTTCTAGATAGAATTAAACTATTTTAATTATAGTACTTAGTATAAAATTCGATAACAATCCTTGTGGCCCTACTTTCAAAACCTATACTAAAACTTGACACCGTACGCTTGCGGTAAGAATTTCACGATCATGTTTTTAGCGCCGTTGCCGGGGATTGTTTTATCCAATTTTAAACTATTACTATTACCAAGTAGTCTTAATACTAATCTAGACTAGTTTAGGAATTATAATTTCCTTTTTCTCATTTGAATTTTTTTGTTTATGCGAGATTCTGAAAATACTAATTTGCTTCCTTTTGATCCAGATACTGAAAGGACACTTCGAGCAATTAGAGCAGCAAAACGAGCACAGAATCGAGCAATGGCAGAAGACGGAGACAATGAGAATAACGAAAATCGGGTCGTGAATGTGCCACCACAGCCTGAGGCACTAGAAATGGCAATCCGGGATTACTTTGGCGACCGTGAACGAATTACTCTGGAATTGTGCGCCAGCCCATTAATCCGAATAATTTCGAATTGAAACCGAGCCTCATAAGCATAGTTCAGCAGAATCAGTTTGGGGGGAGTCCAGTGGATGATCCAAATACACATCTGGCCACATTCTTGGAAATTTGCGACACCATCAAGATGAATGGTGTGACTGATGAGGCCATTAGATTGAGGCTTTTCCCGTTTCACTCCGGGATAAGGCCAGGCAGTGGTTACAGACGTTCGCCCACGAGCTGGGATAATCTGACTCAAATTCTTAGCAAAATTCTTCCCTCCCAGCAATACACTCCAACTAAAGAGTGAGATAGCCCAGTTCCAACAGATTGATTTTAAGCCGTTATATGAAGCTTGGGAGCGATTTAAAGATCTGTTGTGAAGATGCCCACAGCATGGCTATGCAGACTGGCCGAGAGTTCAGTATTTTTACAATGGGTTGAATGGGCATACGAGGACGATACTAGATGCAGCATCAGGAGGCACATTGATGGCTAAAACACCGATTGAGGCCTTACTTCTACTTGAAGAAATGACCACAAACAGCTATCAATGGCCCTCCGAGAGATCGGCCGGCTTGATTCTGGTGTTCTTGAGCTTGATACAATGTCAGCTTTGGCAGCTCAAATCTTGAGTCTGACAAAACAATTGGCAATCATGAATACCGGCAGCACACCACAGCAAGCCGCACTTCCACCCGCAGCCGTTCATGCAGCCGCCACTCACGAGGATGAGCAAGTTAATTATGTGAATGACCGAGATTTTAATAACCGAGGTAATTCATTATCAACTCATTATCACCTGGGACTTCGCGATCATGAGACTCTCTCTTATAGCAACAATAGGAACGTATTGAATCCACCTCTGGGTTATCCAAACCTATCCAGTTCCAATGTACTCGGAGGTGAAAAGAAGCAGTCTCTTGAAGAGATACTCGGCTCATTCATCGGAGAGACCAGGAATCGAATGAATAGGAGTGAGGTACAGATTGATGGTCTGAATACTAAGATGAGCACAATGGAGACGCATATTAGGTCGATCGAGACACAAATGGGTCAGTTGGCTACAACCGTGAATTCATTGCAGCAGAAGGGAAAGTTCCCAAGTGATACAGAGATTAATCCGAGACATCAATGTAATGCAGTTTACATGAAAAAAGAAGCAAAAATTTAGCCTGCTCCCAAAGAATCACCTATTTATGCGAAACCAGTTGAATCCAAGAAAATAAAGTTGGAAGATTTTGAGATTGTCTATTTGACAGAGGAATGTAGTGCAATAGTCTAGAGTAAACTACCTCAGAAAATGAAGGATCCAGGGAGTTTTACTATTCCTTGTACTATTGGAGGAGTTTTCTTTGAGAAACCACTTTGTGATCTTGGGTCCAGTGTGAATCTTATATCTCTTTCGATGTGACGAAGTTTGGGCTCGGGAGGTGAAGCCCAATATCACTTTGCGGTTCTTGATCGATCCATCGCCTATCCGTGGGGAATCATTGAAGAGGTGTTGGTAAGAATTAATAAATTTGTTTTTCCTGTGGATTTTGTAGTGTTGGATGCGAACGAGGACAAGAAAATACCTATCATCTTTGGGCGACCATTTTTAGATATAGCACGGGCTTTGATCGATGTAGAAATGGGGGAGCTAACTCTGCGGGTAAATCAGGAGAAAGTTGTATTCACCATCCACCCAACCAGTAGGCTAAAATTTGAATTAAATGATGGTAAGCAGATGGTTGGGAATATAGCTGAAGACAGTGGAGGTTGGGAAGTTGCTGAGGGAAACGTGGATAACATGCCTATTGGAGCCCCAACTTGAGGATAATCAGACAAAGTCTGGCTGAAGACTGTAAACTTAGCGCTTCTTGGGAGGCAACCCAAGCCCTTTTTATTTCTTTCATAGTATTCATATAGTTTAGTAGTTTTTTTTTTTTTTTTGAATTTTTGCATTCTTAGGAGTAGTAAGTTGCATCATACCCCACCCCTCTTAGTTGTGCAAATCCCACATATCCCACTTCATCTTCACAAAGGGACATTATAACACCACACACACCATCTTCATCTCATCCACTCATTATTTCGTAAGTTTGCAACTTCCAAACCCCACCCCATGGTTCTCCCCATCTTGTGATTTTTGTGTGATTGGATTGTAGTAGTGCTAGGATAATTGTTGTTGATTGGTGAATTGTGGATTGGTTGATCATGCTAGACTTAGGCTTGGTGTTGATTTTTGGGATTGAATTGAGTCATCCATTATATTTACTATCTTTTCCCAAATCCATGCACACAAGGTGTTTGATTAAATGCCCCAATGACAGTTTTACATTGTTTAGTGCTATCTTGCATCTCCATGCTTATCTTTTTGACATGGCATTATATTTTCTACTTGGGTGCATTATGAATGTGCTTTGATTTTTGATTTCTCACCCATAACCGAATTATGTGGTTCCACGAGTTTTATTTTTTTGTGTACCTTGCTAGGTTGCAAACATGCGAAACCAAAAAGGGGTCGGGCCCAAGGCTAAAGGGAGGAACAAGACCACACCTCAGAGGCATACAACACCCACGGGCTTGTGCGCTAGAATACATTGTGAGCTTATACAAGACACCTCATACACGTAGTAGTACCACATGACTTGGATAAGGAGCCTTCGCTCTTCCACTACCAGGAAAGTCCTTTTTCCCACCTCTCCATTGGGGACAATGTCGTTTTAAGTTTGGGGTGGGGTGTAGTCTGTTTTTATTCATCGAGTCGAGTCTTGAGTAAAAAAAAATGAAAAAAGAGTCTAGAGTCGAGTCGGGGCATCGGTAAAACTGTGAAACTTCAGGACTAAATGAATTTGTTGAATACGAGTTGAACGGTCAAAATAACATGCGTTTGAACTGTGATTTAATCTTCTTTCCATTAATTCCATCTATGTGCTTAACTTTGTTGATTTATTTTGGGATGGTTTATGCGGTTGAGTGTTTCTTTTATGATCCCACTGGATTCTAGAACTTGTCTGATCACTAGTCGAGGCAAAATCCTAGGTGAAGTAACATTAAGGAAATGATTTATGCCATCTTTGAACAAGCCAGAGCCTAAAATGCCTACATTTGTATTATATTTTCCCTAGTGTCCCCTTTTGAGCCGTATAAACCCAATTCTTTGGCAACAGATCTAATACTCAGAGCCTAAATATGAAAATCCTAATTACCCATCACTCATACACACAAGCATACAAAAATGTTGAAGGTTGAGGTGGGTATGATGAGAAGGGTAAGTATTTAATTGAATGAAGTTGCCCGAGAAAAGAAAAGATGAAACCCCATGTATGCAGAAGAATAAGTTTGGGGGTTCCGAAAAAAAATATGTGAAAAAAAAATTTGAGAAAAATTAGTGGGATTGAAGGTTCATAAACATTGGGGATGTCAAAAAGTTAAGGGTAGTTGCTTATTGATAATTCGAAGTGTTAATTGTGTGTTTGAGTGATTTGAGCCACTTAATCCCATATTTTACTACCTTACCCTAAGCCCACATTACAAGCTTTAAAAGTCCTATTGATCCTTGTGTTACATTAGCCTACATTAGTGGAGATTAGTGTGAAAGACAAGCCTATAGAGTCCGGTAAGCATCTCATCTCTATATTAAAAAAGTGGATCATTTTGAAAACACTTAATTGCGTGAATCTATCTGGATAATGAAAAAGAGGTTGGCATGAACATTCCACCTTCATGATCACATTGTAAAAATACGTGCTTGATTGATAGTGAAACGAAATTTGACGAATAAGTTTGGTTGTGAAAGTTTGCAGTTAGTCTGTTGAGTCAGTCGTCTTTATCTGTATTTCCTTCATGTTTGTTGATTTTATAGAGTCTGTAATTGCTTGAGGACATGCAAACGTCTAAGTTTGGGGGTATTTGTTAAGCTGGTTTTTTACCAACGTATTAAGTATTCTAGACTATGATTTTGCGTTGTTTTTGGGTATTTTTGGTGTAGTTTGAGTCAAATTCATGTAATTAGTTGTCGTTTGAGAGTCGAGACTAATCTTGGAAGCCAAAATTGGTTAAAAATGATGAAGAACGTGTTTGTAAGGTGAAGATCGAATTTTAGAAGCGGAAAAATGGGAAATATTGGGTCTGCAGACAGCGCTAATTGCGCCGCCATAACCCCTTGCGATGCGGGGTCAAAAATGGTACAAAGCAAAGACAAAATTACGGTGGGAGCTGCAGCGCCCAAAAGTAAGGGCTGCGGTGCCCAAATATATAACAGCAAGGGAGGACGTGCAGACATGAATCAGCAGGAGGATGTTCAGGTTGGGCGCTGCAGCGCCCAGGCCAAGGCGCTGCAGCGCCCGGGCGTGCAACAGGTGAAGATGAAGATGGAGCGCACAGAGAGAGGAAGGCGAGCGCGCGACCAAAGAAAGCGGGCAACAATTGGCGAGACTTATTCTTTGGGCTTTTTGGACGGATTTTGGGGGTTTCAAGCCTATAAATATAAGAAGTGACGCACAAACAAGGAGTCAGACATTATTTTGAGCACAACACAAGGTAAGAGACACATAGCTAAGGTTCGAGACGGCAATTGTAGGCACTTCTCGTCTAGATACAGAGAGATTTCCTTCTCTTTTCTTCTCAATTCTTTCTTTGTTTTTCTTTGTCGATTTTTGAGATGTATAACTATTTCTTTACGAGTTTTTGTACATCCAATATGAGCTAAACCCATCTTTCTAGGGGATTGATGTAACTGACGCTTGAACCTATGTTTTTTATTTCCAATTTATGAAATTCGCATTTTAGTAATCTATTTGTGCTATTTGATTTGATTGCATCTGAATTATCTGATCAATAGTTTTAATTGTTTGGCGTGTTTGATTTGACACTCGAGAGAGGTCATTGAACGTCTGGCCATAGAATAACACAACCTAGGGTTTCATAGAACCGAGAGGTTTATGAATCTTTTGAAGCCTGTGATAGAATATTCATTGAAGCGAATTATGGTTTAATTTATGATTTTTATAGAGATATCGAAATCAGAAATTGGAACCTAGAATCACTTGACACTTGAGAGAGGAAGTGATAAATGGTAGGAATATTGGCTTATAGATTAATAACTATTGATTAATAAACTGTATTGAGAACATAAGGGATAACTAGGCGAAATCAACCCTCTAGAATTCATATATTAAGTGTTTGATTAATTGTCGGAACCAATTGTTTGCTTATTTTTAGTTTTCTTTTTAGTTTAAAAACAATTCATCTGTTTTCGATTTCTTGATAGAATTAAACTATTTAATTATAGTACTTAGTATAAAATTCGATAACAATCTCTATGGAGACGATAACCCTACTTTCAAAACCTATACTAAAACTTGACACCGTACGCTTGCGGTAAGAATTTCGCGATCATCCACCAGACGGACCCCCTATCACCATCTAAATCACCCCCTTCCGCGGCGACAGTGGGGGGAGATCCTGCTCCTCCACTGCCCTCTTCTCGGGCTCCTATCTCTGCTGGTAACTATTATGACCTTTCCGATAATTACCCTTAGACTTCCTTCAGATGACCCGCCTGGATCAATCTCTCTATCTCATCTTTCAAATGGGTACACTGATCCGTAGTGTGTCCTTACTCATTGTGGAACCTGCAAAATTCTTTGCACTTCTCCTTTCTGGGCGTCTCAATATTAGTTTTTGGCCAGCTCAAGTCCGGATGACGTTCAATTTCCATGAAAACATCCCCCTGGGGAGCCACCAGAGAGGTGTATTTCTCATACCTAGGCCTCCCCCCATCAGGTCAGACTTGGGGAGGTTGGGCTTCTTACTTGGAGTTCTTTCATCCCTCTCATCCTTCCTCTCCTTTCTGTTATCTCCCTCCTCACGCTTCATCTTCCTGGCCTCCTCCAAATTGATATACTTTTCAGCCCTTGCCAGAAGCTTGTCAAATGTGCATGACGGCTCTATCACTAGGGATTCAAAGTAATCCCTATCCTTCAAACCTTGGGCCAGAGCATTAGACATTATATCCAGAGTCATCGAGGGCACCTCCAACTTTGCCTCCGTAAACCTCTAAATGTAGCTTCTTAATCCCTCAGTATCCCGTTGCTTGATGCTGAACAAAGTCAATGGTGTTTTCTGGTTCTTCCTATAGCTGATAAACTGGTGCAAGAACATAGAGCTGAATTCGTCAAAACTCCTGATCGAATTCGGCAACAACTAACTAAACCACTGCTGTCCAGACTTAGTCAGCATAGTCAGAAACACCCAACACATCACCCCATCGGAGAACCTATGGAGCACTGCGGCATTCTCAAAACGACACAAGTGATCCCATAGATCAGAGGTGCCATCATATTCGAAGTTCAGCGCACGATACGAGGGGGGAGTTCATCAGCCATAATCTCCTCTGAGAAAGGAGTTCCCCTCCTTGATCGGCCTGAGCCACCTCCAGACACCTTCTTCTTCAACTCTCTCATCTCCCTATGCAGGTCATCTATCCTCTCACTCCAATTCGGGTCCGTCTCCGTGGTTGTTTGAGTAAAGGACACAGAGGCGCTCTTCTCCTCCAACACCGGTGCTCTTCGACCTCGCTCCCCCTAGCCGAAAGAGGCCTCATCTCATGCCCCGGTCCAGTCTGCGCCATCGCTGCAGGATGGACAAACTCTCGCATCCGACTACTCATGGCTTGTTCCACAGTGGTCTTGATGAAGGAAGACACCTGTTGGAAGAAACCAGGTCCTAACCACCTACACCCATCATCGGATCAGCAACTCCTGCCATCCCTAGAGGAGGGCAATCCACTCCAACACCAGGTGCGCGCGGTGGGCGAGCACGCTCCCCAGTCACCACCTCCGACGTCTCAATCGGAACCTCATCCAGGTCATCCCCCAGATTCCGTCATATATCCTCCATAGCTACCTTAAACTCACATCCTAGAACTCAAATTTTCCACAGACGGCGCCAATTGGTCGGTCCTGGAATATCCGCCACCCAATAAAACCATGCTCCGATGCGCAATTGACCTAAGACCTGCAACACCACCGTTAGAATGGGGCCGGAAGTATTTTCTGGCGTACCCACTCCGACGCTCATGTCAAAATCACTCTATATGAAAATAGCACAATATATTAAAAGTGTATTGAAAGTCTAATTGCGGCGTACCTTTTTCGGGTCCTATTTATAGGTTTGGCAATTAGGGTTGCATAGGCATCCATATTGGGCCATAAACTTATCAGGCCCAAGAGATCGATAGGCCCTTAGGTTGGTCCATTTGGGAGGCCCAACCCAATAGGTCGGTAGGCCTTAACATGGACCATCTAGAGGCCTAGACCAATAGGTCGGTAGGGCCTTAACTTGAACCATCTGGAGGCCTAGCCCAATAGGTCAACCTCCAACCAATCCTACGCCCACATCAGAGCCTGCGTTCTTACCCTTATAGGTTGGCCCAGCCTGTCAAGGTCGGCCTCATTTGATTAGATCGACCCAAACATTTAGAGATCGGGCCTTAGCTAACCTAGGCCATCATGACACTTCTTTCGCTAGGTTCACACAAACAGATCGGCCTAAGTGATCCCCATCAATTTAGAAAAATAAGTTTCACACATGTGAATAACGACTCATTATTTTGAATGAAAAACCCATCAGTCCATACGGGTATTCAATGCAATAAACAGGGGAATTATGCCTCCCCAAAATATCCTATATGTTGTACTTGAAACCAACATCCTCGGACAAGGGTATTCTACCAGATGTGGTCAATGATTGTCCACATTATTGTTGCTCCCTATTTCATTTCCAAGCGTTTAGTGTTCTTCTTGCACATCGCAGCTGCCTCAGATATCCCGACTACTTTCAATTTGCTTGTTATTGGAATTTCTATGGCTTTGATGATCTTCGGAATGTTTTCTTTTGTGATTGGATTTGTTCTTGTTTTTATGCCATTGATGATAATGTTAGTTTTTAATTCTTGAATTTATTTATTAGAGGTATCTATCATGATATGTTTTTTTTAACTTTGATGGAACTGGAATTGGATTTGGAGCTTAACGTTGTAGAATTATAAATTTTAGGGGAAAAAAACTAATACTTTTTAGGCGACTATAGTATTTGAGTATGTCTCTTGTCAGACCATCTGACGGATCTAATCCGTTAAACGGATCCAAAAATCAACTTGAATCCATATTAAAAAAACTCTATCTCGCGCTCCATCTCCCTCTTCCCTCTATGCCTTATTCCCTAATACGCCACAATCCACATTCGCGAGCCACCACGCCACCAGCTCCTCTGTCAGTCTCTCTATCTCCATTTACGTGCAACTTCAATCATCGAACTACCACTATTTAGAAAAATAGGATTCACACCTATCAATAACGACCCATTATTCTGAATTGAAAACCCATCAGTCTATACGGGAATTCAATGTAATGAACAGAGGAATATGCCTCCCCAAAATATCCTCTCTATTGTAGTTGAAAACTGTTAGGGATAGTGTCTTTAAAGTAACTGTGAATTATTTTTTTATTAATAATAAAGGCGACATTTATTTTCGAACTCTTGTGCATATTGTATGTATTTTCTTGAACATCATGAAAATCCCTAGTTTATTTAATGTAATTATAATCTTAGTATATAAGTGTTATATACAAGAGGATTAAGATTATGGATAGAAAACTAAAACTAAGTCCGTGATGAAATTAATTAAACTATGGGATCTTTAATTAAAACATCACTAATGCGGCCCAAAATATTTTGAATGTGACTGTATTATCCAGACCGTCGATGTGGAGAGATCTTAATGGGGGAATTTATATATGATTTGATCATATAGGACTTGGACCGATTTAATTTGAATTTTCCATACAAATTCCGTTGTAGAAATGAAAAATCAAATTAAATCACTAGATGATCATATATGGATAAATCTTAATCCTGAGTGATTATAGACTCCTGTTTATTTCTGTGTGATTCTCAATTTGCTCGTTTAAGTTTGTCCTACGATATTTCCAACACTTGCATTTTAGATTCACATTTGAATTAAATAGCTGAGAATATAAATTCACAAATATGGAATCCATTCCTTCTTGCAAGAAGTAGAAAGACGATTATCACATTTGTTAATTCTAGAACTGAATGGTTTGAGATCTCTAATTTATAATCCGATTATAAATTAACCATTCGCTAGTGAATTAATGGTAAATGAGGATAAGAGGTAATTGAAGAGGTTTAATAGATACTACCTAGCTTCAATTACGGATTATCTATGGAGGATTAATCTATATGTAATGATTATATCAATGGTGAATTTGCTCATTTAAGTAAGTAAGATATTCTATAATTATAAGAGTGCAATTCCGAATTTATAGTGGAGTAATATCGGAATTAATAATTCGAATAAATTAATTAAAGAGTTTAATTATTTATTCATTTTATTGGAGCTCATAATTATAGGTCCATGGTCCCCGGTTCGCCTTCCTAGATTAAACGGATTAAAAATAATATTTTCAATTCCTAAGGATTTTTGGAAAAGAGTTTCCCAAAATATTTTGGCTAATATATTAATATCAATTAAGTCCAGAAATATCTGATATTCTACAGTTTTGACTGTATTAGAAATTAAATAAATATAAGATATTTATGATATTAATATAATTATTTAATTGATAATTATGTTGGAAAATTATCAATTAGAGTTTGAGTCTATCTAGAATTATGAATTCTAGATGAGATATGAAACTAAGTTGGAGCAGGAAACTGATTGAACAATGCATATAAAAAGGGGGCCACATCCTCACAATTGGAATAGCAATTTTCGGCACTATCTTTGAGAAATTGAAAAACTTTTTGTTTGGCAAATTCCATTGCCCTTTCCATCAACCACCAACAATTGGTAAAGAAGTACAATTGAAGAATTCTTTAATCAATTTAGAAATTGTTTCTTGGCATCTTATGAAACATCATCTTTCAGTCCTTTCTACATAGCTTGCCACCGATTTTTGATTTATTATTCAAAAGTGAGATTTTGTGATTTAATTTTAAGCCTAGTTCAATTCACTTCCTATTCGGTTAGCCCAATCGTATGATCTGTTGAGTTGAGTACATTGTAGAAAATTATAGTTAGGAACTTAAAATTTTATTTGGGTGCCCACACACTGCCGTTGATAGGGAGGATCGAATTGGAAGATCGTGGTATATACGAGCTTCGGGGATTCGAAGGATTAAAGAAGAATAAGAAAATCATCGAAGAGGTAAATCTTCTTTTCTTTCTTTAGTTAGAATATTAATAAGCATGATCTTGTGTTCTTACATCTAAAACTCGATTTTTGAAATCCCTCGCTTCTGCTTCCGTCTGGGACCCGAATAATTTCCAACAAATGGTATCAGAGCCATTTGGTTTTTGATATAAGAACTAGATCTATTTTATTAAATTTATTTAGGAGTGGGTTTAGGATTTGATCTTACATGTTTTGATATATGGTCGCATGAGTGTTTTTAAATCGATGCTTTGAATTGGTTTTTGATAGGATCAATGTACACCCGAAATTTAAAGGGTATAGAAAATTATAATAATCTATTATAGATTTGATTGTACACCCATTATGTGGGTATAAGGTTGATGCAAATCACAACTTTCCTTTCATCCCGGTTTTGTATTATTTAATTTCTGTTTAGATTTAGGGGGTAATTTAAGGCATCAATCCAAATCGTCATATTTATTTTTCTGCGGATTAATATTGATGTGATGTATATGTGCCATGTATATTAATATGTCATTCATGGAACCCACTCCCAAGCATGTCATGCATCATGATAATTGAATTGTTTAATTATTATGATAGATATATGAGATGGATTGACATTGATATAAAAGTGTTTTATATAATTTTTAAAATTTGTATAAAAGTATTTTATATAATTTTTAAAATTTGTATAAAAGTGTTTTGTATAATTTTTAAAATTTGTGTAAAAAGTGTTTTATATGATTTTAAAATTGGGATAATCGTTTAGATTTAAATTTGTGAAAAATGGAGCTAGTTTTTACGAAAAATCTCTGAATTTCATATTTTTGAAACAAGATAATTCAGATTCGCGTTCGGACAGTCTCGGCAGGCACCGGGTGACCTCAGGCAGGGTTCAGGCAGCCTTGGGCAGGTCTCGAGCAATTTGGGCAGGGCTCGGACAGCTTCCGTTTTCAACCTGCGCGTCGTTTCCTTTATTCTTTCATGAATTTTTTCTGTTTTATCCATATTCCCTTAATTTTTTTGGTAATTTAGGGTTTTTAAAATTGATTAAAAATATGACTTAATTTCTAAAAGTTAAATTTTTAAATTAGAGGATTTTAATCAAAAAACCAATAGGATTGGACTAGGCTTATTAAAACATAAGAGGTTTTATAACTTAAATGTTTAGGAAATATTTATTATAAAATGATAAGTGGGAGAAAGATTCATGACATAAATCTTATGGCCTCTACTATTGATCAAAGCACCGTGAGATTTAAGTGACGCTCGCGATGCTCAGATTCGTCCCTGATGGATGGTTTTCACTTAGATCAATAATCAATGCTTAATCTCCGAAAGGATAGGAATTTAAAATTTAACTCTTAATTTTTCTACCCTGCGGCGGCGATTTTGAGTTAATTTTTAAAATCCGAAATAATGGGAAACACTCATAAGGATACAATCAAATAGTTTGGATATATCTAGGCTAAATTAAAAGGTGATTAATAAATAAATGAATATATGAGATGTCTTGCTTATTTATTTTATTAATCTGAGATGGTCTCGATTTAATCGTCATTTGATTTGACTGACCCTACGGCGACTTTTCAAATGTAAGATTAAAGTACCTTGGAATTGGATGGATAAACTTTATTGCATTCATGCATCACGTTTATAATTCCTAAATTGAATGCTCTATGATGTTCGTTCGCTTATTTATGTTGCTTTATTTAATTTTCAGCAATGATATCTTTTCCTATGCTTACACTGTTGAATGATTCATTAACTGAAGAAAATTGTAACAAGTGGAATAGTAACATGAATATTGCACTCGTATGTGAAAACCTCAAAGGCAAGAAGCAAGGTTCCTCTAAACCAAAGGGAAATAGTTTCCATTGCGGTGAAGAGGGATATTGGAAGAGAGACTGCCCCCAGTTTCTCTCCAAAGTAAAGGAAAACAGGAAACGTAAATGTGTTTTACTTGTTCTTGAAATTTATTTGATAGCTAGAGATTCTTCTACTTGGGTAGTTGACTCTGGAGTTACCAATCATGTTTGTTCTTCTTTACAAATGCTTAGCTCTTATGAAGAGCTTGTCGATGGGTCTTTCACAATGCGAGTTGGCAATGGTGCAGTGGTTTCGGCAAAAGCAGTGGGAGTAATTAAGCTTAATATTAGAGATAAAATATGATTTTAAACAATGTTTATTATATTCCTGGTTTCCGTAGAAATTTGATTTCTGTTTCAAAGTTGCATGAACATTTATTCTCTCTATCTTTTAATGATAATTCGACTATTATTTCTAAAAATGGGCGTTATATTTGTACTGCAATATTGGAAATGGGCTCTATTTAATTAAGCCTAATGAACAACCACTGCTAAATGCCGAAATGTTTAGAGTAGAACATCCTAAACCAAAAAGGCAAAAGGTTTCTCAAGATGATGAAACATATCTTTTGCATCTAAGGTTCGGACACATCTCACTAGAAATGATAAATAGGCTTGCAAAGGATGGTCCTTTGAGAGAGCTAAAAGTTGGCACTCTTCCTGTTTATGAATACTGTCTAGAAGGAAAAATTACTAAGAGACCTTTCTTTGCAAAGGGCAATAGTGCCAAAGAACCACTAGAGCTTGTGCATAGTGATGTTTGTGGTCCCATGACCACACAAGCTAGAGGTGGCTTTGAGTACTTCGTCACTTTTATTGATGATTACTCGAGGTATGGATATGTTTATCTCATGCATAGAAAATCTGAGACTTTTGAAAAGTTCAAGGAATTTCATGCGGATGCTGAAAAGCAACTAGACAAATCTTTGAAGTCCCTTCGATCCGATCGAGGGGTGGGTATGTTGATACTGAGTTAAAAGGTTATTTGCTAGAGCATGGTATTTTGTACCAACTCACAACACCTTGCCCTCCTCAACTAAACAGTCTTGCTGAAAGGAGAAACCGAATGTTGCTTGATATGGTTAGGTCGATGATGAGCTACACGACACTGCCTGATTGATTTTGGGGTATGCATTGCAAATGGCGGTTTACGTTTTTGAATGTAGTTCTGTCTAAGTCAATCCAAAAGGCACCACTATAGTTGTGGAATGAGAGTAAAGTTAGTTTACGTCACTTCCACATATGGGGGTGCCCAACACATGTGCTGAAAGGAAAGACTGGAAAGTTGCATCCATGTTCAGAAGTGTATCTATTCATTGGATATCCCAAAGGAATGAGAAGAGGTTTGTTTTATGATCCGCAAGAAAAGAAAGTAATAGTTTCGACTAATGCTATCTTTCTTGAGAAGGATTATATAGAAAAATTTTGACCTCAAAGTAAAGTTGTACTCGATGAGTTACTTTCTGGTGAGATCAGACTACAACCAGCAAAAGTTGTTGAGGAAATCGCTAAAAATACCACTGTACATGATCAAAATGTCATGACACCTCGACACAGTGGGAGAATGATTAGACCACCAACCCGCTATCGTCAAACCAAAGAGGCAAATGTTGCGGCCTCTAATGGGGTAGACGATGATCCATTGTTTTATCGAAAAGCGATGGAGGATTTTGATAAAGAGAGGTGGCTTGAAGCTATGAACCAAGAAATGGAGTTGATGTACTCCAACACTGGCTGGGTTCTTGTAGATCCGCCTGAGGATGTCAGGCCCATTGGGTGCAAATGGATCTATAAGAGAAAGAAGGGTGTGGACAGAAAAGTAGAGACTTTCCAAGCAATGCTAGTGGCTAAGGGTTACACCCAAAAGAATGGAGTCGACTATGAGGAGATTTTCTCGCCTGTAGCAATGCTAAAATCTATTCACATACTACTTTCAATTGCTGCGTGTTTTGACTATGAGATATGGCATAATGTCAAGATGGCTTTTCTGAATGGCCATTTTGACGAGGAAATCTACATGCATCAATTAGAGGGTTTTGTAGCCAAAGGTCAATAGCAGAAAGTCTGCAAATTGCTTAGATTCATTTATGAAAAGCAAGCCTCAAGATCATGGTACCATAGATTTGATGAGACAATCAAGTCTTATAATTTTGACCAAAGTGTTGATGAGCCTTGTGTATACAAGCAGATCAAAGATGGTAAAATGACAATTTTAGTGCTTTACATAGATGATATTCAACTCATTGGGAATGATGTAGAGATGTTATATGCGGTTAAAGGTTGGCTTGCCAAGCAATTCCAAATGAAAGATTTGGGAGAAGCAAATTATGTTCTTGGAATTCGAATCTTTCGAGATCGCAAGAACAAATTATTGGCATTGTCTCAAGCTTTATATATCAATAAGATGTTGTTGCGTTATAGAATGCAAGATTCCAAAAAGGGTTACCTACCAACTCGACATGGAGTCGTTCTCTCCAAGGAGCAGTGTCCTAAGACACCTCAGGAGGAAAAGGACATGAGACGCATTTCCTATGCCTCTACAAGTATGAAATATTGTGTACTAGGCTTGGTATTTGATACGCGGTAGGGCCAACCAGTTTCAATCTAATCCAGAAATATTTCATTAGATAATAGTCAATAACCTTCTCAAATATGTTTGAGAACACGATGTTTGTCTATTTAGATGGTGACTTTAAAATAGATGACTACACCGATTCTGACTTGTAGTTAGACAATGATACTCGAAAGTCGATATTTGGGTCAGTGTGCATTCTTGTTGATCCTGTCAGCTAGACCCAACCTGAAAAGTGTTTTTAGAGGCACAAAAACATAGAACTGGGAGACATGTCCCATATGCTTTAGGGCAAGTGGGAGGTTGTGTAGGTCCTAAGGGGTGTGAGTAAGGTTTAGAAGGGGGGGGGGTGAATAAACCTTACCAACTTTTTGATTTTAGTCCTTTTAAAATATTACAGAGTTAAATACACAACTAATTCCTTGGGGGACAGCTAAGTTAGTTAACCAGCAGAGTTAGCTACTCAACATACTCGATTGAGCTATTGATAGAATAACTCAGCTGTTTAGTCTAAACCTTAACTTGGCTGTGATGAGATTTTCAGCGGAAGACTTAACACCCTTTATTTTGAATTACTTTATTTTAAACACTTGATTTTAGCACTTAGTTACTTATCAGTTGGATAGCAAATTATCAGCAGATATAGAATATGTATGCAGAAATAAAATGTTGAAATGTAAATGACAATAATTTTATAGAGGTTCGAAGATGGGGTAATTCTTCTACTCCTCTCTTCTCCAACTCCTGGAGGAATCCACTAGGTAATGTGTAGGTCCCAAGGGGTGTAAGTGTAAGGTTTAGAAGGGGGGTTGAATAAACCTTACCAATTTTTCGATTTAGTCCTTTTAAAAATGTTCAGAGTTAATACTTCACAGCTGAGTCCTTGATGGACAACTAAGTTAGTTAATCGCAGAGTTAGTCACTCGTGATTTCATTCGTTTTGTTGATAGAATAACTCAGCTGTTTTGACTAAAGACTTAACTTGATTGTGATATGTTTTCAACGGAAGACTTAACACCCTTGAATTTGGTTAAGTTTGTTTTAATACTTGGTTTTAGCACTCAGTTGATTATCAATTGGATAGCAAATTTATCGTGAGATATAAAAATAAGATGCGAGAAATTAAAGTTTGAAATGTAAATGACACAATAAGTTTTTATAGAGGTTCGAAGATGGGGTAATTCTTCTACTCCTCTCTTCTCCAAATGCGGAGGAATCCACTAAGTATTGATCAATATACATAGTAGTTAACGAGTCCGGATACAAGTCTTGATCACACGGTGACTTGATCCTTTGGGACTCGATGCGGAGATGCCTTGGTCACACGGTGGCTTCTCGTGCGACTCAACTTCTCCACAGGCGTTTTGCCTTGCTACTACTGACCCACTTGCTTAGGTTCCTTGGATTTGATCACGAAGCCCTCCAAATAACTTAAGCACAGTTCGACCTTGAACCTTTCTACAATCCTTCGTGGAATGTAGACCCCTTGATTCTTCAAATGTTTCCTCTTCAACTGATTGAAGTTGTCTTTCCTTCACAGGTGAGTGTCGGATTGATTTCCTTGGTAATGTAGGCTTGAGGATTGATCTTGAATGACTTGAGAGTATTTTTGGTTACAGATTCAAATGTTAGCTTGAATGTTCGTGGTTTAGGTCGGTAACCTTCTCTCAGAGTGATTCCTCAGCCTTTTATAGTGATCTTTCAAAAATCTGCCCGTTGAAGAGATAGGCTTATTTTTGAAAGTCACTTGTGGTCGTTGGCTTGTCTTGTTGCAGTCCTTAGAATTTACGTTTCCTCGTATGAACGATTCTTGACTTTTCGGAGTTCGACACGGTGCGAGTGCTTCCCATTGGTTTATTCCTTTTGCATGCTTAGGGATCGAGCACTTTAAGAAAGGTAGTATGGAAATATTACTTGTTTAAGTAATTCTCTTGATTTACGCGGGCAACGGATCTCTTTCGATTATCTCGACTTGATTGCATTTCCTTGCCTTCCCCAGGTGACTTAGAGTCGATTTCCAATCATTGGATGACTCTTGTCACTTCAACTTAAGACTTGGCTATCTTGAGTTGACTTGTGATACTTCACTCACCGCATCTTTTTGCACCTTGATCGACTTCTGTCTTCTCTTCTTTGCCACACTCGTGCCTCTGGTGAGTCTTCCTTTTAGTCTCCAGTTGTCTTCTTGCATGTTCAGGCATAGCTGACTTGACTCAGCTCTACCAGCCCTATCTATTACAATGCAATTTATAACAAGAATGGGGTGCCAAATTCCTATTCTAAGTTTTACATGGCATTCATCAAAATCTACAAAATAATTTGCCAACAATTTCCCCCTTTTTGATGATGCCAAAACTTAAAACATTCATACAATAATTAAACAGCAAAGATACATACAGACAAATGTAGAATCACAGAATGTATGCTTAGAATCGATCTTTTATTGATCATAATATTCTTGTTCTTTACATAGCTGTTTACAAAGTGTATCAGAGCTTGAACCAAAAGAAAATGTATCAGAGCTTAAATGGAACTTAAAGTAACCATGCTGTTCTATATCTACACAAGTATAGAAATTGTATAGTTTTATTCGATGTACAGAAGACTTACATAGAATGTATTTACATAGTAAAATACATGAAGGGGTGGACAACAACACTTTATCTCTTTCGCTGCCTCCTTCTTTCATCTCCTTCAGCTCTGTCATCTTCTAACCTCTTTCTCTTCTTCTCATCTTTGCCTTCTTTTTCTCATACGCCTTAAGGCGACTTCATCTCTCCTGAGTCTTTCTTGTCTTTCCTCCCATAGCTGAGTTTGTCTCTTATTTTCCTCTTCAATTCTCTTCACATACTCAACATTATTCTTAGCCACTTGCAAGTTGGCTATTTTGTCAAATCCAGCCCAATAGATCCCTCCTTTCTTTCCTGGATCTATATACTCAATGTTTTTGGGCAGAGATCTAGGTCTGACACCTCTTCCTCCACCACTTTCTTCATCATCGCCTCTGGGCGTGTATTGTCTTGGGGTTTGAGAATATCCATAACTCGGGCATTCATCTTTCCTTCCACTTCCTTCATCCCCGCTTCAATCGCCTTTCTCTTTTCGGACCATAGGTGCTTGCAGAGTGTTGGAGTGGCGAGTCATTTGGGAGTTTGCTGATGATATCAGCTGTGACAAGACCTTGTTGGGGGGTTCTAGCAATCATCAAGGTCACATCTTTCAAACCTTCCCCCTAATTTTTCTTTCTTCTCTCTTCTCACTTCCTCAGCTGTCTTTCCCTTCACAGTTGCGTCCTCCTTCTTGGTTTCAGATCTATTCAGCGCCTTTAGGTATTCCTGTTCCCCCTTTTTGGCATCATCAAAGGAGAGAGGAACCCCTGGAAACAAGCTAGCAATCATGAAGTCTAGTCTGCTGATACCTGAGTTCTGCTTCGAATCTACTGCGGAGTATGCTGCACGGAACTCAGAGGGGTGGCGTTGGATTCAGCTGCTACCAACTTCATCTCAGCTATGAGAAGACTGAATTTTTGATCCATGTTCTCTTCCATGCGCAGGAGCTCGTTCTTATTATGTTCACGCAACAACTTTATCTCTGAGGTGTGAGATTCATGCATTTGTTCGATGTGCTCTTGCAATTTTGTCTTTGAATCAGCATTCTCAGCCCGCCAGATTAGCAACTTGTTGAACAATGTCCTGAAATATCGAGCTTGTTCCACACGCATTGTCTCTTGCTTTGTTGCCACCATTCCGGATCCGACTATTATGCCCGCTTAAATCGGCCAGTAAGGTTGGCGTCTCTGTTATCGACCTCATGTCCGGTGAGGCTGGTGCCTCTCCGTCTTTTCAATCTCAGCAAATAAGGCTTTGAAAACTTCCCGAACTTCAGTTGTCACCTCTGTTTCAGCTGACGGCCAAGCAGCGTCAAAGTCATAGTCAGCTGGAACAATGGTGTCTGATGGAATAATAGGATCAGGTATGTGGAAGCGCTCGCGATCTCTAGTTGATTCTTCAGGGAGGTCAGGTACCTCCAGAGAGAAGGGAAATGATTCTACGGAAGGATCATCACGGGCAATCGGAATCTGTTCAATGATAATTGGTGCTCGTGAAGTCCCCTGTGGAGTCGAACTGCGGCTTGACTTGGGGAGCCCGCGGTGGACTGTTTGTTGTGATGCATTGTGAAAGTCGACCCGACCTTGCTTGCCGAGCCTCAATCTGTCTTAACGGCCTTCGTCGGTCTCGGTGGTTTTTCCAAATGAGTTGATTTGGTCTCGGCCATATCGAGCGTCATCGGACGATGATGAGATTTCCATGGGTGGCTCATCATCAAAGTTGAATGTTTAGCGAGTAGTCTTGAGGTCGACTTACTTGTGGTTGGAACATCCTGGTGAGTCTTTTGGATCTCGCAATATGGCATGACTCAACTTCATCTTCACCTTCGGATCCCGAGAAAAGTTACATCAGGATTATCTTGGGAATCGTGAAGAGCACTTATCTCCTTTTCGATGGATCAATGATAGCAGGGGAGGATGTTCGTCAGGCTTCGGTCTCTTTACCCAGGAAGTCTCAACCTCCCGTTGGCCTTCATTACCCCCTGCGGTCTCAAGCGCGGCGAGGCCTGGACATCCCTTTCGACAGTGTCTGTCTTGGGGTCTTCGAGGTGGCATCCATTGTAGTCTCAACTCCATGGATTGCACTTTCATTGCCCAGTGTTAACTCCCGGGCGATTCCTTCACCATACCTCGACCGCATCGCGGCGTCATGGGCTGCGCAGAGCGATTGGCACTTCAGGTGAGACAGTCTCAATGTGAGCCTCGTCGGTGACAACCTCTTGTGTATTCAGGTTTGTTGTTCCTTCTCCACTTCGCCTCCGAGATGCATTGTGAAGTCACCAAAGCATCCTCCGACCTTCTTTGCGGTGGAGGAGTTTCCCCTCGGGCACACACCGGTGAGTGACTTGGAATGGGGTCACTCGTCTCCAGACACCTGGCTATTCCCATTGAGTATTCAACCCCGTTGGGGCGGTGGTAAGACACCTTCATTAGGGGTTGGCTCGTGGGGTCCCCACAATCCCGATTTCATCGCTAATTCCTTAACACCTTCCTCCGAATGAGTGGGAAGTGGTGGCGTTTCTTGATGTGCAATATGTCGCACCATTCCCATAGGATCTATCTCTAGCTTTGATTTGGATGACTCCCTGGTCCCTCCATCATTCTTTGCTCATGTAGGATTCTAGATTCTTGCATTGCTTGCTGCATTTGCAACTCTTCTGTGGTAGCAACAGGGTCCAGATCCTCATCACTTTCTGATTGAATGTCGAGGTGAGGATGTATATGTTCTGTGGTGCCGGTGAGAGGGCAGATCTTTGGCCTTCTCACGTTCTAGAAACTTCTTTTGTCAATCTTTCTTTCTCCTTCTCTTTAATGATATTTAGAATGTCCAAACAATTTTCTTCATCAAGAGCTTGCACCACATTGGTCAATCCGAGGAAGTTCATTAGTTCGTCTTCTTCTTCAATGAATTCTGGTCTTTGAAATTTCCCTGGATCGACTCGGCTTCCATTTTCTCCATTCTCGCAGACGATTTTGAATGTCCGGGTATGGTGGGGATATGATCATCACATCATTATCCTGTCATCATCTCCCCTTGTCCCTCGAGCTCGGGGATTGAGGGTAGCAAACTTTGCTGCTCGACATCTTGATAGCCTCAGATTACATAAAGCGGAGACCCAACCCTATCAATAGGTGATTCGGTTGTCTCGGCTATTCCTTGTTCCTCACCGCTTCTGTCTACTGGTGGGTCTTGAGTTGCCTCTGCTGATCGGCCTCGGCAGACTTAGCCGTTCATCAATAACTTCCGGAGACTCTACTTCTCCGGCGAGTCTCGGGTATCTTTTCGGTGAGTGGCGAGACTCATCCGTCTTCTCAAGCTTGGAGAGCTTGAAATTCTTCTTCTTCTTTTTTTTTTCACCGGAGGAACATCTAGTTCCACTTCCTGCAGTTCGTTGAAGGTAAATGCCTTCACGATTTGTCTTAGAGGAAACGCTTTGCCTCCTCGTTAATGCGATCCTCTTCTTCTTGATCACCGGAGAAGGGATTAATGGTTCCTTCTCCACTGCGGCTGCGCAGGGCGGAGACACGGCTGCGGGGGCGGTGACTTCGGCTGCAGGGCAAAAGTGCGGATATCTTTTTCTTCTTGCTGCAGGGGCAACTTGATTTTCTTAGCAGCCCCGATCTTCTTGGGAGGTGAGGGAGGCAATTGAATCTTCAGGGTCAGCTGATTCCCCCTCACTCGTATAAGCCCTCTTGGTGTAAGCTCTCTTCTGTGCGCCAGAGAGGTTTGATCGAAACATCCTCTTGTTTACATGGAACGCCTTTCCATGCCGAAGAGGTACCCTTTTTACTTCCATCATCCGGCCAATCACCAGGCCGTATCCCAGGGAACCTCCAAACGTACCATCCTCCTTGAAGGATTGTTCCCAATATTCTGGCAGAGTCTGCTGTATACAAACTCAGCCCAATTCACCTTCTTTTCTTCAAGGATCGCAGCCGTTACGATCAATTTAGCTTTGGACAACTGGTCAAAGCTGCCAAATTTAAAGTCTATGCATTTGACAACAATGTCCAGTAATTTGTGGTAGTCCTCCTTCAAAGCTGACTTCTTCTTATTAGTATAGACCACTTTCGCAAAGACAGATCGGACTTGGCTACTTTCTTTCCAAAAATGATCGAGTTAACATTAGCCTCATAAACTTCCGGCACTCCTTTCACCGGCAACAAGCAGTGTTCTACCAGATCCTTGGCAGTAATGGTGAACTCCTTACCATGAACAGAGGACTTGATGCCCTCATCGTGAACCTCGGCGTTCACGAGAAGCGTGCGACCTCTTCTACGTAGGTCATTGGGAACTCCATCGTCAAAAATGGTTTTAATCCGATTTTTCCAGCTTCTCAAAGAATCTTCTTCACGAGGTGTCGTCGGACCCCTGTTTAACCATACCATCGAAATCCACGAGTAGACCCAGTGTGGATTTGCTTTCCTAAGCTTGACGAAATCATGAGTAGGTGCCATTTAAAGTGTTTTACCGAGCGAATCTTAGAAAATGGTCTTGAGGAGTTGTAGGGTTTTGAGAGAAAGTTTCTTTCTTTTGCCTTTGAGAGAGATGAACAGATTTGGTAAAGTGAGAGAAAATCGGACGAAATGGTTTAAGTATGGTTTATGAAAGGACGTGCGGGTGGTTTTTGAAATTTGATCAAAATCAACGGCTTAGATCTTGCACGCCGATTAGCATTTAAGTTCTCGCATTTAATGCGGCAGCATTTATATCCAATCATAAGCTTTGTGTGCAGCTTTTGACTATACACGTCATAATTATGCTGACGTCATTCTTAAAAACATTCCCGCTTAGTAAAAACGACTGCATTTTTGTCACTTTGCTCATAAATAACTCAACTTACTCCTTAGCTGATTCAATCCTTCTTCTCACTTCTCTCCTTGTGACTCAGCTGTCAGCTAATTCGGTACAACTGACTTTCCGATACGGATGATTCACTTAGCTGAATTAAGAGTTCAGCTCTTTTTCCTATTTTCGTGTTTCATCTCTTTTCTTTGAGTCTCCTGAGTGTTAACTCAGCTCAATTAACCCTAACTCATGCTTGAGTTCTTCAAATCTTGATTCACATAATGGTTTAGTGAATATGTCAGCTAACTGCTTATCAGTTGAGATATATTCCAAGGTGATGTCCTTCTTTTCAACATGGTCTCTTATGAAGTGATATCTGACATCAATGTGCTTTTTTCTTGAATGCAACATAGGATTTTGAGTAATTGCAATTGCACTTGTGTTATCACACGTAATAGGAATTTCCTTTTCTTCAACTTCATAGTGTCTCAGCTGTTGTCTCATCCATAAGACTTGGACACAACAGCTGCCCGCAACTATGTATTCTGCTTCAGCTGTAGAGGTGGCAATTGAATTTTGCTTCTTGCTAAACCAGGAAATTAGCTTATTACAGGCATTTGACATGTGCCCGAGGTGCTTTTTCTGTCAACTCTACATCCAACATAGTCGAGTCCGAATAACAATTAGCTTGAATCCACCTTCCTTAGGATACCACAAGCCAACTTCTTGGCTTCCTTTCAAATATCTCAAGATCCTCTTGGTGCAGATCATGTGGCTTTCTTTTGGAGCGATTGAAATCTTGCACATACACCTACAGCAAAGGTGATGTCGGCACGCTTCTTTGTGAGATAGAGCAATGATCCAATAAGTGCTCGTATCTTGTTTGATCTACGGGCTTACCATCTGCATCCATGTCCATTTTGGTGATGTATTCATTGATATTTTCACAAAAGACTTCTCTTCCATACCAAATTTCTTCATTAAATCTACGGTGTATTTTGTCCGACTTATGAAGGTTCCATCCTTGTTGTTTCACTTGGAGTCCAAGGAAGATCATCGCTCTCCCATCATGCTCATTTCGAATTTGCTTTGCATGAGATTTGAGAATTTATCGCACTGACTCTTTGTTTGTGGATCCAAAGATGATGTCATCCACATATATTTGAACAAGCAGTATACTCTTCCCATCTTGAATTCTGAAGAGCGTTCTATCCACTTTGCCTTTTGTGAATCCGTTCTCAGTTAGGAATTGTGATAATATATCATACCATGCTCTGGGTGCCTATTTCAATCCATATAAATCTTTCTTGAGTTTGTATACCTTGTCTCCAAGAGTCTTCTGCTCAAATCCTGGAGGTTGTTCAACATATACTTCTTCCTCCAACAAACCATTAAGGAATGCACTCTTTACATCCATTTGATATACAATAAAGTTCTTGTGAGCTGCATAGGCAAGAAACATCCTTATGGCTTCCAATCTTGCCACAGGGGCAAAAGTTTCATCAAAATCTATTCCTTCTTCTTGGCAATACCCTTTGGCTACCAATCTTGCTTTGTTTCTTACCACAGAGCCTTCATCATTCATCTTGTTTCTGAACACCCATTTAGTGCCAATAATATTTTGATGGGTTGGCCTTTGAACCAATTCCCACACTTTGTTCCTTTCAAACTGATTTAGCTCTTCTTGCATGGCTTGAATCCAATGTGTGTCATCCAATGCTTGTGACACATCTTTTGGTTCTATTTGTGAGATGATGCAAGTGAACATTGCTTCTTGTTGAGTTCTGGATCTAGTTTTTACACCTTCTCTTACATCTCCAATGATTAGTTCTGGTGGATGATCTCTCAGCCATCTTACATCAGGTTGGAGTAAGTTAGCGGATTGATAGTCTTGCGGTGTGTTATTTTGATCACTCCTCATCATCGCTTAGGCTATTTTGATTTTCGGTGTCTTTGAGACTCAACTATCTCATCTTCATCCGGATTGATAATTCCGAGTTTGAACTTCAACATAGGGACTCTTCTCGCATGGTTGGTTGATTGACTTATCGGTGATTCTTCAATGTCTTCTCCATTTACATTTGGTTCATCAAACACCACATGGATGGATTCTTCGTAACCATTGTCCTCTTGTTGAGCACTCAGTAGGCTTTGCTTTGGTGAGTATCTAAGAGGATACCTTCATCACTTTAGCATCAAAAGCCTTTAAATTATCTTTGCCATTGTTATGGATGAAGCATTTGCTTCCAAATATTTTGAAGTATGCAACATTTGACTTTCTCCTGTCCCAAATCTCATAGGGAGTCTTTGTTAGTGTCTTTTATCATGCATCTATTTTGAGTGTAACATCTTTGTGTTTATTGCTTGACCCAAAATCTTTTAGGCGACCTGCTTGACTAACATGGTCCTTTCTTTGCTTCTTTGAGAGTTCTATTCCTTCTTTCGCAAATCGCATTTTTTTGGAGTCCTTGCTACTTGCAGATAATTCATGACCAATACCATTTTCAATACAAGAATGAGTTATTATACCATTGACAAACTCGGTTCCTCATCGAGGATCTTATTTTGATAATGGTTTGACTCTTCTCATTTTGTATTCTCTTCATCACCGAGGTAGTTTCTGCAGAGAGTTTCTTTCTTCTTACACATGAATATTGTCCATGTATATCTTGAGTAGTCATCTACTACCACCAAGGTGTATTTCTTCCCACTTATCTTTGTTTGGTTCCTTTGGACCAAACAGAGATCCATATGTAGCAGTGCGATATTCTTGTTGAAGATGGACATGTCTTTTCTTTGAATGATGATTTGATTTGCTTTCCCATCGCATGCATCACATATACTCTCCTTCTTGTATCTTCGAGTCTGGAAGTCCTTCTACAAGATTACTCCGGCAAGTTTGTTAATTGTTTTGAAGTTCAGGTGACTAAACTTCTTATGCCACAACCAACTTGATTGATTGTGCTTTTAAGCTATGCAGACAGTGCTTGGTGTTGCGATTGACCAATCTACCACATACATGTTCTTTTATGCGCATCCTTGCAAAGACAACTTCATTGGATTGATGTCTTTGATTTGGCATATACACATGTTAAATCCAACATTGTAGCCTTTTTCACGAGTTGACTTATGCTTAGCAGGTTGAAGTTGAGTCATTCAACATATGCAACATCATTGATTTCTAATCCATTTTTCTTGATAGATCCAATGCCTCTTATTTCTCCTGGAGCTTCATTCCCTCCAGATATGACTTTTGCACCTCGACTTCCTTGAATTTTGATAAATTTTTCTTGTTTCCTGTCATGTGTCTGGAACAACCACTATCCATGTACCAGGTTCCTTGGCACTCAGCTGCTCCTTGAACCAGCAATCAAGGAAATTAGGTTTTAGGTACACATACTTGCCTGGGTCCTGAGGGGTTAGTATTGTAAGATGATCCAACCAACCTATAGCCAAATAAGTTGACTCTAAGGGGTTTCCATCTATCAGTGCCATAATCATAATTAATTTTGGCAAATTGTTTGGGGGTTCTAGGTTCATATGACTGTTTGTCTGTACTTTGTGTATGTGTTTTAGCAATTGCCTTCTTTGGGTAGTTGTGATATCTCGAGTGTAGTGCTTGGGTGCATATGAGAGTCTTTGATGAAAGCTCTTATGCCTTTGGAATGGCTTTTGCTGAGTTCTAGGCCTTTGCCACTTAGGCTTATATTCCATAGGTCTTTGCTGATAGTTCACATTATTCCAATCAACTTGGCTTGGGTATTTTCTACCATTCCCATCATATGTGTTTCTTTTATAGAGATTTCGGGGGTTTTGGTAGCTCTGTTTCTTCTTTACGAGTATCTCTGTTTGGAGTTTTTGAGGACTCAATCGATTTCTTCTCATTTGTCTTCTCAAAGATACTCAATGATTGTTTTCCTTTTCCTTTATAACCAAGGCCATTTTGCTTGTGATTGTGCTTTGGAATAAATGTGTGTGCACAATTTGAAGTTTTGGATTTTAGAGATACTTCATTACTTGAAGATCTGTTTCCTAAAATCACTTTTGGAGCTTGACATAGCATTGAGGAATTGAATCCTAAGCCTGTTTTGTCTCCACATTCTATTTGACTCATAATAAGATCATCCAATGATTTAGATGCCTTAGTGAATGAGGCAATCACATTTTTGAGATCATTCTCCCTCTTTTCTATAGCAGCTATCTCTGCTATTAGCTTAGCCTTTTCAGCCTTTAGACTTTTATTCTCATCAGCTATTTGACTTAGAGTACTCAGTTCCTTAGTCAGCTGTGAGTTTTGGCTCTTAAGTAAGTTGTTCTCCTCATTTAGTAGTGTGTGTGAGGATTTATTATGTTCAAAATCTTTCATCATTTTGCCTAATGAATCATAAAGATCAGTGGGTGATGAAGTGTGTGTGTCACAATCGCTATCACTAGTATCTGAGTGTGATGAGTTAGAGTGTACCTCATCTTCTTCATCAGAGTCACTTGAGTAGTCAGCTTCACTACTCTCCGAGTCTGTTGTGTCTTTTGACTTGACTGTATCAGCAGTCTCTGCAGCCAACATTGCCTTTCTCTCTTCCTGTCTTCTTTCCCTGAAAACTTTTCTTTCCTCTTCATTCTTGTATTTGTTGACTACAGGATATGGGCATTCAATGGCATAGTGACCAGGTTGCCTGCAGTTCCAGCATAGATTTTCAACTTTTTAATCAGTTATTTCCATCCTTGGATTGTCAGCTCTTTGATATTCAACTTTTTGATGCTCTGCTCTCTTGGGTGGTCTGTCTTCCCTTGACTTGGAGGGAGCTGAGTGTCTTCTGGAGGATTCACCTTTGCTTCTTTTGTAGTTCTTATTGAAGAACTTGTTGAACCTTTTAACCATTAGTGCGATCTCCTCTTGGTCAATGACCTCTTTGACCTCAGCTCTTTTGCCATCTTTGACAATTAGAGCAGCTGTTTTGGGCACAACTGTCTCTTCTTGATCTTTTCTTCTCAGCTCAAATTCGTAGGCCTTAAGATCTGAGAATAGCTCATGGTTGGATGTTTTTGATAGGTCCATGGAATGTCTCATGGCCATGACTTTCATATCCCACTTAGTTGGGAGACTTCTTAGAATCTTCATACACATTTCCTTCTGTGTATATTCCTTTCCAAGTGCAGACAGTTCATTGGTGATTTCTGTGAATCGAGCATCCAGCTGATCCAAGGTTTCTCCTGCAAGCATCTTAAAGTTTTCAAATTTTTGTACAACCACAGATAGTTTATTTTCTTTGATTTGCTCTGATCCTTCGCAAATCAAGGTTAGCTTGTCCCATATTTCTTTTGCCGTTTTGCATGATTTGACTTTGTTGAACATGGCTTTGTCAAAAGTTTTGTAAAGAATGTCCTTGGCCACATTGTCCAAGTTATATCTTTTCTTATAATCATTTGCCCATTCAGCTCTTGGTTTTTCAACCATCGCTGGTCTGGGAGCAACATCTTCTTCTCCTTCAGCTGCAGCTCTCCTTGCAGTTGTGTTCACTTTTAAGATTTGGAGTGGCCCATCCTCTATCACTATCCACATCTCATCGTGTAATGCTGATAGATGAGCCTGCATACGAATTTTCCAATCATCAAATTCTTCAATTGTGAACATAGGGATGCGTGTCAAATTTGCTTCCATGATAATAACTTTGCTGAATAGAAAAGTTTTGAAAGATTAAGTACTAAAACAAGCTTTGAAAAATTTGGAGATCTAGTTCAGTAACCAGTGCGGAAGGCTCAATGACTCTGCTGTTTTGGCTAAAGACTTAACTTGACTGTGATATGTTTTCAGCGGAAGACTTAACACCCTTGAATTTGGTTAAGTTTGTTTTAATACTTGGTTTTAGCACTCAGTTGATTAATAATAGGATAGCAAATTTATCAGCAGATATAAAAATAAGATGCAGAAATTAAAGTGTTGAAATGTAAATGACACAATAAGTTTTTATAGAGGTTCGAAGATGGGGTAATTCTTCTACTCCTCTCTTCTCCAAATCCTGGAGGAATCCACTAAGTATTGATCAATATACATAGTGGTTAACAGTCCAGATACAAGTCTTGATCACACAACTGACTTGATCCTTTGGGACTCAGTCTGGAGATGCCTTGGTCACACAGCTGGCTTCTCGTACGACTCAACTTCTTCACAGGGCAGTTGCCTTGCTACTACAGCCCACTTGCTTAAGTTCCTTGGATTTGATCACAAAGCCCTCCAAATAGCTTAAGCCTGGTTCGACCTTGAACCTTTCTACAATCCTTCGTGGAATGTAGACCCCTTGATTCTTCAAATGTTTCCTCTTCAACTGATTGAAGTTGTCTTTCCTTCATAGGTGAGTGTCGGATTGATTTCCTTCGTAATGTAGGCTTGAGGATTGACCTTGAATGACTTGAGAGTATTTTTGGTTACAGTTCAAATGTTAGCTTGAATGTTCGTGGTTTAGGTCGGTAACCTTCTCTCAGAGTGATTCCTCAGCCTTTTATAGTGATCTTTCAAAAATCTGCCAGTTGAAGAGATAGGCTTATTTTTGAAAGTCACTTGTGGTCGTTGGCTTGTCTTGTTGCAATCCTTGGAATTTACGTTTCCTCATATGAACGATTCTTTAGCTTTTCAGAGTTCTGACACAGTGCAATGCTTCCCATTGGTTTATTCCTTTTGCATGCTTCTGGGACTGAGCACTTCAAGAAAGGTAGTATGGAAGTATTACTTGTTTAAGTAATTCTCTTGATTTCTCGTGCAATGGATCTCTTTCAGTTATCTCAACTGACCGCATTTGCATTTCCTTGCCTTCCCAGGTGACTTAAGTCGCTTCCAATCATTGGATGACTCTTGTCACTTCAAATTGAGACTTGGCTATCTTGACTTGACTTGAATGATACTTCACTGTTGCATCTTAGCTGCACCTTGATCGAGTTCTGTCTTTCTTCTTTGCCACACTCACCCTCACACCAGTCTTCCTTTTAGTCTCCGGTTATGCCTTGCATGTTCGGCATAGCTGACTTGACTCAACTCTACCACCTTATCTATTACAATGCAATTTATAACAAGAATGGGGTGCCAACTTCTTATTCTAAGTTTTACATGGCATTCATCAAAATCTACAAAATAATTTCCCAACATAATGGTCAGAGTACAAAGTGGTTATCAATCCACACACAAGTCTTGATCACACAGCTGACTTGCTCCTTTGAGACTCAGTCTGGAGATGCCTTGGTCACACAGGTGGCTTCTCGTCTCCGACTCGGCTTCTTTCTTTCACGGGTTTTGCGCTTGCTACTTCAACTCACTTTCTCAAGCTTCTTAGATATTATCACGAAGCCCTCCAATAACTTGAGATTGGTTCGACCTTGAACCTTCCTACAATCCTTCGTGGAGAGTAGACCCCTTTTGATTCTTCAAAAGTTTCCTCTTCAACAGTTTGAAGTTGTCTTTCCTTCACAGCTTAGTGTTGGATCGATTTCCTTCGAGATTTAGGCTTGAGGATTTTGCTTGAATAACTTGAGAATATTTTGCAGGTTATAGTTTGAATAATTGCTTGATTGTTCGTGGTTCAGGTATTCAAGGTTACCTTTTCTCAAAGTGATTCCTCAGCCTTTTATAGTGAACTTTCAAAAATCTGCTCGTTGAAGAGATAGGCTGATTTTCAAAAGTCACTTTTGTTCGTTGGTTTGTCTTGTTGCAGTCCTTGATGTTGACATTTCCTCGTATTAAATGTCTTGCAGCATTGCAGCGTTTCTAACATTAGTGCAGTGCTTCTCATTGGTTTGTTGCTTTTGCACACAACTGGAACATATACTTTATCTCTGACAACTTTAGCAGGCTACTATTCTGAGTAACATTCTTGACTTTAATTAACGGATCTCGTTCAGTTGTCTTGACTTGACTGCAGTCCTTTATTCCCCAGGTGACTTGAGTCTGCTCTAATTATTGTAAGACTCATCTGTCCCTTCAACTTGAGACTTGACTTCTTGAGTTGACTTGACTGAGTTTTCATACAACTGTATCACAGCTGATACTCCTTCAGTCGTGTTCTTGACACCTCTTCTTTGCCACACTCAGCTCCTTCACAGCGGAGTCTTCATTCTAGTCTTCAGTTGACTTCTTGTATTCTCATGCATAGCTGACTTGACTCAGCTCATACAACCCTATCTATTACAATGCAAATTACAAGGAAAATGGGGTGCCAACTTTCTAGTCTAAGTTTTACATGGCTTTCATCAAAATCTAAACAATAAATTTCCCAACAGATTGTTAGGGATAATGCCCTTAAAGCAATTGTGAATTGTTTATGATTATTAATAAATGCGACATTTATTTTTGAACTCTTGTGCATATTCTATGTATTTTCTTGAACATCATGAAAATTCGTAGTTTATTTAATGTAACCATAATCTTAGTATATAAGTGTTATATACAAGAGGATTAAAGTTATGGATAATAAACTAAAATTAAGCACGTGATGAAATTAATTAAAGTATGAGATCTTTAATTAAAATATCACTAATGCGGACCAGAATATTTTGAATGTGGCTGTCTTATCTGGACCGTCGATGTGGAGAGATCTTAGTGGGGGCATTTATATATGATTTAATCATATAGGACTTGGACCGATTTAATTTGAATTTTCGATACAAATCCCGTTGTAGAAATGGAAAATCAAATTAAATCACTAGATGATCATATATGGATAAATCTTAATCCTGAGTGATTATAGACTCCTATTTATTTCTGTGTGTTTCTTAATTTGATCGTTTAAGTTTGTCCTACGACAATCCCAACACTTGCATTTTAAATTCACATTTGAATTAAATAGCTGGAATATAAATTCACAGATATGGAATCCATTCCTCCTTGCAAGAAGTAGAAAGATGATTATCTCATTTGTTAATTCTGGAACTGAATGGTTTGAAATCTCTAATTTGTAATCCGATTATAAATTAACCATTCGCTAGTGAATTAATGGTAAATGAGGATAAAAGGTAATTGAAGAGGTTTAACGGATACTACCTAGCTTAAATTAAGAATTGTCTATGGAGGATTAATCTATATGTAATCATTATATCAATGGACTGCTCATTTCATAGAGTAAGATATTCTACAATTATAAGAGTGCAATTCTGAATTTATGGTGGAGTAATATCGGACTTAATAATTCAAATAAATTAATTAAATAGTTTAATTATTTATTCATTTTATTGGAGCTTATAATTACAGGTCCATGGTCCCCGGTTCTCCTTCCTAGAGTAAATGAGTTAGAAATAATATTTTCAGTTCCTAAGGGGTTTTTGAAAAGAGTTTTCCAAAATATTTGGGCTAATATATTAATATCAGTTAATTCCGGAAATATCTGGTACTCTACAGTTTTGACTGTATTGGGAATTAAATAAATATAAGATATTTATGATATTAATATAATTATTTAGTAGATAATTATGTTGGGTAATTATCAATTGGAGTTTGAGTCTATCTAGAATTATGAATTCTAGAAGAGATAGGAAACTGAGTTCGAGCAGGAAACTGATTGAACAAGTCCTATAAAAAGAGGACCACATTCTGACAATTGTAATAGCAATTTTCGACACTATCTATGAGAAATTGAAAAAGTTTTTGTTTGGCAAAATTCATTGCACTTTCCGTCAACCACCAACGATTGATAAAGAAATACAATTGAAGTATTCTTTCATCAATTTAGAAATTGTTTCTTGGCATCTTATGAAACATCATCTTTCGGTCCTTTTCTACATAGCTTGTAATGCCCCAATTTTACAAAATAAAAATATTCCGACTTTTATAAAAATGTTGTTATAAAAACACGTTTTTTAACAAAATAATTTAATAGAACTAAATACCAGTCACGTTACTAATGAAATATTATCAAATGTTCCATGACATAAAATAAAATTATCCAAATTTAAATTTGATCTTCATCCATTACTGGCATATCTCCAGCCCGACACCTTAATCTGAAAACAAAATATGAAAATGAAGGAGTGAGCTTCCACTTGCTCAGTAGGGACCAACTTTTGTCAACGTATAATAAATCATACAAGCATAATCATGAATAATAAAACATGTAATTCCTCTGTAATTTTTCCTCTGATTGGCAAGTTAATAAATATTAGCACAGTGGGCTTAACCCGAAGATCAACTTCGATCTCGGGCCTATTTACGGTCCCTGACTAATAATTTATAATTCCTCTTGCATATCACATATAATTGAAAATACTCACATGAAAAATTATGTAAAGACAAGAATTAAAAAATCTCTACCTCAACTGATATTTGTTAATCCTCGTGATTCTCGATTCCTACATATATTATAAAAATATAATTAATAAAATTATTTAAGATATTTGGATGGGTTAGAAAAGAATTAAAATATTGAAAAGAATTTTGAGATTTTGGGTTTAAGCTTGAAAACGAATTAAATCTATTAGGTGTAGTCACAATCCCAAAAAGAAAAGTCAACTCTCAATTGTTCCACCCCAAAACCCAATCCTTATAGCAAATCTCATTTTTTCCTTCCTCCTGCAGTACCACCCTATGTAATTTAGAAGCCAAATCTATATAAAAGACCTATCTACTCATGCTTCTCTCTCATATCTTTTCAAAGAAACATAAAACTACTCCCTCTGCCTCACTCTTAACTCACGCCACCCTCACTGTCTCTCTCATTTTCTTTTCTTTTTTTTTCCTACTCCCTTCCTTATATTCTTTTCTTTCTCCCGTCACCCATAGCTTCTCTCCTGCCAACACCTCTGGCAGTCACCGGGCCCAGCCAACGCGGACACCTCCACACCGACGAAGACCAACGGCGGTGGAATGGGGACGACGATGATGTCCCACTGTAACATAGAGGTGTTTCTATATACCCTCTTCTTTCTTACTTTCTTCTTCTTCTTTTTTCTATCTCAGTTTTGAGTTTGACTGGGAAAAAGAATATCATAAGTTTTTTGTTGGTGGATTTGAGATGGTTTGAGTTTCTGCCAAAGTTTGTAAGGAAAACAGATGGGAAAAGAAAAATAAAAATGGAACTTTTACCTAATCGGAACTTTAGAGAAATAGTGTGAAATTTGTAAGGGGAAATTTTCAATTTATAGGTTGAATTGGAGTTAAGAATGTGAATAAATTTTTACGTTAAAATCTGGTTCTTCATCTCTTTCTATTAAATCAGAAACCTCTTCACATTTTTTTTATTAAATCTGCACCTTTCTATATTCATAACTGAAATTTATTTTAATTGGCTAATTTATTGAAAAAGAATTAAATTATAAATATGTAAATCTGAAAAAAAAAATAGTTAGAAATCCTAATTGAAATCTCTGCCCCAAATTATGAAATTTGGGATTTAAATCCCCAATTGAATCTAATTGTAAACCCTAATAATAATTTTACCCCTAATTTTTGTGGATATTACATCCTACACCCCTTAAAATTAAATTCGTCCTCGAAATTCGTTACTTACCTTGGATAATAAAATTTGGGTACTTGGTACGTAACTCGTCTTCTTGCTCCCAGGTGGCTTCATTTCTATCATGACGTATCCATTGAACTTTGATTAACGCAACCTCTTTATTTCTTAGTTTGTAGATCTTGCGCTCTAATCGACTATGGCCCTTCCTCGTATGTCAAGTCCTTGTTAATTTCTGAATCCTTATAGTTCACGATGTGACTTGGATCGTGAACATATTTTCTCAGTATCGAAACATGAAAAATATTACGCACACTCGACAAACTTGGAGGTAATGCCAATTGATAAGCCAAATCTCCAATACGAGTAAGGACTTTGAACGGTCCAATGTATCTTGGCTTCAATTTTCCCTTTTCAGCAAAACGAATAACACCCTTTATAGGAGCCACTTTCAAAAACACTTTTTCTCCTTCTTCGAATTGTATATGCTTTCTCCTTCTGTCAGCATATGACTTTTGTCTATCTTGAGCCATTCTGATTCGATCTTGTATTTTGTCTATCTTTTCTACAGTCTCCTAAATCAGTTCTGGCCCCAAAACATTATTCTCACAAACCTCATTCCAATACAACGGCGATCTACATTTTCGTCCGTCAATGCTTCATAAGGAGCCATCCCAATCGCCGCTTGATAACTATTGTTATAAGTGAACTCTACTAACGCCAGTAAAGTCTCCCAGTTACTTTCCAAATCGAGCACACAAGATCTCAACATATCTTCTAATATATGCGTCGTCCTTTCAGACTGTCCATCTATCTGTGAATGATAAGTTGTACTGAATTTCAATCTTGTGCCTATTGCAGTTTGCAGACTTCTCCAAAATTTCGATGTAAATCTTGTATCTCTATCTGATACAATAGACACCAGCACTCCATGTAATTTTACTATCTCCCTCATGTAGATCTGAGCATGTTGTTCCATATTGTATGTCATTTTGACCAGTATAAAATGAGCTGACTTAGTCAACCGATCTACTATGACCCAAACAACCTTATTTTCTTTAATTGATCTCGGAAATCCTACCACAAAATCCATTGTTATATGTTCTCATTTCCATTCTGGGATTTCAAGTGGTTTTAGCAAACCGAACGGCCTTTGGTGCTCGGCCTTCACTTGTTGACAAGTCAAATATTTCTCTACAAAATTTCCAATATCTCTCTTTATACTTCTCCACCAAAATATTTCTTTTAAATTGTGGTACATCTTTGTACCCTAATGATGAGCCATGTACAGTGTATAATGAGCTTCTTCAAGAATCTCTTTTCTAAGTTCCTCTTCTTTAGGAACACACGATCTCCTTTCATAAGTTAAAACACCTTCGTCTGTTAAAAACCTCTTAACACTCCTTTTTTGGGCTCGTTCCTTCATTTTGTTTAGAAATTTATCCCGAGGTTGAGCTTCCTTAATTCTCTCCTTTAAAGTAGGTTGCCCCACTAAATATGTTAATATCGCTTTCGTACTCTTTGGTGGTACGACTACCTCAATCCTCATTTTGGAAAACTCCTTCACTAGTTCTTCTTGTTTAGTTGGAAAACTCCTTCACTAGTTCTTCTTGTTTAGTTATTAAACTCGACATTTCTCCTTTGGTTTTATAACTTAGAGCATCAGCAACAACATTAGCTTTCCCAGGATGGTATTTGATGGTACAGTCGTAATCTTTAACCTCCTCTGCCTCATGTTCAACTCTTTCTGAGTAAACATATACTTTAAGCTTTTGTGGTCAGTGAAAATTTCACACCTTCCTCCATACAAATAATGCCTCCAAATCATTAAGCCGTGAACCACAATAGCTAGCTCCAAATCATGTGTAGGGTAGTTCATTTCACGTGGCTTCAGTTTCCTTCAGGCGTAGGCAATCACTTTGCCATGCTGCATCAGCACGCATCCCAATCCTTTTTTAGATGTGTCACTATAAATGACAAATTCCTTAGAAGGGTCAGGAATTGTCAAAACTGGTGCAGAGGTCAATCCCTGTTTCAATTCTTGGAAACTTTCCTTGCATTTCTCTGTCCAAATAAAATTATTCCCTTTTCTAGTCAGTCGGGTCATGGGTCCAGCTATTTTTGAAAATCCTTCGATAAATCTTTGATAATACCCTGCTAAACCTAGGAAACTGTGAACTTCATTCGCATTCTGAGGAGCCCTCCATTTGTTAATTGCTTCAACTGTAGTTGGATCTACTTCAATTCCTTGAGCCGTAATCACATGCCCAAGAAATACGACTCGATTCATCCAAAATCCACACTTCTTAAATTTTGCACACAACTTCTCTCTGCGAAGTGTCTCCAACACTATTGTTCTTTATGTTGTTTATCGTTCTTAGAATACACCAGTATGTCATTTGTAACGATTATGATAAATTGGTCCAAAAAATGGATAGAACACTCGATTCATCAAGTCCATGAACAATGCTAGTGTGTTACTCAATCCAAAAGGCATTACAATGAATTCATAATGCCCACAACTAGTTTTGAAGGCCTTCTTCGGAATATCACTTTCCTTAATTCTCAATTGGTGATATCCGGATCTCAAGTTAATCTTAGAAAAAGTACTGACACCCCTTAATTGATCAAATAAGTCCTCAATTCTTGGTAACGGGTACTTATTATTCATGGTGAGTCGATTAAGTTCTCTATAATCGATACACATCTTAAGTGATCCGTCTTTCTTTTTGATAAAAAGGACTGGTGCTCCCCATGGAGAAACACTGGATCGAATGAATCCTATATCTAGGAGTTCTTGTATTTGCACCTTTATATCTTGTAATTCTCTTGGTGCCATCCTGTAAGGTGCCTTAGATACTGGTGCTGCTCTAGGTACCAAATCAATTGAAAACTCAACTTGTCTATTTGGTGGAATTCCTGGCAATTCCTCCGAAAATACATCCAATAATTCACCGACAATAGGGACATCAACAGGTGTCGCCTCTGTCATCGAGGTACAAATCAAGTTTACCAGATAACCTTGATAATTTTCTTTTCTCAGCATTTTTAATGTTTTCATTGCAGTTATAACTTTAGGCATACACTTAGACTTAACACCATAAAATTTTATTTCATCATTATCAGACAGCCTAAGTGTTATTTCCTTCTCCTGACACTTAATGTCAGCATTGTACTTGCTAAGCCAATCCATGCCTAAAATTAAATCAAAATCCTTCATCCATGGAATCATATAGATCAACTTCTAAAATTTTCCCCTATATCCAAATTTACACCTTTATCCATGGAATCAGTAGTTATTGAATTCCCAGAAGGTAAACTAACTTGAAGAGATTCATCTACTTTAGCATTCTTATATCCAATTATGGCATGAAATTTAGCAGATATAAACGAGTGTGACGCACCAGTGTCAAGTAGTGCTAAAGCAGGTATTCCTGATATAGTTAACATATATGTCATCACACCTGGGTTCTGATCTGCTTTCTCTTGGGTCAAAGCACACATCCGAGCTCTTCCTCCACCAGTCTGGCCATTTATTTTCCCAACATCCTTTAAAAGAGGACAATTAGCGGTCACATGTCCTGGCTTCTTACATTTGAAATATTTTCCTTGCACAGTCAAACATTCACCATAATGGTTTTTCTTGCAATTAGGACATATCGGCTTATTGTTTTGAGTATTTGGGTGGATGTTCCCATCAGTCTTTGCCTGCTTGTTCTGATTTCCATTCTTATTTTGTTTTGTTCCATCCCACTTCCTCTTTTTAGATACCATAATTGGTTTATGACCATCGTCATCCTCAACCAGGCTTGCCTCTATTTCTTGTGCCCTTTTCACCATCTTAGAGTATTCTAAATCACTCTAAGCAGACAGTATGCTGGATAATTGCGATCGTAATCCCCTCCTAAACCTCAATGCATTCTTTATATTAGTATCAACCAAATGCAGCGCAAACTGGCTCATTCGGTTGAGTTCTCTTTCATACACAGTTGCAGTCTTGTTTCTTCATTTGAAGATTAAAAATTCTGTCTCTTTCTGATCACGATATGATCGTGGGAAGAACTTTCCCATGACAACCTCCTTGAACCCATTCCAAGTTAATGCATCTCGTTCCTCTTCGGTTTTAGTTCTCCAATATCCTTCCCACCAATGATCAGTGTCCTCAATTAGCTGAAAGGTAACGCATGTGACTCTTTGTTCGTCAGTGCATCCAATGAGTCGGAAAATTCTTTCTAGAGATTGGAACCATTCCTCCACAACAGCTGGACCATCACGTTCATTGAATGTAGGTGGATTATAATGGCGAAACTGTTCCACAGTCCTCGTGTTGTTATTATTGTTATTGTTTTGCACTTCCCTGAGGAATTCAGCAAGTACATCACCGACATGAGCATTGGCTTGGTTTCCAATATTAGCTTGATTTTCATTATTGGCTTGATTGCCATCGTTAGAGGAGTTACTCTCATTCGTACGATTTCCTGTTCGATTACGGGGAGCCATAATCCTACAAGTATACATAATGCTTAAGTAACGTAATAATCGAATATTGAGTCTTACTACAAACACAACATAAGAAAAATAATCATAGACAAATAATAGTAAACAGAATATTAGACTTTTATTCATAATATTATTTCAACCGTTTAACAAAGATTTATTTGGATAGTAAGAAAATAAAGCAGATTTTTAATTAAACAAATCAAAAGTTCTGGCCCTATCCCTCATTTTCATCCTCATTCGGATCCTCCTCTTCATCTTCTTTCATAGCCTCAGTTATACGGCCAATCCATTTTGCAAACAACCTAGAAGTGAATGCCCCATAGTCAATCTTGAGTGTGTAGTCTTGTGCGTCATACTTCACCATCGTTCCACACAAATATTCAGCATTAGCCTTCTATTTAGGTGGTAGTGAATCAATCACCCTACGTGTAGCACCATACTGATCTGGAGCACCACTCAGAAAATGCACATCATACTATTTCTAATGCATTTTTACCATGTAGGTTCCTATGTTATCGCCATCTTTGATTTTGTAATTAAGGTAATTAGTTAGCTCGTTCGAGATATTGTTAATTCTCCAATTGCGCACCCTTTTTCTAGCAGTGAGTCTTGGTTGCGAAATCTATATTTATAGTCATTATTAGTTAAACATCAATATTTTTTTTACAAGGCATATAGATTATTATCTAACGAATGACATGAAATTGTACAATTTACATATGGAAACATGTATTACAACTGTCATAAAAAAAATTAAATGGCATGAAATAAAATGACATAATAAATTTGTCACAAACCTTGAGGATGTCGGCTGAGATATGACGATGATGGACGATTCTAAATTATTTTGTGTCAGAAAAAAACATTTTTTTTACAAGTCTACAGAATCATAGATGATACTAATGTTGTAACACCCCAATTTTACAAAATAAAAATATTCTGACTTTTATAAAAATATTGTTATAAAAACACGATTTTTAACAAAATAATTTAATAAAACTATATATTTAAATATAAATAAATACCAGTCACGTTACTAATGAAATATTATCAAATTTTCCATGACATAAAATAAAATTATCCAACGTTAAATTTGATCTTCATCCATCACTGGCATATCTCCAGCCCGACTCCTTAATCTGAAAAACAAAATATGAAAATGAAGGGGTGGCTTCCACTTGCTCAGTAGGGACCAATTTTTGTCAATGTATAATAATCTTACAAGTATAATCATGAATAATAAAACATGTATCTCCTCTATAATTTTTCCTCTGACTGACCAGTTAATAAATTTTAGCACGGCGGGCTCAACCCGAAGATCAACTTCGATCCCGGGCCTATTTACGGTCCCTTGCTAATAATTTATAATTTCTCTTGCATATCACATATAATTGAAAATACTCACATGAAGAATTATATAAATACAAGAATTAAAAAATCCCTACCTCAACTGATATTTGTTAATCCTCGTAGAATATAAAAGTGATTATTCTAATCCTCGTGATTCTCGATTCCTACATATATTATAAAAATATAATTAATAAAATTATTTAAGAAATTTGGATGAGTTAGAAAAGAATTGAAATATTGAAAAGAATTTTGAGATTTTGGGTTTAGGCTTGAAAAAAAATAAAATAAATTAGGTGTGGTCACTATCCCAAAAAAAAGTCAACACTCAATTGTTCCACCCCAAAACCCAATCCTTATAATCAAATCTCATTTTTTCCTACCTTCTGCAGTGCCACCCTATGTAATTTAGAAGCTCAATCTATATAAAAGACCCATCTACTCATGATTCTATATTACATCTTTTCAAAAAAAAAAAAAAAAAACTACTCCCTCTGTCTTACCCTTATCTCACGCCACCCTCACTGTCTCTCTCATTTTTCCTTTTTTTTCCTACTCTCTTCCTTATATTCTTTTCTTTCTCCCGTCACCCCGACTTCTCTCCTGCCAACACCTCCGCCATTCACCATGCCCAACCGACGTGCACACCTCCACACCAGCGAAGACCAGCGGCGTGGAACGGGGACAGTGGCGATGTCCTACTATAACACAGAGGTGTTGATATCTACCCTCTTCTTTCTTTCTTTCTTTTTTTTTCTATCTCTGTTTTGAGTTTGACTGGAAAAAAATATCATAAGCTTTTTGTTGGTGGATTTGAGATGGTTTGAGTTTCTGCCAAAGTTTGTAAGGAAAACAGATGGGAAAAGAAAAATAAAAATGGATCTTTTACCTAATCAGAACTTTAGAGAAATGGTGTGAAATTTGTAAATGAAAATTTTCAATGTATAGGGCTGAATTATGGAGTTAAGAATGAGAATAAATTTTTACTTTCAAATCTTGTTCTTCATCTCTTTTTATTAAATCAGAAAACTCTTCACCTCTTTTTTATTAAATCTGCACCTTTCTATATGTTATAATTGGCTAATTCTTTGAAAAAGAATTAAATTATAATTATATAAATCTTAAAAAAAAATTAAATGCTTAGAAACCTTAATTGAAATTTCTCCCCCATATTATGAAATTAGGGATTTAAATCCCCAATTGAATCTAATTGTAAACCCTAATATAATTTTGCCCCTAATTTTTATGGATATTACATAGCTTGCCGTCGATATTTGAATTATTATTCAAAAGTGATATTTTGTGATTTAGTTTTAAGCTTAGTTCAATTCCCCTCCTATTTGGTTAGCCCAATCCTACAATCTCATTAGTTGAGTACATCGTAGGAAAATTACGGTTAGGAACTAAAAATTTGTTAGGAAATTTATTTGATAGATTTTTATGATACCATGTAAAACTTAAACTAGGCAGTTGGCACCCCGTTTTCCTTGTAATTTGTATTGTAATAGATAGGGCTGAAAAAGCCGAGTAAAGTCAGCTATGTCAAGGATTACAAGAAGTCAACTGTGGACTGTGCGAAGACTTTGTTGTGTGTCAACTGAGTAATGCCATGAAGGAAGACAAGAACTCGACTGAAGGAGAGTCAGCTGAGGAACAGCTGTAAGAAGTGTCAGTCAAGTCAACTTAAGAAGCCAAGTCTACAAGTTGAAATGACAGTTGAGTCAATCTAATGATTGGAGCAGACTCAAGTCACATGGGGTAAAGCCAGTAGTCTAGTCAAGACAACTGACTTAGATCCGTTGATTAAAGTTAAGAATATTACTCAATATAGTAATATGTCAAAGTTGCCAGGTCTAAAGTGTTTGTCCCTGAATTATACAAAAGGAATGAACCAATGGGAAACACTGCACCTTGTGTCAGATGCCTGCAAACACTGAAATGCCATTAATACGAGGAAAGGTCAACATCACCAAGGTTGCAGACCAAGAAAAGACAAGCCAATGAACACCATGTGACATTTGAAATCAACATATCTCTTCAACGGGCAAAATTTCAAATGGACACTAGAAAAGGCTGATGAAGCTATTGAGAGAAAAAGACCTTGCACACCTGAATCAGGAACAAGCAAGCAATATTCAAGCAATTAACCTTCAATACTCTCAAAGCTTTTCAATATAATCCTTAAGCCTGAAACTAGAAGGAACTTGATCCAACACAAGTTGTGAAGGAAAGACAACTTCAAATCTGTTGAAGAGGAAACTTTTGAAGAAACCAAGGGGTCTACTTTCCAAGTCAGGATTGTAGAAAGGTTCAAGGTCGAACCATTATCAAGTTTGTTGGAGGGCTTCGTGATCAAAATCCAAGAACTTGAGAAGTGAGCTGAAGTAGCAAGGCAGCTGCCCTGTGAAGAAGCTGAGTCGCAAGAGAAGCCAGCTGTGTGATCAAGGCTGTCTCCAGACTATTCATCGCTTTGTAAAATGATCTGTCACATAGTGGATTCCTCCAGGAGTTGGAGAAGAGAGGATTAGAAGAATCACCCCATCTTCGAACCTCTATAAATATTCGTGTCATTTACTTTCAGCAAACCTACTTCCCTGCATATTTACTTTATATCTGCTGTTAGTATTATATTTGCTTTGCAACTGATAAATAACCAAGTGCTAAAATTCAAGTGTTTAAAACAAGCTAAAAACAAATCAAAGGGTGTTAAGTCTTTCTCTGTTAAAAACCAATCAACCAAGTTAAGTATTTGGCTTAATTTGTGAAGGATCAGAACAAATTAAGGAAAATAAATTAACTGTTGTTAAAAAATTTGAAAATTTCAAAATGCTTGCAGGTAAAACTCTGGATCAGCTGGATGCCAGATTTACCGAGATTACAAATGAGCTTTCAGCTCTGGGGAAAGAGTATACACAGAAGGAAATGTGTATGAAAATCTTAAGAAGCCTCCCAACTGAATGGGAAATGAAGGTTATGGCCCTGATACATTCAATAGACCACTCAAGAACATCTAACCATAAGTTATTCTAGACCTCAAAGCCTACGAGTTTGAGCTGAGAAGAAAAGAGCAAGAGGAGACAGTTGTACCCAAGACAACTGCATTGATGGCCAGTGAAGGGAAAAGAGCTGAGCCAAAGGAAGCCATAGACCAGGAGGAGATTGTCCTGATGGTTAAAATATTCAACAAGTTCTTCAATAAGAACTACAAGACAAACAATATTGAAACCTCCAGAAGACATTCAACACCTTCCAAGTCAAGGGAAGATAGGCCTCCTAAGAGAGCTGAGCATCATGGTTGATTATCAGAGAGCTGATAATCCAAGAACAGACAGAACTGATCAGAGAGCTGAGAACATGTGTTGGAATTGCAAACAACCAGGACATTTTGCTCTTGACTGTTCCTATCCACCAGTCAACAAGTACATGAATGAAGAAGAAAAAAAAGTCTTCAGGGAAAGAAGACAGGAAAAGAACAAAGCTATGTTGGCTGTTGAGCCATCTAAGTGCAAAGAGGCAGCAGACTCGAATAGTAGTGGAGCAGACTACTCAAGTGATTCTGAGGAAGAAGCCATGATCTGTCTTATGGCTAAAGAACAAGAACAAGAAGATGAGGTACACTCTAACTCATCTCATTCTGATTCAAGTGATAGTGACTGTGATACACACACTTCATCACCCACTTAACTTTATGATTCATTAGGCAAAATGATGAAATATTTTGAACACATAAAATCCTCACACACAATTCTAAATGAGGAAAGCAGCCAACTTAAAAGCCAAAACTCACAGCTGACTAAAGAGCTGAGTACTCTGAGAACACTAAGCTGAAGGCTGAAAATGCAAAGATCATATCAGAGTTAGCTGCTACAGAAAAGAGAGAAAAAGATATTAAAAATGTGATTTCCTCATTTACAAAGGCATCCCAATCTTTGGATGAACTTATTATGAGCCAAAAACAATGTGGAGATAAGACAGGCATAGGATTTAATTCCTTTGTGCATAGTCAAACTCCAAAAGTGATTTTAGAGAAAGGATCTTCAAGTAATGAAGCATCCCAAAAACCAAAAACACCAAATGCTGCACCCACACTCACTCCAAAGCACAATCACAAGCATAATGGCCTTGGATATAAAGGAAAAAAAGACCCGGATTAAGTATCTTTGAGAGGACAAGCGAGAAGAAATCCAAATGAGTTTCTGAAAGCAAACTCCAAGCGAGAAAATACTGTGAAAAGCAAACAGAGCTACCAGAAACCCCAGAAATTTCATCAGAAAAATACATATCATGGGAATGGTCGAAATTATCCAAACTATGTTGATTGGAATAATGTGAAACATCAGCAAAGACCTATGGAATACAAGCCAAAATGGCAAAGACCTAAACCTCAGCAAAGGTCATTCCAAAGGAAAAAGAGCTATTATAAGCACACATATGCACCCAAGAACTACACTCAGAGATACCACAACTACCCCAAGAAAGCAATTTTAAAACACACACACATGCATATGGACAAAAGAGAGTGTTGTATGAACCTAAAACCCCTAAGCAATTTGCCAATGTGCATTATGATTATGGCACTGATAGATGGCAACCTCTTAGAGTCAAATCATTTGGCTATAGGTTGGTTGGAGCATCTTGTAGCACTAACCCCTCAGGACCCAGACAAGTATGGGTACCTAAAAACTTATTTCTTTGATTGCAGGTTCAAGGAACAGCTGAGTGCCAAGGAACCTGGTACATGGATAGTGGCTATTCCAGACATATGATAGGAAACAAGAAAAATCTGTCAAAATTCATGGAGATTAGAGGTGCTAAAGTCATATTTGGAGGAAATGAAGCTCCAGAGGAGATCAAAGGCACATGATCTATCAAGAAAAATGGATTGGAAATCACAGATGTTGCTTATGTTGAAGGCCTCAACTTCAACCTGTTAAGCATCAGCCAACTCTGTGACAAAGGCTATAATGTGGGATTCAACATGGGAGTGTGCCAGAGCAAAGATATTGAATCAAATGAAATAGTGCTGCAAGGGTCAAGACAGAAAAATATGTATGTGGTAGATTGGTCTACTGCCACACCAAGCACTTGTCTATTAGCAAAGAGCACAACCGAATCAAGTTGGTTGTGGCATAAGAAGCTGAGTCACCTGAATTTCAAGACGATCAACAAGCTTGCAAGGAGCCATCTTGTAGAAGGTTTGCCAGACTCAGTGTACAAGAAAGAAAGTGTATGTGATGCATGCCAGATGGGAAATCAAATCAAATCTTCATTCAGGGATAAGCAAAGTCCCTCATCAACAAGAATACTGCACTTGTTGCATATGGATTTATTTGGTCCGGTTAAGCCAGGTAGCATAAGTGGAAAGAAATACACCTTAGTGGTGGTGGATGATTATTCAAGATATACATGGACAATTTTCTTGTGTAAAAAGAAGGAAACTTTGCAAAAATTACCTCAGCTGATGAAGAGAGTTCAAAATGAGAAGAGCCAAACCATTATAAAAATAAGATCTGACAGAGGAACTGAGTTTGTCAATGGGATAATAACTCAGTATTGTGTTGAAAATGGTATTGCTCATGAGGTGTCAGCTTCAAGGACTCCATAGCAAAATGGAGTAGCTGAAAGAAGGAACATAACTCTCAAGGAAGCCGCAAGGACAATGTTAGCTGAAGCTGAATTGCCTAAGAGATTTTGGGTTGAAGCTATAAATACTGCATGCTATACTCAATATAGATGAATGATCAACAGGCAATTGACCAATACTCCCTATGAAATCTGGACATGGAGAAAGCCAAATGTTGGATATTTCAGGATATTTGGATGTAAATGCTTCATCCATAATAATGGCAAAGACAATATGATGGATTTTGATGCTAAAGCTGATGAAGGTATCTTTTGGGGATACTCAGCTGAGAGTAAAGCCTATAGAGTGCTGAACAAGAGGACTATGGTCACAGAAGAGTCTATCCATGTGATTTTTGATGAACCTAATGTGAGTGGAGAAGACATTGGAGAGTTAGCTGATAAGCTGAATCAACCAACTATGCAGAAGAGTCCTTATGTTGAAGCTGAAGTGAGAGCACTCAACCCTGATGAAGATGAGATAGCTAAATCTGAAAGACAGCTGAAAGGTCTACAAATGAATGAATATGAAAGAATTGTTCAAGACAACTTAGCTGCGAGACGGCTGAATCCAGCAGACTTACTTCAACCTCATGTGAGATGGCTGAGAGACCATCCACCAGAGTTAGTCATTGGAGATGTTAGAGATGGCATAAGAACCAGATCTAGAGCACAACATGGATCTATGTTCACTTGTTTTATTTCCCAGATAGAGCCTAAAGATATGTCTCAAGCATTGGATGACACACATTGGAATAAAGCCATGCAAGAAGAGCTGAATCAGTTTGAAAGAAACAAAGCACGGGAATTAGTTAAAAGGCCAACCCATCAAAATGTTATTGGGACAAAATGGGTTTTCAGAAACAAGATGAATGAGGAAGGATCTATTGTAAGAAACAAAGCAAGATTGGTAGTCAAGGGGCATTGCCAAGAAGAGGGAATAGATTTTGATGAAACCTTTGCTCCTGTTGCAAGATTGGAAGCAATAAGGATGTTTCTTGATTATGCTGCACATAAGAACTTCATTGTGTATCAAATGGATGTGAGTGCCTTTCTAAATGGACTATTAGAGGAAGAAGTCTATGTTGAACAACCTCCAGGTTTTGAGTAGAAAACTATTGGAGATAAGGTCTACAAGCTCAAGAAAGCATTGTATGGATTGAAACAAGCACCAAAAGCATGATATGATCCATTGTCGCAATTTCTAACTGACAATGGATTCACCAAAGGCAAAGTTGACAGAACACTCTTCAGGATTCAAGATGGAGAGAGTATACTGCTTGTTCAAATATATATGGATGACATCATTTTTGGTTCCACAAATAAAGAGTTGTGTGACAAGTTCTCAAACCTCATGCAAGGAAAATTTGAGATGAGAATGATGGGAGAGCTGACTTTCTTCCTAGGATTTCAAGTCGAACAATTGAAAGATGGAACCTTCATAAGCCAAACAAAATTTACCAGAGATTTAACGAAGAAATTCGGTATGGAAGAGAAGTCCTCTTTGAAAATTCCAATGAATACATCAGTCAAGATGGGCATGGATGCAGATGGCAAAGCTGTTGATCAAACAAGATATAGAGCCCTCATTGGATCTTTGCCCTATCTAACAGCAAGCAGGCCATACATAACCTTTGTAGTAGGTGTATATGCAAGATTTCAATCTGCACCTAAGGAGAGCCACATCACTGCAGCCAAGAGAATCCTAAGATATTTAAAAGGATGCCAGAAAGTCGGCTTATGGTATCCAAAGGAAGGAACATTCAAGCTAGTTGGTTACTAAGACTCAGACTATGCTGGATGTAGAGCTCAAAAATGAATTATGGTTAATTGAGCTGAGTTAGGAAACTCAGAAGACTCAATAAGTTGAGAAAAAAGATGAGAAAATTGAAGAAGAGCAAGTTTCACAATTCAGCCAAGTGAAACAGCCTTGTCAGGAAGTCAGCTGTATCGAGCTAGCTGACAGCTAAGTTACTTCATGAGAAGAGAGAAACAGAGTTGAGTCACCTTGGATATAAGCTGAATCATTTATGAGATAAGTGACAAAAACGCAGTCGTTTTAATTAAGCGAGAATGTATTTAAGGATAACGTCAGCGTAATAATGATGGTCACAGTAAAAGCTGCTCAAATCTTAGTCGTTGATCTCGATAAAATATTTCAAAATCCGAAAATCGTCCTTTCACATTCCTTATATATGAAACCTCGGTTCTCTCTCTCCTCACGCGAACTGTTCATCTTCAAACAAGCAAAATCATTTTCTCTGAAACTAAGTGAAAACCCTAGTTATTTCAAGCAAGATATCTCGTGTTTTAATCGGTAAACTCATCTGAAAATGGCCCCAACTTATGATTTCGTGAAGCTCTCAAAGCAAATCCACACTGGTGCTTCAGTGGATTTTGAAGGAATGATCAAACAGGGTGTCGATGAAACCCTGGTCAAGAAGATTGCTGAGAAATTGGAGAAGTCCGGTCTGAAGGACTTTCTGACATTGCAGTTCACACATACATATCTTGAAGAGGTAGCTATGTTCTATGTGAATGCAGAGGTGCAAGACGATGAAATCAAGTCTTCCGTCCACAGCAAAGTCATCAAACTCAATACAAAAGAACTTGTTGAGCACTGTTTGTTGCCCGCGGAGGGATTGAAGGACATCTTTGAGAAAGATGTCGACTTAGCTGCTGCTTGGAAAGAAGTTTCCAAGCCGGAGTGTGCTGTAAAGGTTGTTTATACAACCAAGAAAGAGTCTTTGAAGGATGACTACCATAAGCTGATGGATGTCGTCTCAAAGTGCGTAGACATGAAGTTTGAAGGTTCAATCAGTTGTCCAAGACTAAGCCGATTGTGATGGCTACAATCATGTAAGAAAAGAAAGTCAACTGGGCTAAGTTCATTTTCAGTCGAATTTGCCAGAATGTGCTGAACAGAACCTACAAGGAAGATGGATCATTTGGATGTTCCTTGGGTTATAGCCTGGTAATTGGCCATCTGATGGAGGTGAAGGGTATTGCTCTCCGCCATGGCAAGCCCTTCTATGTAAACAAGAAAATGTTCAAGGCGAATCTGTCCGGAGCCTAGAAGAAGGCTCATGCTAGAAAGGCTGATACCAGTGAGGGGGAATCAGCTGATCCCGAAGACACAACTGAGACCCCTCCACCCAAGAAAAAAGCAGTGGTATCCAAGCCTGCTCCTGCCCCCGCAGCAAAGACAATGAAAGCACCTGCTCCCGCAGCAAAGTCCAAAGCACCTACCCATGCAAATGAGTCACCTGCCCGTGCAGCCGAAACTCCTGCCCCCACAGCTGAGATAGAGGAGGAACCCCATATTTCCTCTCCTATCATGAAGAAGAAGAGGACTGCCAAGTCGAGAAAGGCAGCTGCCTCTAAGAAAAGTGTCCAAGCCCCCGCTACTAAAGAATCTGCTGAGATGGAACCAGAGATCCCGCTGGTTTGTACCAAAAGAAGACGGCTGTTCAGGCACTCTGAGCTTGAAAAGATAGTTGAATCTGGCACCCAGCCAGAGAAAGAAACTGAGACTGCTGATGATCAGGAAGAGCAGTCTCCTGAAGTTGTTGATGTACCTGAGAAGACTATTGATGATGATCAGCAGAGACCCACCGAAGACCCAGCTGTGAGGAAGACAGATGAGGAAATTGAAGCAGACGGGACAACTGAGCCCGAAATTGAAAAAATTGTCTCACCTCCTCCGATGGATGCTGCTGAAACTTAGGAGGAGTAAGGCCCCTTAGCCCCCATTTAGGAAACTGGAGAAGAAGGCGATGATGATGATTTAATCATGTATTCTCCAGTTTACCCTGGCATTCAAAGGCGATTAAGAGAATGGAGGGCATGGAAGTTGGATCACTCAAGGATGCAGTTCACTCGTCCTGAGTTCACCGACAAGGAATAAGAGCTTCTCCAATTCCTTGGTGTTTCAAATGTCAAATCTGCCCTAAATGAAGAAATCTGCTTGGACATCCTCCGCATTCTTATGGAAGATGAGAAGGATAAAGCTGAGGAGCAAGCCCGAGCCTTAGAGAAGTTCAAGATGTGTGTATTCACAGGGACTCATGAACACACACATGAGCACCTTCATGAATACACTGATAGTGATGAAGATATGGATCCAGCTGCTGCAGCAGAGAAGTCAGAAATGCAGCAGGCTTTGAAGGAATCCAAAGCCATGCACGAGCAAAGTCTACTAGAAGGTCCAGGAGAGTCCTCTCAAACCCTTCTTCAGACTGATCCCCTAGGAGTGGCGCAACAGATTGCGACAACCATACCTACCACCACATCCCCCGTGCACTCGACTGATAGCTTGCAGGGAAATGGCGATGAAGCTGGGACTTTGGGCCCCCAAGCTAAGCCAACCCCTGACGAAGGTGTTAACACACCTTCCCTACGGCTGTACACTCAGAGGGAAAAGCCGCGTCTCAGGAGCAGAGTGACCCCACTCTCATTCACTCAGCTAGTGCGCCAGCTGAGGGGGAAACTCTCTCCACCACAGCTGGGTTGGAGGTTGCTGTGGGAGACAAACCAATGCAGTTAGGAGGCGAAGTTGACAAAAACAAAGAAGAGCAGAGTGACATTAACGAGGCTCAAACAGTTAAGTCTGTTTCAGTTGTGAATTATTGAATAATCTCGAAATGTTTGAGTCTGCTGATATGTTTGATAATGGAGAAGGTTAATCTTTAATCAACATTTTTATGGGATTGGGCCTCTTTGAGAATGTGTTTTAATTATGCAAAATAAATAACTTTTTAAATAATATTTATTTGGAAATTAACTTTATATATACTTACAATAATTATAATTGACAATTAAGTATAAACAATAATAATGATGATAAGGGTGCAATATGGCCTGGACTGACCTCTGTATTGGGCCGAATTGATAAGGCCCAGTGTATGGGCCCGACCTTCCAGGCTTTAAGGAATTGGGCCGACCTCGCTAAGGCCATGGGCATTGGGCTGACCTGGCTAAGCCCACAAGCATTGGGCCGATCTGGTAAGGCCTACCGTATGGGGGCTGGCCTGCTACCATAAGTATTGAGCCGACCGCTTGGGCTCAGCATTGAGTTGGTCCGTTGAAAGAAGTGTTGGGTTGATCTTGTAAGTTCATTTGGGCTGCGACTGATCTGCCGCACTCAAGGGCTAATTTTGGAAAGACATGAGAAAGGAGGTTGAGCTGATCAAGTTTAGTTCGGCCACAGGAGTAAGGGGGCTCTGAAGAAATCTTAAGGGGGCGCGTTAATGCACTGACTTGACGTGGCTCAAGCTTGATAGTCTGAGGTGTCTTAGGTCAGTTCGGAGCTGATGTCTTAGAGGCGTAAAATTAGGGGTTTTTTAGGAGATCCGATCCTAACCTAATGATGACTCTGACACCAAATCGTAACGGAATCCCGTATTTTACGGAAACCCTAATCCTAGCTAAGGTATAAAAGCCCAAGTTCAGGTTCATTCTAAACCTAATCTCATCTTTGCTTTTACAATATATTTTCTACCTCTTGCTTGTCTTCCAAGTCACTGACTTAAGCATCGGAGAGGGTACGCCGGAGCCCTCTTCCGGTCCCTTTGTGCAGGTTTTGCGGAGGAATTCAGCTTGGAAGTTGATCGGTGAGAGGAGGACGTTTTTTGGGAGCAACCAAGTGGCGCCGTCTGTGGGAACATTGAGCGAAGACGTGAGCATCAAGTTATGGTTATGGAAGATATCAGGAGAAATTTGGAAGTTTATCCGAATCGTACACCATTGGGAGATACTCCGGGCAGAGTTACGCAAGAAGATGTCAGGCCTCCACCTCCGCCACCTCCGGTGGAGGGCGGAGGACAGCGGTTTCCAAGGGCTGGAGTGGATAGACAAACACCCATGTCTGGTGGGAGTGTTGATTTAGGCCCAATGTTGTTTGAACAGTTAGGCCCAAGGAGGCGGAGGGAGATGCTTCTGCCACCAACTCCGCATGTGGTCCCTCCTCCTTTGGTCCCCCCTCCGGTGGTCCCTCCTCCTGTGGTCCCCTCGGAGGTCGGGGAGAGAGGTCGGCGGCTTGCAGTGGCAGAAGACGTGCATTTATCGAGGGCGGAGCCCACATAAACAGAGGATCAGGATTCGTCGGAGCGGATGGATGACCTCCATCGTGAATGAGGGATATTCGCAGGAGGGTTGCAGGAGCGCCGGGAGCGGCTTCAGTCCGAGTGCAGAGGGGAACTCCCTTCTCGGATGAAGTGGTGGCGGATGAGCCCCCATCCTCCTACCGAGCTTTGAGATTTGAATATGATGGTACCACGGTTCCATGGGATCATCTCTGTCACTTCGAGAATGCTGCTTTGCTACACAGGTTCACGGATGGCGTGATGTGTAGAGTCTTTCCCACCACTCTGATGAAATCAACTCAACAATGGTTTAGCCAGCTTGCTCCAGGCTCTATTAGAAATTTTGATGATTTCAGTTCGACATTTCTTAATCAGTTCACGAGATGTCGTAAGTACCAAAAGGCACCCCTGACTCTGTTTAGCATTAAGCAGAGGGAAGGGGAGGGACTTTGGAGTTATATACAAAGGTTCACCGCGGCAAAGTTGGAGGTGCCTTCGGCTAGCCCGGAAATTTTGGCTAATGCCCTAGCTCAGGGCCTGAAGGATGGAGAGTTTTTTGAATCCTTGGTGATAGAGCCGGCTAAGACTTTTGATGAGCTGTTAGCTCAGGCGGAAAGGTATATCAACCTGGAAGAGGCAAGGAAAATGAATATGGAGGAGGGAGAGAAAAAGAGAGAGAGGAAAGAAGATTGGGAGGATAAGGGATCTCAGAAGAAGCCGAGGTCTGAGGCAATGGGTGGACGGCCGAGATATGAGAAGTATACGCCATTGGCCGTCCCTCAGGGCGAGGTGCTCATATCTATTGAGAGGCACCCCGAACTGAGGTAGCCAAAGGCACATGTGGAGGCACCGGTAAAGGCGAAGTGCAAGGAGTTTTGTAGGTTCCATAATGAGTATGGACACACAATAGATCGGTGCACGCACCTGAGGGATGAAATTGAGAGGCTCATTCAGGCAGGTCATCTCAGGAAATTTGTGTACATCGACAAAAAGGAGAAAAAAGGGGAGTATAAGAGGGATAACAGCGGTTATCATCAACCTCGCCGAGAGCCGGAGCGCAGGGGGGAGGAAAGGGAGGAGCTACCTCTACCTCCGCACCCACCTCTGCGAGAGGTCATCCAAATGATAGTTGGAGGGCCGGCGGAAGGAGATTCTAGGAGAGCTCGGAAATATTATGTGAGGCGGCACGACTCGATCCGGGTGCAAGAGCGGTGAAGGTGGAATGTGTCGGCCAGGGCCGAGTATCCAATTTTGTCCAGAGGATAGCAAGGGTATCGTGACACCTCATAGTGATGCTCTTGTGATCACGGCGACGATCTCTAATTACGATGTGCAGCGAGTATTTGTGGATATAGGGAGCTCGGCGGATATCCTATTCTATGATTGCTACAGAAAGATGGATCTCCAGGTCGGGCTAGAGACGGTGGACACGGCGTTGGTCGGATTTGCTAGAGGAATGATCCAAACAATAGGTATGATTACTTTACCTGTCTCTTTGGGTAAGGAGCCTAATCGTAAAACTAGGATGATTCGATTTTTGATAGTAGATGCACCTTCTTCGTACAATCTATGTTGGGTAGACCGTCATTAAATGCTTTTCAAGCCATGGTGTTGGTATACCATTTGAAAATGAAGTTCCCTATAGGGGAAGAGGTAGGTAAGGTCGGCGGAGATCAGTATATGGCTAGAAAGTTATATGTGGAGAGTATTCAAAAGGCGGAGAGGGGAAGTATCTTCGATGATGATAAAAATAGGGATAAAATTATTAAACTGGATGAGCCGGTGGAGCATGTACCACCTAATGAGGAGATGATGATGGTTGAGCTGGTGCCGGGTGACCCCGATAAGGTCACCAAAGTTGGGAAAGGATTATCTGATGAGATGAGGGAAGAGCTGGTGGAGTTTCTAAGGAGCAATGTGGATGTGTTCGCTTGGACAACAGAAGACTTGGTGGGAATCGATCCGAGTGTAGCTGAGCATAGGCTCAACGTTAACCCATCGTATAATCCAGTTAAGCAAAAGAAGAGGAATTTTGGTCCAAAGAAGGATGCTATAATCCGAGCAGATGTTCAAAAGTTATTTAACGTGTGGCATATCAAAGAGATCCAGTTTCCGGAATGGTTATCCAACGCGGTGTTAGTACCAAAACGGAGGATGATTGGCGTATGTGTGTGGATTTTAGGGATTTGAATAAGGCTTGCCCTAAGGACTACTATCTATTGCCTCGAATCGATCAGCTAGTGGATTCGACGTCAGAATGTGAATTGCTTAGCATGATGGATGCCTCGCAAGGCTACCATCAGATCAGATTAGCAGAGGAGGACCAAAAGAGGGTGTGCTTCACCACCTCTTTCGGTACCTTTTGTTATGTAGTAATGTCGTTCAGGTTGAAGAATCCAGGAGCCACATACCAGAGATTAGTAGAAAAATGTTTGGAGAGCAGCTCAGGAGGAGCATGAAAGTGTACGTGGATGACATGGTGGTTAAAAGCATGAAGGCTGTAGATCATGTGCGTGACCTAGCTGAGACATTTGACACTTTGAGAAAGTACCAAATGAAGCTAAACCCTAAGAGTGTGCTTTCGGTCTGAGGTCGGGAAAGTTCTTGGGATACATGGTAACGGAGAAAGGAATAGAAGCTAATCCGGAGAAGTTCAGAGCCATCAGAGAGATGGCACCACCTCAGGATACCAAGGATGTGCAATGTCTAACAGGTCGGCTGGCAGCCTAGCAGAGAGAAGCTTGCCTTTCTTTAAGGTGCTAAGGAAGGCCAAAAATTTTGTTTGGGATGAGGATTGTCAGAAAGCTTTTGAGGATCTGAAAAATTATTTAGCTAACTTGTCCTTGTTAACTAAGCCAGTGCCAGAAGAGTCGTTATACTTGTATATCTCGGTGGGAGAATAAGGGGTCCGCACGATTCTGATTAGGGCGAAGAGGCCGGTCCAGAGGCCGGTATATTATGTCAATAAGGTATTGAGGAACACCGAAATACGGTATGCAGAGATCGAGAAGGCAGGCTTAGCCTTGGCAGTAACTGCAAAGAGACTTCGACCGTATTTTCTATCGCACAAGGTAATCGTCCGAGCTAATCTTCCATTGAGAAATGTGATGAGCAAGCTCGAGGTGGCGGGAAGACTGGTAAAGTGGGCCATTGAATTGAGCAAGTACGATATTGAGTTCGAGAACAGGTCGGCCATTAAAGCTCAGGCTTTGGCGGATTTTGTTCAAGAATCGATAAGGGATGATAAAGGAGAAGGAGCTTGGGTGATTTATGTGGATGGTTCAGTAGGAAGATCAGGCTGTGGTGCTGGGATTGTCCTAATTAGCCAACAACGGGTAGAAAATGATTTTGCTGTAAGATTGGAGTTCAAATTATCCAATAATGAGGCAGAGTATGAAGCATTTATCAGAGGGATGCAAATGGCCATTGAGATGGGGGCTACTAGAATGGTTATTTATATGGACTCTCAGCTCGTTCATATGAGGTTACTGGGGAATTTGAGATTAGGGAGGAAAGGATGAAGAGGTATGTTGAAGCATACTGAGCTTTAGAAGGAAAGGTGAAAGAGATCAAGATTTGTCAGGTCCCGAGAGCAGAGAATGGTCGGGCGGATTTCTTAGCAACGATGGCCAACTCGGCCTTGGAGAATCAAGCCAAGCAAATCACGCTTTTGATGGCAAAAGAGACTGTGCTGGGTATGGAGATTGGAGAGATTGAGGAAAAAGAGGATTGGTGGTCGGCTATTGTTGGGAAATTTATTGTTTAGATTTTGATGAATGCCATGTAAAACTTAAACTAGGAAGTTGGCACCCCATTTTTTGTTGTAAACTGCATTGTAACAAATAGGGTGGTCTTTGAGTTAAGTCGCCTATGCCTAAACATGCAAGAAGACAATCGAGACTAGAAGGAAGACTCCGCTGCAAGACAACTGAGTATGGCAAAGAAGAGAAGACGGGAACTCGACTGAAGGTGCAGCTGAGATGCAGCTGAGTAAAGTATCAGTCAAATCAACTCAAGATAGCCAAGTCTCAAGTCGAAGTGACAGAAGAGTCATCCAATGATTGAAAGCTGACTCTAAGTCACCTGGGGAAAGCAAGGAAATGCAGTCAAGTCGAGATAACTGAAAGAGATCCGTTGCACAGAAATCAAGAGAATTACTTAAACAAGTAATACCTCCATGCTACCTTTCTCGAAGTGCTCAGTCCCAGAAGCGTGCAAGGGGAATGAACCAATGGGAAGCACTACACCGTGTCAGAACTCTGAAAAGCTGAAGAACAATTCATACGACCACAAGTGACTTTCAAAAATAAGCTTATCTCTTCAACGGGCAAATTTTTGAAAGATCACTATAAAAGGCTGAGGAATGACTCTGAGAAACAAGGACCTTGATTACCTGAACCACGAACATTCAAGCTAACATTTGAACTGTAATCAAAATATTCTCAAAGATCATTCAAGATTAAATCTCAAGCCTACACTACGAAGGAAATCAATCCAACACTCACCTGTGAAGGAAAGATAACTTCAATCAGTTGAAGAGGAAACTTTTGAAGAAAAGGGGTCTACATTCCGCGGAGGATTGTAGAAAGGTTCAAGGTCGAACTAGTCTCGAGTTTTGGAGGGCTTCGTGATCAAATCCAAAAAGCTTGAGCAAGTGAGTCGTAGTAGTAGCAAGCGCAAACTGCCCTATGAAGAAGCTAAGTCGCACGAGAAGCCGGTGCGTGACAAGGCATCTCCGGATCGAGTCCCAAAGGATCAAGTCGGTTGTGTGATCAAGACTTGTATCCGGATGTTACCACTTTGTATCGATCAATACTTAGTGGATTCCTCCAGGAGTTGGAGAAGAGAGGAGTAGAAGAATTACCCCATCTTCGAACCTCTATAAAATCTTATCGTGTCATTTACATTTCAAAGCATTTTAATTCTTGCACTTTAATTGTTTAATTCTCTGCGATAAATTTGCTATCCACTTGATAATTTCTAAGTACTAAAACCAAGTATTAAATCTTTACTAAATCATTTTTAAGGGTGTAAAGTCTCCCCACGAAAAACAAAGCTGATTGAGCTAATTGATCTTAACAATTTGAGTTATTCTATCAACGGCTCGATCGAGTCTCGTGAATGACTAACTCTCTTGATTAACTAAATTGGCTATCCACCAAGGACACGGTGTGTAGTATCAACTCGAACTTTAAAAAGGACTAAATCGAAAATTTGGTAAGGTTTATTCAACCCCTTGTAAACCTTACACTCACACCCCTTGGGACCTACAAGTGGTATCGAGCGGTTGGTTCATGGAGCCTTCCGCACCGGTTAGTTCTTGAACTAGATCTCCAAATTTTTCAAAGTCCTGTTTTAATACTTAAGTTTTCAAAACTCTTTTTATTATCAAAAGTTATTATCATGGAAGCAAATTTGACACGTATCCCTATGTTCACAATTGAAGAATTTGATGATTGGAAAATTCGTGATCTGTGCTCATCTATCAAAGCATTACATGATGAGATGTGGATAGTGATAGAGGATGGGCCACTACAAATTTTAAAAGTGAACACAGGTGTAAGAAGAGAGTGCAATTTGAAGGTGAAGAGGATGTCGCTCCTAGACCAGCTATGGTTGAAAAACCAAGAGTGAATGGACAAATGATGTGAGAAAAAGATACAACCTGGACAATGTGGCCAAGGATATTCTTTACAAAACCTTGGACAAAGCCATGTTCAATAAAGTCAAATCATGCAAACCGCTAAAGAAATCTGGGACAAGCTAACACCGATTTGTGAAGGCTCGAAAGCAAATCAAGGAAAATAAATTATCGGTGGTGTCTGAAATTTGAGAATTTCAAAATGATCGCGGAGAGAACCTGGATCAACCTGGATGCTCGGTTCACGAAATTACCAACGAGCTATCTGCTCTTGGAAAAGAATATACACGAGAAGAAATATGTATGAAGATCCTAAAAGACTCGGTGAATGGGAAATAAAGGTCATGGCACTAAGACATTCCATGGACCTATCAAAGACATCCAACCATGAGCTATTCTCGGATCTCAAAGCCTACGAATTTGAGTGAGAAGAAAAGACCAGGAAGAGACAATTTTGTACCCAAAATAGATGCTCTAATTGTTAAGGATGGCAAGAAAAGTCAAGTCAAAGAAGTCATTGACCTAGAGGAAATAGCCCCGATGGTTAAAAGGTTCAACAAGTTCTTCAATAAGAACTACAAGAGAGGCAAGGGCGAATCCTCCGAGAAGACACTCGGCTCCTCCAAGTCAAGGGAAGATAGGCCAACCAAGAGAAAGATCATCAAAAAGTGAATATCGTAGGGTGACAATCCAAGAATGGAAAGAGCTGATCAAAAGGTTGAATATCTATCTTTGAACCGTAGGCAACCGGTCACTATGCCATTGATTGCCCGTATCCCGTAGTCAACAAATACAGAATGAAGAAGAAAGAAAAGTCTTGAGAGAAAGAAGACAAGAAAAGAAAAAGGTAATGTTGGTCGCAGAGATCTTTGAGATAGCCAAGTCAAGAGACATAGCCGACTTAGAGAGTAGTGAAGTCGACTACTCAAGTGACTCGAAGAAGAAGCCTTGATCCGTCGATGATGGCCAAGGAACAAGACCAACCCGACCAAGAAGATGAGGTACACTCGACTCATCACACTCGATTCTAGTGATAGTGATGGTGACACACACACTTCATCACCCACTGATATTTATGATTCATTAGGCAAAATGATGAAAGATTTTGAACACATTAAATCCTCACACACATTACTAAATGAGGAAAACAACCTACTCAAGAGCAAAACTCACTGGTGATCAAGAGTGAGTACTCTAAGTCAAATAGTGATGAGAATAAAAGTCTAAAAATTTGAAAATGCCAAGCTAATAGCGTAAATATTTGCCATAGAAAAGAGGGAGAATGACCTCAAAATGTGATTGCCTCATTCACTAAGGCATCTAAGTCATTGGATGATCTTATCAAGAGCCAAAGAGAATGTGGAGACAAGACAAAGCTTAGGATTTAATTCCCTGCGTGCTATGTCAAGCTCCAAAAGTGATTTTGGAAAAAGGATCTTCAAGCAATGAAGTATCTCAAAATCCAAAACTCCAAATGGTGCACACACATTTATTCCAAAGCACAATTACAAGCAAATGGCATTGGTTATAAAGGAAAAGAAAAAACGACAGATTGAGTTTCTTGAGAGGACGGTGAGAAGAAATTCAAGTGAGTTCCTCAAAGAAACTCAAACGAAAAATACTCAGTAAAGAAGAAACAGAGCTACCAAAAATCCCGGAAGATCTATAAAAGAAACACATATGATGGGAATGGTGGAAAATATCCAAGCCAAAGTGATTGGAATGATGTAAACTATCAAAGCAAAGACCTATGGAATGATGTAAAGTATCAAAGGCCATTCCAAAGGTATAAGAGCTTTCATCAAAGCACACACACATATGCACCTAGGCACTACACTCGGAGACATCATAACTACCCAAAGAAGGCAATTGCTAAAATACATATACAGCATACAGACAAAAGAGACAATTTGTATGAACCTAGAATCCCCAAGCAATTTGCCAAAATTAATTATGATTATGGCATCGATAGATGGCAACCCCTTAAAGCCAAATCATTTGGCTATAGGTTGGTTGGATCATCTTACAATACTAACCCCTCAGGACCCAGGACAAGTATGGGTACCTAAAACTTAATTTCCTTGTTTGCGAGTTCAAGGAAGCAGTGAGTGCCAAGGAACTGGTACATGGATAGTGGTATTTCGGACATATGACAGAAACAAGAAAAATCTGTCAAAATTCAAGGAAGTTAAAGGAGCAAAAGTAATATTTGGAGGAAATGAAGCTCGGGGAGAAATAAAAGGCATTGGATCCATCAAGAAAAATGGATTAGAAATCACGGATGTTGCATATGTTGAAGGACTCAATTTCAATGCTAAGTATCACCCAACTCGTGACAAGGGCTATAATGTTGGATTTGACATGGGTATATGCCAAATCAAGGATCTGAGAATCAAGTGAAGTTGTGTTGCAAGGATGCGAGACAAAAGAACATGTATATCGTGGATTGGTCAACAAAGAACACCAAGCACCTGTCATAGCAAAGAGCAAAACCTGATTTGAATCAAGTTGGTTGTGGCACAAGAAGCCGAGTCACCTAAATTTCAAAACAATTAACAAGCTTGCGAAGCAATCTTGTGAAAGGACTTCCGGACTCAGTATACAAAAAGGAGAGTATATGTGACGCATGTCGAAGGGAAAACAAATCAAATCATCATTCAAAGAAAAGGCATGTCTATCTTCAACAAGGATATTGCATCCGCTACATATGGATCTATTTGGTCGATTGAACCAGCTAGCATAAGTGGGAAGAAATATACCTTGGTGGTAGTAGATGACTACTCAAGATATACATGGACAATATTCATGTGTAAGAAGAAAGAAACTCTCTGAGAAATTACCACGGTGATGAAGAGGATTCAAAATGAGAAGAGCAAACCATTATCAAAATAAGAAGATGGAGGAACCGAGTTTGTCAATGGTATAATAACTCGTATTTATTATTGAAAATGGCATTGGTCATGAATTATCTGCGACAAGGACTCCACAATGAGAATGGAGTTGCGAGAAAGAAGAATAGAACTCTCAAAGAAGCAAAGCAAGGACCATGTTAATCAAGCGGGGTTACAAAAAAGATTTTGGTCAAGCAATCAACATAGCTTGCTACACTCAAAATAGATGTATGATAAACAGGCGGTGACAAAGACTCCTATGAGATCCGGACAGGAGAAAACCAAATGTTGCATATTTTAGAATATTTGGATGTAAATGCTTCATCAATAACAATGGCAAAAACAATCTAAAGGCTTTCGATGCTAAAGCGATGAAGGTATCTTCTTGGGATACTCGGTGAAAGCAATGCCTACGAGTACTCAACAAGAGGACTATGGTTGCGGAGGAATCCATTCATGTGGTATTCGATGAACCAAATGTAAATGGAGAAGACATTGAAAGAGTCGGCTAATAATTTGAATCATCCAACCATGCGAGAAAAGTCCCTATCTTTGGCCAATTTGGAATTATAAACTCGGATGAAAATGAGATACCGAGTCTCATAAAATTTGGAAAATTTGCGGCTAAGTGATTGCGAGAGAGTGATCAAAGCAACACAGTTGCTAGACGATGAATCCGCCTAACTTACTCCAACCTCGATGTAAGATGTCCGAGAAACCATCCACGAGAACTTGTCATTGGAGATATAAGAGAAGGTGTCAAAACAAGATCGAGAACTCAACAAGAAGCCATGTTCACATGCTTTATCTCTCAAATAGAGCCTAAAATGTGTCACAAGCATTGTATGACACACATTGGATTCAAGCTATGCAAGAAGAGCTGAATCAGTTTGAAAGAAATAAAGTATGGGAGTTAGTTCAAAGACCCACCCATCAAAATGTTATTGGCATTAAATGGGTGTTCAGGAACAAGATGAACGAGAAAGGTTATGTGGTAAGAAACAAAGCAAGATTAGTAGCCAAAGGATATTGCCAAGAAGAAGGGATAGATTTTGATGAAACATTTGCCCCTGTAGCAAGATTGGAAGCTATTAGGATGTTTCTTGCCTATGCAGCTCACAAGAATTTTATTGTATATCAGATGGATGTAAAAAGTGCATTCCTAAATGGTTTATTGGAAGAAGAAGTGTATGTTGAACAACCTCCAGGATTTGAGCAGAAGACTCTTGGAGAAAAGGTATACAAACTCAAGAAAGCTCTGTATGGATTGAAACAGGCACCCAGAGCATGGTATGATACCTTGTCACAATTCCTAACTGAGAATGGATTCACAAAAGGAAAAGTAGATAGAACACTATTCAGAATTCAAGACAAGAAGAGCATACTGCTTGTTCAAATATATGTGGATGACATCATTTTTGGATCCACAAACAAAGAGCTATGTGATAAATTTTCAAACCTCATGCAAAGCATATTCGAAATGAGCATGATAGGAGAGCTGACATTCTTCCTTGGACTCCAAGTGAAACAGCTGAAGGATGGAACCTTCATAAGTCAAATAAAATACACCAGATATTTAATGAAGAAATTTGGTATGGAAGAGAAGTCTTTTGTGAAAATACCAATGAATACATCAGTCAAAATGGACATGGATGCAGATGGCAAGCCTGTAGATCAAACAAGATCTGAGCACTTATTGGAGCATTGCTTTATCTCACAAAGAAAGCGCAGGCGGACATCACCTTTCTTTGTAGGTGTATGTGCAAGATTTCAATCTGCTCCAAAAGAGAGCCATATGATTGTAGCTAAGAGGATCTTGAGATATTTGAAAGGAAGCAAGAAGTTGGCTTATGGTATCCAAAGGAAGGTGGATTCAAGTTAATTGGCTATTCGAGACTCGACTATCTTTGGATGTAGAGTTGACAGGAAGAGCACCTCGTGTACATGTCACATGCTTGGAAACAAGGCTAATTTCTGGTTTAGCAAAAAGCAAAATTCAATAGCCACCTCTACGGTGAAGCGAGAATACATAGTTGCGGGCATTTGTTGTGCCCAAATCCTATGGATGAGACAAAGAATCGAGAGACTATGAAATTGAAAAAGGAAATTCCAATCATGTGTGATAACACAAGTGCAATTGCAATCACTCAAAATCTGTGTTGCACTCAAGAACAAAGCATATCGATGTCGGATATCACTTCATAAGAGATCATGTTGAAAAGAAAGACATCACCTTGGAATATATTTCAAGCGATAAACGATTAAGTGACATATTCACAAAACCATTATGTGAGTCAAGATTTGAAGAACTCAAGCATGAGTTAGGGCTAATTGGTGAGCTAACACTCGGAAGACTCAAAGAAAGGAAATGAAACACAAAAAGGGAAAAAGATTTGAATTCTCAAAATCGGCTAAATGAATCGATCATATCGGAAAGACAACTATACCGAATTAGTGACGGTGAGTCACTATGAGAAGCGTGACAAGAAGAGTTAAATCGGCTAAGGGACAAATTTGAGTCATTTATGAACAAAGTGACAAAAACGATCGTTTTACTAAGCGGGAATGTTTTTAAGAATGACGTCGACATAATGATGATGTGTACAGCAAAAATTTGCACACAAGCTTATGATTGGATATAAATCTTGCCGCATTAAATTCGAGACATTAAATGCTAATCGGCGTGCAAAATCTAAGCCGTTGATTTCGATCACATTTCAAAAACCACACGCACGTCCTTTCAGAAACCATACTTAAACCATTTTCGTCCGTTTCTCTCACATATTACCAAAACTGTTCATTTCTCTCTTAGAAGCAAAGGCAAAACTCTCTCAAAACCGTATCTATCTTCAAATCAACTTCTAAGTTTCTTTTCGTGAAATCTTGAAAAATGGCATCAACTTATGATTTCGTCAAGCTAGGGAAGCAAATCCTGCTTGGGTCTCTTTGTGGATTTCGAGGGAATGGTCAAATAGGGGTTCGACGGCCTCATAAAGAAGATTGCTAAGAAGCTCGAAAAGTCCAGGGCTAAAACCATTTCGACGATGGAGCTCCGATGACCTATGTGGAAGAGGTCGCTCGATTCTACGTGAATCTTTGAAATTCACGATGAGGGGATCAAATCCTCTATTCACGGGAAGGAGTTCATCATCTCTCGCCAAAGATTTGGCGTAACACACCGCTCATTACCGGCGGAAGGAGCACCGTAAATCAATGAAGCTGATGTAGACTTGGCTCTTTGCTTGGAAGGAAGTAGCCAAGACCGACTATCTTGATAAGATAGTCTGACCAACAAGAGGTTGTTGAATGAGGACTACCACAAAGCTGTTGGACATAGTTGCCAAATGCATAGACATCAAATTTGGCGGCTTTGACCAACTATCAAAGCAAAATTGATCGTCATGGCTGCGATCATTGAAGAAAAGCAAGTAAAGCTGGCATTTGAGTTTGTCTCTGCAGACTACTGCGAGAATGTAGGAACAAATCCTTCAAGGAGAATGGAGCATTTGGAGGATCCCGGGATACGGCCTGGTGATTGCCGGTGATGGAGGTGAAAGGAGTCCTCTTCGACATGGAAAGGCGTTCCATGTAAACAAGAGGATGTTGAGATCAAACCTCTCCGGCGCCTGAAGAGAGCCTACGCCAAGAGAGCGATACAAGTGAGGGGGTGACCACGAAGATACAAGCTGTTTCCTCTCCACCAAAGAAGAAAGTCGCCCCCTGCCTACTAAGAGAATATTGCCCCTGCAATGAAAGAAAACCAAATCTGCTCCCGCCCCATGGTGAGTCACACCGCCCCGTGCAGCCGTGTCTCCTACCCAAAGAAATAGCGGCCGAGAAGGAATCTCAAATACCTTCTCCAGGCCATCAAAAGAGAGAAGAAGCGATAAGCCAAGACGGCGGCTCCTAAGAAAAAAAAATAACAAAGAGGCCCCCGCCGCCCAAGACTTAGAAGAAACTCTCTCCGAAGGAAATCCCTCGGTACAAACTAGGAGAAGAAGAAGAATCTTCAAGCGTTCGAACTTGAAAAACCGGATGAGTCACCACTCATTTGAAACAAATCTAGGAGGCTACTGGAGAAGTAGAGTCTCGAAATTATTGATGAAACAAACAAACACAAGGAGATCGAGAGGCAAACTAAAGACCAGTGTAGTTCGAACAACCGAGACACAAGAAGTAGCCGAGAAATCCAACTCACTGTTGACAGGATCGTATCCCCTCCTACAACGAGCACTTGGTGATAGAATGGAGCACCAAAGCTTGCTACCTTCTATCCCCGAGAATGAGGGACATCAAGAAGAAGGCGATAGAGATGATGATGTGATGATCCTATCCCCACCTTATCCGGACATCCAAAATCGTCTGCGCGAGAGTGGAGGAAGTGGAAGTTAAGTCGATCCAGGAACAATTCCAACGGCCCGAGTTTATCGAAGAAGAAGAGGAAGCGATGAATTTTCTTGGAGTGACCATTGTGGTCAAGATTGGATGAAAAAAAGCGCACGGATATCTTGCAGATCTTCAAGGACAATAAGAAGGAGAGATAGGTAGAGGAAGGCGAGGCACGTGAGAAGGCGACATCCGCCCTATCAAGCACCTGAGAACATACACATCCTCTCCTTGGCGTCCTATCGGATAGCGATGAGGATCTCGGACCTGTTCTTTTGCCCGCGAGAAGAGTTGCAAATGCAGCAAGCAATGCACGAATCGAGTCCTTCATGAACAAAGAATGATGGAGGGACCAGGAGAGGCCTCAAAACACGGTGGAGATAGACCCAATGGGAGTGGTGCAACATATTGCCAATGTTGTTGCTTGCCACCACTTCCCAGCTCACTCGGAAGAAGGAACTAAGGAAATGGCGATGAACCCGGGTTAATGGGGACCCCAGTCAAGCCAACCCGAATGAAGGTATCTTACCCACCTTTGACGGTTGAAAACTCGGTAGAAACAATAGGGTGTTTGGAGGAGTGACCCCATTCTAGGTCACTCGGGTGGTGCGCCGAGGGTGAGAAACTCCCTCACCGCTGCGGCAAGGTCGGAGGATCTGCAGATGACTCCACAAAGAATCTAGGAGGCGAAGTGGAGAAGGAACAAACACAAAGTACACAGCGAGTTGTCATCAACGAAGCTCAGGACGATTGAGACTGTCTCGGTGAGGTGCCAACCGCTCACGAAGGCTAATGGCGTTGCCCGAATGCGTCGAGGCACATGAAGGAATACAGGAGTTAACACAGGAGTTAACACTGGCGATGAAAGTGCAATCCATGGGGTTGAGACTCAATGGATGCCATGCAGAAGACCTAAGACAAAGTGACTTTGTGCCGAAAGGGATGTCAAGGCCTCGCTGCGGTTGAGACCGCAGGAGGTAATGAAGGCCCACGGGAGGTTGAGACTTCCGGGGTAAAGAAGCTGAAGTAGAGAACATCCCTTCTGCTATCATTGATCCATCACGAAAAGGAGATAAGTGCACTTCACGATTCCCAGGATAATCCTCGATGTAACCTTTCTCGGGATCGGAAGAAGGCGATGAAGCTGAGTCATCCCCGTGCACGATCCAAAAGACTCGGTGAGGATGTTCAAACCACGAGCAAGTTTGACCTCAAGACTACTCGTCAAACTTTCAATCGATGATGAGCCACCCATGGAAATCTCATCATCATCCGATGACGCTTCCGATAAGGCCGAGGACGTCAACTTAATTGGAGAAACCAGTGAGACAAGACGATTTGTGTGGAGACAGTGAGGTTCAAGTCGGGTCAACTTGAGAACAAACCCAGTGAAACAGAGTCCAGCTGCGCGGGCTCCCAAGCCGCAACAGGTTCGACTCCACGGGAACTTCACGCGCACCACTCTTCATTGAACAAATCCCGGTGGCCCGTGATGATTCCTTCGTAGAATCATTTCCATTCTCTGGAGGTACCCGACCTCTCCTGAAGAGTCGAGAAAGAGATCTCGCGCACTTACAGACGCAGATCCCTGTCATTCCATCGATACCATTGTTCGGTGACTATGATTTTGAGCGTTGCTTGGCCATCACTGCCACAGAGGAAGAACTGAAGTTCGGGAGGTGTTCAAAGCATTATTTCTTGAAATTGAGCGGATGGAGAGGCACCAGGCCTCGATGGACATGAGATGGATAATGAGATGCCAACCTTACTGCGACTTAAGAGGCATAATAGTCGAGAATCGGGAGTGGTGGCAACAAAGAAGAAACAATGCGTGTGGAACAAGCTAGATATTTGAGAACATTTTTCAACAAGTTGTTGTCAGCGAGTGAGAATGATGCAAAGACAAAGCTGAGAGAACACATAGAGCAAATGCATGAATCTCACTGCTGAGATAAAGCTCACATTGCGTGAGCAAAATAAGAATGAGCTCCTGCGTATGGAAGAAAACATGGATCGAAAATTCAGCCTTCTCATGGTGAGATGAAGTTGCTTAAAGTGAATCCAACGCTACTCGTTCGAGTTTAAGTGCGCAAAGATACTCCAGCAGTGACTCGAAGCGAACTCGGCTATCGCCGGACTCGACTTCGCTTGGTAGTATGTATCCGGGTTCCTCTCTCCTTTGATGATGCCAAAAGGGGGAAGAGGAATACCTAAAAGCAAGAAGAAAGAAAATGACGAGAAAGAGAGAAGCATTTGTAAAGGAAAGACAGTGAGGAGGTCTCAAGAGCAAAGAAAGGAAAGTCTGTTGAGGGGAAGGATCGGGAGATGTCACCCTAATGATTGCACAAACCCCAACAAGGTCTTGTCTGGCGATATTATCGTGACAAACTCCAGTGACTCTGCCACCTCAACACTCTGCCGTGTCTATGGTTGAAAAAGAAAAGACAGTGAAGGGGATGGAGGAAGTGGAGGAAGGATGAATGCCCGAGTTATGAATATCTTGAAACAACATGGAGGCATTCGGTGAACAGAGACACTTATGCCATCTCGGATCCGGAAGCGAGCAAGATCGATTGATGAATTTAAAACGCCCGCATCTCGAAGGATATTTTGCAAACATGTCCATGGCTCAAGCACAGGACTTATCTTGGAAAAGGGTCTCACGTTATGTGAAGAAGCGACAGCGGACGGACTCCGCGATCGCTCTGCTGGTCACTCCGCTAGTCACTCCGGGAAGAAGAAGACCCCAGACAATACACGCCCGAGGAAGAGGAAGAGAAAAAAGAAGCGGTGGTAGAGGAAGAGGTTTGGACCAGGCCTCGCCAAAAACATTGAGTACATAGATCCAGGCAAGAAAGGAGGATCTCTTGGGCTGGTCTTGACCAAGTAGCCAATACGCAAGTGGCTAAAAACAATCTTGAGTCACGTGAAAAGAATTGAAGAAGAAAATAAAATACAAGCTCGACTTTGGGAGGAGAGACAAGAGAGACTAAGAAGAGATGAAGTGCCCGGAAGGCATATGAAAAGAAGAAGAAGAAGCGGTGAAGATGAGAAAAAGAAGAAGACCGAGAAGATGTGAGAATCAAGAAGAAGATGAAAGAAGGAAGCGTGAAGGAGATGAAGTGTTCTTTGTCCACCCCTTCATGTATTTTACTATGTAAATACATACTATGTAAGTCTTACGTAATAAATCAGTAAATTCTCTATTTTTGCGTAGATATAGATGTTGGCTCGATACACCTTGTAAACATTGATTGTTTAAAGGACAAGAATGCTATGATCAATAAAAAGATTGATTCTACGCATATATTCTCTGTAAATACACTATCTGTATGTATCTATGCTATTTACATTTTGAATGTTTTAAGTTTTGGCATCATCAAAAAGGGGGAAATTGTTGGGAAATTTATTGTTTAGATTTTTATGAATGCCATGTAAAACTTAAACTAGGAAGTTGGCACCCCATTTTTTGTTGTAAACGCATTGTAACAAATAGGGTTGGTCAAAAGTGAGTTAAGTCGATTATGCCTAAACATGCAAGAAGACAACTAGAGACTAGAAGGAAGACTCATTGCAAGACAAGTGAGTATGGCAAAAGAAGAGAAGACGGGAACTCGATTGAAGGTGCGGTGAGATGTAGCTGAGTAAAGTATCTGTCAAATCAACTCAAGATAGCCAAGTCTCAAGTCGAAGTGCGGAAGAGTCATCCGATGATTGAAAGTCGACTCTAAGTCACCTGGGGAAAGCAAGGAAATGCGGTCAAGTCGAGATAATGAAAAAGATCCGTTGCATGTAAATCAAGAGAATTACTTAAACAAGTAATACCTCCATGCTACCTTTCTCGAAGTGCTCGATCCCCGAAGCGTCGTGCAAGGGAATGAACCAATGGGAAGCACTACACCGTGTCGAACTCGAAAAGTCAAGAACAATTCATACGAGGAAGTGGCAATTCCAAGGACTGCAACAAGACAAGCCAGCGACCACAAGTGACTTTCAAAAATAAGTCTATCTCTTCAACGGGCGATTTTTGAAAGATCACTATAAAAGTGAGAATGACTACGAGAAACAAGGACCTTGATTACGAACCACGAACATTCAAGCTAACATTTGAACTGTAATCAAAATATTCTCAAAGATCATTCAAGATTAAATCTCAAGCTTACACTACGAAGGAAATCAATCCAACACTCACTGTGAAGGAAAGATAACTTCAATCAGTTGAAGAGGAAGCTTTTGAAGAAAGGGGTCTACATTCCGCGGAGGATTGTAGAAAGGTTCAAGGTCGAACCAGTCCTCGAGTTTTGGAGGGCTTCGTGATCAAATCCAAAAAGCTTGAGCAAGTGAGTGTAAGTAAATTGTACCCTTTGAAGAAGCGAGTCGTGCGAGAAGCTAGCTGCGTGACAAGGCATCTCATCGAGTCCCAAAGGATCAAGTCTGCTGTGTGATCAAGACTTGTATCTCGGACTGTTACCACTTTGTATCTTGATCAATACTTAGTGGATTCCTCCAGGAGTTGGAGAAGAGAGGAGTAGAAGAATTACCCCATCTTGAACCTCTATAAAATCTTATCGTGTCATTTACATTTCAAAGCATTTTAATTCTTGCACTTTAAACTGTTTAATTCTGCTGATAAATTTGCTATCCACTTGATAATTTCTAAGTACTAAAACCAAGTATTAAATCTTTACTAAATCATTTTTAAGGGTATAAAGTCTTCGAAAACAAAAAGCTAGTTGAGCTAATTCGATCTTAACTTGGTGAGTTATTCTATCAGCGGCTCGATCCCGATCTGTTGAGTGACTAACTCTTGATTAACTAAATTGGCTATCCACCAAGACAGTGTGTAGTATCAACTACGAACTTTAAAAAGGACTAAATCGAAATGTTGGTAAGGTTTATTCAACCCCCTTCTAAACCTTTCACTCACACCCCTTGGGACCTACAACTATCATAACCTATCTGAAAGGGGGGGTCCTACCGGGAGGTAGGCATGAAGCAGCTCGGCTGAAAATTTGGGCGACACATTTTTGCATTATTGGTGACAAGTTATATAAGATAGGCTTCTCCATGCCCCTGCTGAGGTGTTTGAGTGGAGAAGAGGGTATGTATGTACTGAGAGAGATGCACGAAGAGTGTTGCGGAGATCATATAGGAGCAAGAATCTTGATGAAAAAGGTACTGAGGGCAGGGTATTTTTGGGCTTACTTGAAAAAGGAAGCAGAGAAGCTAGTGAGAGCATGTGAGAAATGCCAGATTCATGCGCCTCTGATACATTGTCCAGCAGAGGAGCTCATGACTATGAGCTCAGCATGTCCTTTTGCAAAGTGGGGGATTGATATTGTGGGTTCTTTTCCTCCAGCCTCAGGTCAGAGGAAATTCTTGATTGTAGTGATTGATTATTTTAGCAAGTGGGTGGAAGCAAAGCCCCTTGCTAAAATAAATGAGGATGCAGTAATGAAGTTCACCTGGAAGAATATCGCATGTCGATATGGAACACCTCGTATCTTGATATCGGATAATGGAACACAATTTGCAGGGGCAGGGATTCGAGCTTGGTGTGAGGAGTTGAAGATCAAGCAAAATTTCACGTCGGTGGCTCACCCACAGGCCAATGGACAAGTGGAGGTCACTAATAGAATCTTGGCCCAAGGAATCAAAGCTCGGCTTGAAAAGGCAGGAGGAGCATGGGTTCAGGAGCTTAGTTTGGTGTTGTGGGCTTATCGAACTAATCCAAAGGAGGCAACAGGTGAAACTCCGTTCAGCTTAGTGTATGGAATGGATGTTGTTATACCAGCAGAGATCGAGATGGAGACTCATCGGATTCAAAATTTCGATGAGAACGCTAATGAGATGATGATCCAAGAAGCCTTGGATACTATTAATGAGAAAAGAGAGATGACATTTTTGCAGATGAAACGAACACGAGGAAGGATCAAGGTAGCGTATGACAAGAAGGTGATGAGGAGGGCCTTCTAGGTCGGAGATTTGGTTCTGAGAAGGTCGGACGCTAGCAAGAATAAGGGGAAGTTGGATGCAAAATGGGAAGGGCCACTTCGGGTGGCAAAGGTGCTAGCAGGAGGTGCATATGAGCTGGAGGAACTGGATGGGCGAAAGCTTCCGAGATCATGGAACAGTTGCAATTTAAAGAAATATCATTCCTAGAATTGAGGAATATCTGATGTAATGAAATTACTCGTTTTGAATGAAATGGTCAGCTTCCCAGAATTATGAGCTCGGAAAATAAAATTGGTACAAATTGACAAGTATTTGGAGCTCAGCTCGAGCTAGACTCCAAATACTTGGGGCCACGAGGCCATGCAAGGAGCTCGGCCCGAGCCAGCTTCCTTCGAAGAAAATGACAAGTATTTGGAGCTCAGCTCAAGCTAGTCTCCAAATACTTGGGGAGTTTCTGAGGCCATGCAAGGAGCTTGGCGAGCGAGCTTCCTTGAAGAAAATGACAAGTATTTGGAGCACGAGGCCATGCAAGGAGCTCGGCCCGAGCCAGCTTCATTTGATGAAGTCGACAAGTATTTGGAGCTCAGCTCGAGCTAGTCTCCAAATACTTGGGGCCACGAGGCCATGCAAGGAGCTCGGCCCGAGCCAGCTTCCTTCGAAGAAAATGACAAGTATTTGGAGCACGAGGCCATGTAAGGAGCTCGGCCCGAGCAGCCTTCATTTGATGAAATCGACAAGTATTTGGAGCTCACTCGAGCTAGTCTCCAAATACTTTGGCCACGAGGCCATGCAAGGAGCTCGGCCCGGGCCACTTCCTTCAAGAAAATGACAAGTATTTAGAGTGAACTCGAGCTAGTCTCCAAATACTTGGGGCCACGAGGCCATGCAAGGAGCTCGGCCGGGCCGGCTTCGCCGAAGAAAATGACAAGTATTTGGAGCTCGGCTCAAGCTAGTCTCCAAATACATGGGGCCACGAGGCCATGCAAGGAGCTCGGCCGAGCCGGCATCCTTGAAGAAAATGACAAGTATTTGGAGCTCGGCTCGAGCTAGTCTCCAAATACTTGGGGCCACGAGGCCATGCAAGGAGCTCGGCTCGAGCCGCCTTCCTTCGAAGAAAATGACAAGTATTTGGAGCACGAGGCCATGCAAGGAGCTCGGATCTCGCCCGAGCCAACTTCATTTGATGAAGTCGACAAGTATTTGGAGTTCATTTCGAGCTAGTCTCCAAATACTTGGGGCACGGGGCCATGCAAGGAGCTCGGCCCGAGCCACCTTCCGAAGAAAATGACAAGTATTTGGAGCACGAGGCCATGTAAGGAGCTCGGCCCGAGCAGACTTCATTTGATGAAATCGACAAGTATTTGGAGCTCGGCTCGAGCTAGTCTCCAAATACTTTTGGCCACGAGCCATGCAAGGAGCTCGGCCCGAGCCGGCTTCCTTCGAAGATAATGACAAGTATTTATTTGAACTCGAGCTAGTCTCCAAATACTTGGGGCCACGAGGCCATGCAAGGAGCTCGACCCAAGCCAGCTTCCTTTGAAGAAAATGACAAGTATTTGGAGCTCAGCTCAAGCTAGTCTCCAAATACATGGGGCCACGAGGCCATGCAAGGAGCTCGGCCCGAGCCAGCTTCCTTCGAAGAAAATGACAAGTATTTGGAGCTCAGCTCGAGCTAGTCTCCAAATACTTGGGGCCACGAGGCCATGCAAGGAGCTCGGCCCGAGCCAGCTTCATTTGATGAAATCGACAAGTATTTGGAGCTCAGCTCGAGCTAGTCTCCAAATACTTGGGGTACAAGGCCATGCAAGGATCTCGGCCCGAGCCAACTTCATTTGATGAACTCGACAAGTATTTGGAGCTCGGCAAGCTAGTCTCCAAATACCCATTTGAGGCCATGCAAGGAGCTCGGCCTGAGCCAGCTTCCTTCGAAGAAAATGACAAGTATTTGGAGCACGAGGCCATGCAAGGAGCTCGGCCCGAGCCAACTTCATTTGATGAAGTCGACAAGTATTTGGAGCTCAGCTGGAGCTAGTCTCCAAATACTTGGGGCACGGGGCCATGCAAGGAGCTCGGCTGAGCTTCCTTCTTCGAAGAAAATGACAAGTATTTGGAGCACGAGGCCATGTAAGGAGCTCGGCCCGAGCCAGCTTCATTTGATGAAATCGACAAGTATTTGGAGCTCAGCTCGAGCTAGTCTCCAAATACTTTTGGCCACGAGGCCATGCAAGGAGCTCGGCCCGGGCCAGCTTCCTTCGAAGAAAATGACAAGTATTTAGAGCTGAACTCGAGCTAGTCTCCAAATACTTGGGGCCACGAGGCCATGCAAGGAGCTCGACCAAGCGGCTTCATTTGAAGAAAATGACAAGTATTTGGAACTCGGCTCAAGCTAGTCTCCAAATACATGGGGCCACGAGGCCATGCAAGGAGCTCGGCTTGAGCCGCCTTCCTTCGAAGAAAATGACAAGTATTTGGAGCTCGGCTGAGCTAGTCTCCAAATACTTGGGGCCACGAGGCCATGCAAGGAGCTCGGCCCGAGCCAGCTTCATTTGATGAAATCGACAAGTATTTGGAGCTCAGCTCGAGCTAGTCTCCAAATACTTGGGGTACAAGACCATGCGAGGATCTCGCCCGAGCCAACTTCATTTGATGAACTCGACAAGTATTTGGAGCTCAGCTCAAGCTAGTCTCCAAATACTTGGGGACACGAGCCATGCAAGGAGCTCGGCTGAGCCGAGCTCCTTCATTTGAAGAAAATGACAAGTATTTGGAGCACGAGGCCATGCAAGGAGCTCGGCCCGAGCCAACTTCATTTGATGAAGTCGACAAGTATTTGGAGCTCAGCTGGAGCTAGTCTCCAAATACTTGGGGCACGGGGCCATGCAAGGAGCTCGGCCCGAGCCAGCTTCCTTCGAAGAAAATGACAAGTATTTGGAGCACGAGGCCATGTAAGGAGCTCGGCCCGAGCCAGCTTCATTTGATGAAATCGACAAGTATTTGGAGCTCAGCTCGAGCTAGTCTCCAAATACTTTTGGCCACGAGGCCATGCAAGGAGCTCGGCCCGGGCCAGCTTCCTTCGAAGAAAATGACAAGTATTTAGAGCTGAACTCGAGCTAGTCTCCAAATACTTGGGGCCACGAGGCCATGCAAGGAGCTCGACCCAAGCCAGCTTCCTTTGAAGAAAATGACAAGTATTTGGAGCTCAGCTCAAGCTAGTCTCCAAATACATGGGGCCACGAGGCCATGCAAGGAGCTCAGCCCGAGCCAGCTTCCTTCGAAGAAAATGACAAGTACTTGGAGCTCGGCTCGAGCTAGTCTCCAAATACTTGGGCCACGAGGCCATGCAAGGAGCTCGGCCGAGCAACTTCATTTGATGAAATCGACAAGTATTTGGAGCTCAGCTCGAGCTAGTCTCCAAATACTTGGGGTACAAGGCCATGCAAGGATCTCGGCCCGAGCCAACTTCATTTGATGAACTCGACAAGTATTCGGAGCTCAGCTCAAGCTAGTCTCCAAATACTTGGGGACACGAGGCCATGCAAGGAGCTCGGCCTGAGCCAGCTTCCTTCGAAGAAAATGACAAGTATTTGGAGCACGAGGCCATGCAAGGAGCTCGGCCCGAGCCAACTTCATTTGATGAAGTCGACAAGTATTTGGAGCTCAGCTGGAGCTAGTCTCCAAATACTTGGGGCACGGGGCCATGCAAGGAGCTCGGCCCGAGCCAGCTGCCTTCGAAGAAAATGACAAGTATTTGGAGCACGAGGCCATGTAAGGAGCTCGGCCCGAGCCAGCTTCATTTGATGAAATCGACAAGTATTTGGAGCTCAGCTCGAGCTAGTCTCCAAATACTTTTGGCCACGAGGCCATGCAAGGAGCTCGGCCCGGGCCAGCTTCCTTCGAAGAAAATGACAAGTATTTAGAGCTGAACTCGAGCTAGTCTCCAAATACTTGGGGCCACGAGGCCATGCAAGGAGCTCGACCCAAGCCAGCTTCCTTTGAAGAAAATGACAAGTATTTGGAGCTCAGCTCAAGCTAGTCTCCAAATACATGGGGCCACGAGGCCATGCAAGGAGCTCACCGAGCGCCTTCCTTGAAGAAAATGACAAGTATTTGGAGCTCAACTCGAGCTAATCTCCAAATACTTGGGGTACGAGGCCATGCAAGGAGCTCGGCCCGAGCGGCTTCATTTGATGAAATCGACAAGTATTTGGAGCTCAGCTCGAGCTAGTCTCCAAATAATTGGGGTACAAGGCCATGCAAGGATCTCGGCCGAGCCAACTTCATTTGATGAACTCGACAAGTATTGGAGCTCGGCTCAAGCTAGTCTCCAAATACTTGGGGACACGAGGCCATGCAAGGAGCTCGGCTGAGCGCCTTCCTTCAAGAAAATGACAAGTATTTGGAGCACGAGGCCATGCAAGGAGCTCGGCCGAGCCAACTTCATTTGATGAAGTCGACAAGTATTTGGAGCTCGGCCGAGCTAGTCTCCAAATACTTTTGGCCACGAGGCCATGCAAGGAGCTCGGCCGGGCGGCTTCCTTCGAAGAAAATGACAAGTATTTAGAGCTGAACTCGAGCTAGTCTCCAAATACTTGGGGCCACGAGGCCATGCAAGGAGCTCGACCCAAGCCAGCTTCCTTTGAAGAAAATGACAAGTATTTGGAGCTCAGCTCAAGCTAGTCTCCAAATACATGGGGCCACGAGGCCATGCAAGGAGCTCAGCCCGAGCCAGCTTCCTTCGAAGAAAATGACAAGTATTTGGAGCTCAGCTCGAGCTAGTCTCCAAATACTTGGGGTACGAGGCCATGCAAGGAGCTCGGCCCGAGCCAGCTTCATTTGATGAAATCGACAAGTATTTGGAGCTCAGCTCGAGCTAGTCTCCAAATACTTGGGGTACAAGGCCATGCAAGGATCTCGGCCCGAGCCAACTTCATTTGATGAACTCGACAAGTATTTGGAGCTCAGCTCAAGCTAGTCTCCAAATACTTGGGGACACGAGGCCATGCAAGGAGCTCGGCCTGAGCCAGCTTCCTTCGAAGAAAATGACAAGTATTTGGAGCACGAGGCCATGCAAGGAGCTCGGCCCGAGCCAACTTCATTTGATGAAGTCGACAAGTATTTGGAGCTCAGCTGGAGCTAGTCTCCAAATACTTGGGGCACGGGGCCATGCAAGGAGCTCGGCCCGAGCCAGCTTCCTTCGAAGAAAATGACAAGTATTTGGAGCACGAGGCCATGTAAGGAGCTCGGCCCGAGCCAGCTTCATTTGATGAAATCGACAAGTATTTGGAGCTCAGCTCGAGCTAGTCTCCAAATACTTTTGGCCACGAGGCCATGCAAGGAGCTCGGCACGGGCCGGCTTTCGAAGAAAATGACAAGTATTTAGAGTGAACTCGAGCTAGTCTCCAAATACTTGGGGCCCGAGGCCATGCAAGGAGCTCGACCCAAGCCGCCTTCTTTGAAGAAAATGACAAGTATTTGGAGCTCAGCTCAAGCTAGTCTCCAAATACATGGGGCCACGAGGCCATGCAAGGAGCTCAGCCCGAGCCAGCTTCCTTCGAAGAAAATGACAAGTATTTGGAGCTCAACTCGAGCTAGTCTCCAAATACTTGGGGTACGAGGCCATGCAAGGAGCTCGGCCCGAGCCAGCTTCATTTGATGAAATCGACAAGTATTTGGAGCTCAGCTCGAGCTAGTCTCCAAATACTTGGGGTACAAGGCCATGCAAGGATCTCGGCCCGAGCCAACTTCATTTGATGAACTCGACAAGTATTTGGAGCTCAGCTCAAGCTAGTCTCCAAATACTTGGGGACACGAGGCCATGCAAGGAGCTCGGCCTGAGCCAGCTTCCTTCGAAGAAAATGACAAGTATTTGGAGCACGAGGCCATGCAAGGAGCTCGGCCCGAGCCAACTTCATTTGATGAAGTCGACAAGTATTTGGAGCTCAGCTGGAGCTAGTCTCCAAATACTTGGGGCACGGGGCCATGCAAGGAGCTCGGCCCGAGCCAGCTTCCTTCGAAGAAAATGACAAGTATTTGGAGCACGAGGCCATGTAAGGAGCTCGGCCCGAGCCAGCTTCATTTGATGAAATCGACAAGTATTTGGAGCTCAGCTCGAGCTAGTCTCCAAATACTTTTGGCCACGAGGCCATGCAAGGAGCTCGGCTCGGGCCAGCTTCCTTTGAAGAAAATGACAAGTATTTAGAGTTGAACTCGAGCTAGTCTCCAAATACTTGGGGCCACGAGGCCATGCAAGGAGCTCGACCCAAGCCAGCTTCCTTTGAAGAAAATGACAAGTATTTGGAACTCAGCTCAAGCTAGTCTCCAAATACATGGGGCCACGAGGCCATGCAAGGAGCTCGGCCCAAGAGAGCTCGGCCTTCCTTCGAAGAAAATGACAAGTATTTGGAGCTCGGCTCGAGCTAGTCTCCAAATACTTGGGGGACGAGGCCATTGCAAGGAGCTCGGCCCGAGCGGCTTCATTTGATGAAATCGACAAGTATTTGGAGCTCAGCTCGAGCTAGTCTCCAAATACTTGGGGTACAAGGCCATGCAAGGATCTCGGCCGAGCCAACTTCATTTGATGAACTCGACAAGTATTTGGAGCTCGGCTCAAGCTAGTCTCCAAATACTTGGGGACACGAGGCCATGCAAGGAGCTCGGCCTGAGCCAGCTTCCTTCGAAGAAAATGACAAGTATTTGGAGCACGAGGCCATGCAAGGAGCTCGGCCCGAGCCAACTTCATTTGATGAAGTCGACAAGTATTTGGAGCTCAGCTGGAGCTAGTCTCCAAATACTTGGGGCACGGGGCCATGCAAGGAGCTCGGCCCGAGCCAGCTTCCTTCGAAGAAAATGACAAGTATTTGGAGCACGAGGCCATGTAAGGAGCTCGGCCCGAGCGCCTTCATTTGATGAAATCGACAAGTATTTGGAGCTCAGCTCGAGCTAGTCTCCAAATACTTTTGGCCACGAGGCCATGCAAGGAGCTCGGCCCGGCGGCCTTCCTTCGAAGAAAATGACAAGTATTTAGATTTGAACTCGAGCTAGTCTCCAAATACTTGGGGGCCACGAGGCCATGCAAGGAGCTCGACCCAAGCCAGCTTCCTTTGAAGAAAATGACAAGTATTTGGAGCTCAGCTCAAGCTAGTCTCCAAATACATGGGGCCACGAGGCCATGCAAGGAGCTCAGCCCGAGCCGCCTTCCTTCCAAGAAAATGACAAGTATTTGGAGCTCGGCTCGAGCTAGTCTCCAAATACTTGGTGCCACGAGGCCATGCAAGGAGCTCGGCCGAGCAGCCTTCATTTGATGAAATCGACAAGTATTTGGAGCTCAGCTCAAGCTAGTCTCCAAATACTTGGGGCCACGAGGCCATGCAAGGAGCTCAACCCAAGCCAGCTTCCTTTGAAGAAAATGACAAGTATTTGGAACTCAGCTCAAGCTAGTCTCCAAATACATGGGGCCACGAGGCCATGCAAGGAGCTCAGCCCGAGAGGCCCTTCCTTCGAAGAAAATGACAAGTATTTGGAGCTCAGCTCGAGCTAGTCTCCAAATACTTGGGGCACGAGGCCATGCAAGGAGCTCGGCCCGAGCCAGCTTCATTTGATGAAATCGACAAGTATTTGGAGCTCAGCTCGAGCTAGTCTCCAAATACTTGGGGCCACAAGGCCATGCAAGGATCTCGCCCGAGCCAACTTCATTTGATGAACTCGACAAGTATTTGGAGCTCAGCTCAAGCTAGTCTCCAAATACTTGGGGACACGAGGCCATGCAAGGAGCTCGGCCGAGCCGAGCTTCCTTGAAGAAAATGACAAGTATTTGGAGCACGAGGCCATGCAAGGAGCTCGGCCGAGCCAACTTCATTTGATGAAGTCGACAAGTATTTGGAGCTCGGTGAGCTAGTCTCCAAATACTTGGGGCACGGGGACATGCAAGGAGCTCGGCCCGAGCCAACCTTCGAAGAAAATGACAAGTATTTGGAGCACGAGGCCATGTAGGGAGCTCGGCCCGAGCCAGCTTCATTTGATGAAATCGACAAGTATTTGGAGCTCAGCTCGAGCTAGTCTCCAAATACTTTTGGCCACGAGGCCATGCAAGGAGCTCGCCCGGGCAGCTTCCTTCGAAGAAAATGACAAGTATTTAGAATTTGAACTCGAGCTAGTCTCCAAATACTTGGGGCCACGAGGCCATGCAAGGAGCTCGACCCAAGCCGAGCTTCCTTTGAAGAAAATGACAAGTATTTGGAACTCGGCTCAAGCTAGTCTCCAAATACATGGGGCCACGAGGCCATGCAAGGAGCTGACCGAGCAGGCCTTCCTTCGAAGAAAATGACAAGTATTTGGAGCTCGGCTCGAGCTAGTCTCCAAATACTTGGGGTCGAGGCCATGCAAGGAGCTCGGCCCGAGCCGCCTTCATTTGATGAAATCGACAAGTATTTGGAGCTCGGCTCGAGCTAGTCTCCAAATACTTGGGGTACAAGGCCATGCAAGGATCTCGCCCGAGCCAACTTCATTTGATGAACTCGACAAGTATTTGGAGCTCGGCTCAAGCTAGTCTCCAAATACTTGGGACACGAGGCCATGCAAGGAGCTCGGCCTGAGAGCAGCCTTCCTTCGAAGAAAATGACAAGTATTTGGAGCACGAGGCCATGCAAGGAGCTCGCCCGAGCCAACTTCATTTGATGAAGTCGACAAGTATTTGGAGCTTTTGGAGCTAGTCTCCAAATACTTGGGGCACGGGGCCATGCAAGGAGCTCGGCCCGAGCCAGCTTCCTTCGAAGAAAATGACAAGTATTTGGAGCACGAGGCCATGTAAGGAGCTCGCCCGAGCTACGGCTTCATTTGATGAAATCGACAAGTATTTGGAGCTCAGCTCGAGCTAGTCTCCAAATACTTTGGCCACGAGGCCATGCAAGGAGCTCGGCCCGGGCCAGCTTCCTTCGAAGAAAATGACAAGTATTTAGAGCTGAACTCGAGCTAGTCTCCAAATACTTGGGGCCACGAGGCCATGCAAGGAGCTCGACCCAAGCCAGCTTCCTTTGAAGAAAATGACAAGTATTTGGAGCTCACTCAAGCTAGTCTCCAAATACATGGGGCCACGAGGCCATGCAAGGAGCTCGGCCCAGAGCTTCCTTTGATGAAGAAAATGACAAGTATTTGGAGCTCGGCTCGAGCTAGTCTCCAAATACTTGGGGCCACGAGTCCATGCAAGGAGCTTGGCCGAGCACTTCATTTGATGAAATCGACAAGTATTTGGAGCTCGGCTCGAGCTAGTCTCCAAATACTTGGGGTACAAGGCCATGCGGGGATCTCGAGCCAACTTCATTTGATGAACTCGACAAGTATTTGGAGCTCAGCTCAAGCTAGTCTCCAAATACTTGGGGACACGAGGCCATGCAAGGAGCTCGGCCTGAGCCAGCTTCCTTCGAAGAAAATGACAAGTATTTGGAGCACGAGGCCATGCAAGGAGCTCGGCCCGAGCCAACTTCATTTGATGAAGTCGACAAGTATTTGGAGCTCAGCTGGAGCTAGTCTCCAAATACTTGGGGCACGGGGCCATGCAAGGAGCTCGGCCCGAGCCAGCTTCCTTCGAAGAAAATGACAAGTATTTGGAGCACGAGGCCATGTAAGGAGCTCGGCCCGAGCCAGCTTCATTTGATGAAATCGACAAGTATTTGGAGCTCAGCTCGAGCTAGTCTCCAAATACTTTTGGCCACGAGGCCATGCAAGGAGCTCGGCCGGGCCGCCTTCCTTGAAGAAAATGACAAGTATTTAGAGCTGAACTCAAGCTAGTCTCCAAATACTTGGGGCCACGAGGCCATGCAAGGAGCTCGACCCAAGCCAGCTTCCTTTGAAGAAAATGACAAGTATTTGGAGTTCAACTTGAGCTAGACTCCAAATACTTGGGGCCACGAGGCCATGCAAGGAGCTCGGCCCGAGCCAGCTTCCTTCGAAGAAAATGACAAGTATTTGGAGTTCAACGAGGCCGAGCTAGTCTCCAAATACTTGGGGCCACGAGGCCATGCAAGGAGCTCGGCCCGAGCCAGCTTCCTTCGAAGAAAATGACAAGTATTTGGAGCACGAGGCCATGTAAGGAGCTCGGCCCGAGCTAGCTTCATTTGATGAAATCGACAAGTATTTGGAGCTCAGCTCGAGCTAGTCTCCAAATACTTTTGGCCACGAGGCCATGCAAGGAGCTCGGCCCGGGCCAGCTTCCTTCGAAGAAAATGACAAGTATTTAGAGCTGAACTCGAGCTAGTCTCCAAATACTTGGGGCCACGAGGCCATGCAAGGAGCTCGACCCAAGCCAGCTTCCTTTGAAGAAAATGACAAGTATTTGGAGTTCAACTTGAGCTAGACTCCAAATACTTGGGGCCACGAGGCCATGCAAGGAGCTCGGCCCGAGCCAGCTTCCTTCGAAGAAAATGACAAGTATTTGGAGCTCAGCTCGAGCTAGTCTCCAAATACTTGGGGCCACGAGGCCATGCAAGGAGCTCGGCCCGAGGAATCAAAGCTCGGCTTGAAAAGGCAGGAGGAGCATGGGTTCAGGAGCTTAGTTTGGTGTTGTGGGCTTATCGAACTAATCCAAAGGAGGCAACGAGGTGAAACTCCGTTCAGCCTTCCTTTAGTGTATGGAATGGATGTTGTTATACCAAACATTTGAGATCGAGATGGAGACTCATCGGATTCAAAATTTCGATGAGAACGCTAATGAGATGATGATCAAAAGCCTTCGATACTATTAATGAGAAAAGAAGATGACATTTTTGCGAGATGAAACGAACACGAGGAAGGATCAAGCAAAGATGACAAGTAAGGTGATGAGGAGGGCAAGAGCCAGGTCGAGATTTGAAATGACAAGTAGAAGGTGGACGCTAGCAAGAATAAGGGAAGTTGGATGCAAAATGGGAAGGCCGGCCACTTGGTGGCAAAGGTGCTAGCGGGGAGGTGCAAATATGATTTGGAGGAACTGGATGGGCGAAAGCTTCCGAGATCATGGAACAAGATTTGCAATTTAAAGAAATATCATTCCTTGAATTGAGGAATATCCGATGTAATGAAATTACTCGTTTTGAATGAAATGGTATTTGACTTCCTGCACTATGAGCTCGGAAAATAAAATTGGTACAAATTGACAAGTATTTGGAGCTCAACTGAGCTAGACTCAAATACTTGGGGCCACGAGGCCATGCAAGGAGCTCGGCCCGAGCCGCCTTCCTTGAAGAAAATGACAAGTATTTGGAGCTCGGCTCAAGCTAGTCTCCAAATACTTGGGGACACGAGGCCATGCAAGGAGCTCGGCCGAGAGCTCCGAAGAAAATTCAAGAAAATGACAAGTCTATTTGGAGCACGAGGCCATGCAAGGAGCTCGGCCGAGCCAACTTCATTTGATGAAATCGACAAGTATTTGGAGCTCAGTGAGCTAGTCTCCAAATACTTGGGGCACGGGGCCATGCAAGGAGCTCCGAGCTAGCTTCTTCCTTCGAAGAAAATGACAAGTATTTGGAGCACGAGGCCATGTAAGGAGCTCGGCCCGAGCGACTTCATTTGATGAAATCGACAAGTATTTGGAGCTCACTCGAGCTAGTCTCCAAATACTTTTGGCCACGAGGCCATGCAAGGAGCTCGGCCAAGTATTTGGGCCGAGCTTCCTGTCGAAGAAAATGACAAGTATTTAGATTCGAACTCGAGCTAGTCTCCAAATACTTGGGGCCACGAGGCCATGCAAGGAGCTCGGCCGGCCGGCTTCCTTGAAGAAAATGACAAGTATTTGGAGCTCACTCAAGCTAGTCTCCAAATACATGGGGCCACGAGGCCATGCAAGGAGCTCGAGCCCGGAGCGCCTTCCTTCGAAGAAAATGACAAGTATTTGGAGCTCAACTCGAGCTAGTCTCCAAATACTTGGGGCCACGAGGCCATGCAAGGAGCTCGGCCGAGCAGCCTTCCTTCATTTGATGAAATGACAAGTATTTGGAGCTCGAGCTAGTCTCCAAATACTTGGGGTACAAGGCCATGCAAGGATCTCGCCCGAGCCAGCTTCATTTGATGAACTCGACAAGTATTTGGAGCTCAGATCAAGCTAGTCTCCAAATACTTGGGGCCACGAGGCCATGCAAGGAGCTCGGCTACCGAGCTAGCTTCCTTCAAGAAAATGACAAGTATTTGGAGCACGAGGCCATGCAAGAGCTCGGCCCGAGCCAACTTCATTTGATGAAGTCCACAAGTATTTGGAGCTCGGTGGAGCTAGTCTCCAAATACTTGGGGCACGAGGCCATGCAAGGAGCTCGGCCCGAGCCAGCTTCCTTCGAAGAAAATGACAAGTATTTGGAGCACGAGGCCATGTAAGGAGCTCGGCCCGAGCCAGCTTCATTTGATGAAATCGACAAGTATTTGGAGCTCAGCTCGAGCTAGTCTCCAAATACTTTTGGCCACGAGGCCATGCAAGGAGCTCGGCCCGGGCCAGCTTCCTTCGAAGAAAATGACAAGTATTTAGAGCTGAACTCGAGCTAGTCTCCAAATACTTGGGGCCACGAGGCCATGCAAGGAGCTCGGCCGGGCCAGCTTCCTTCGAAGAAAATGACAAGTATTTGGAGCTCAGCTCAAGCTAGTCTCCAAATACATGGGGCCACGAGGCCATGCAAGGAGCTCAGCCCGAGCCAGCTTCCTTCGAAGAAAATGACAAGTATTTGGAGCTCAGCTCGAGCTAGTCTCCAAATACTTGGGGCACGAGGCCATGCAAGGAGCTCGGCCCGAGAAAATGCTTCATTTGATGAAATCGACAAGTATTTGGAGCTCAGCTCGAGCTAGTCTCCAAATACTTGGGGCACGAGGCCATGCAAGGATCTCGGCCCGAGCCAGCTTCATTTGATGAACTCGACAAGTATTTGGAGCTCAGCTCGAGCTAGTCTCCAAATACTTGGGGCCACGAGGCCATGCAAGGAGCTCGGCCCGAGCCAGCTTCCTTCGAAGAAAATGACAAGTATTTGGAGCACGAGGCCATGCAAGGAGCTCGGCCCGAGCCAGCTTCATTTGATGAAGTCGACAAGTATTTGGAGCTCAGCTCGAGCTAGTCTCCAAATACTTGGGGCACGAGGCCATGCAAGGAGCTCGGCCCGAGCCAGCTTCCTTCGAAGAAAATGACAAGTATTTGGAGCACGAGGCCATGTAAGGAGCTCGGCCATGAGCAGCTTCATTTGATGAAATCGACAAGTATTTGGAGCTCACTTGAGCTAGTCTCCAAATACTTTTGGCCACGAGGCCATGCAATGAGCTCGGCCCGAGGCCTTCCTTGAAGAAAATGACAAGTATTTAGAGTGAACTCAAGCTAGTCTCCAAATACTTGGGGCCACGAGGCCATGCAAGGAGCTCGACCCAAGCCAGCTTCCTTTGAAGAAAATGACAAGTATTTGGAGTTCAACTCGAGCTAGACTCCAAATACTTGGGCCACGAGGCCATGCAAGGAGCTCGGCCGAGCCGCCTTCCTTGAAGAAAATGACAAGTATTTGGAGCTCGGCTCGAGCTAGTCTCCAAATACTTGGGGCCACGAGGCCATGCAGCAAGAGCTCGGCCGAGCAGCTTCCCGAAGAAAATGACAAGTATTTGGAGCACGAGGCCATGTGCAAGGAGCTCGGCCGAGCTAGCTTCATTTTATGAAATCGACAAGTATTTGGAGCTCACTCGAGCTAGTCTCCAAATACTTTTGGCCACGAGGCCATGCAAGGAGCTCGGCCGCCACTTCCTTCGAAGAAAATGACAAGTATTTAGAGTGAACTCGAGCTAGTCTCCAAATACTTGGGGCCACGAGGCCATGCAAGGAGCTCGACCCAAGCCGCCTTCCTTTGAAGAAAATGACAAGTATTTGGAGTTCAACTGTGAGCTAGACTCCAAATATTTGGGGCCACGAGGCCATGCAAGGAGCTTCCGAGCCGCCTTCCTTCGAAGAAAATGACAAGTATTTGGAGCTCGAACTCGAGCTAGTCTCCAAATACTTGGGGCCACGAGGCCATGCAAGGAGCTCGGCCCGAAGGAATCAAAAGCTCGGCTCTCAAAAGGCGGGAGGAGCATGGGTTCGGCCGAGAGCTTAGTTTGACAAGTTTTGGGCTTATCGAACTAATCCAAAGGAAATGCAAGCTGAAACTCCTTTGAGAAATGACAAGTATTTGGAATGGATGTTGTTATACCAAATAGAGATCGAGATGGAGACTCTCGGATTCAAAATTTGATGAAAATGACAAGTATTTGGAGATGATGATCAAGCTAGTCTCCAAATACTATTAATGAGAAAAGAGAGATGACATTTTTGCGAAGATGAAAGGAACACGAGGGAAGGAGCTCAAGGCGATGACAATTTGAAGGTGATGAGGAGGAGCCTTCTAGTCTCCAAATTTGGTAAAATCGACAAGAAGCTCGGACGAGCTAGCAAGAATAAGGGGAATTTGGGCACGATGGGAAGGAGCCGGCCTGGGTGGCTTTCCTAGAAGAAAATGCATATATTTGGAGCTCGGAACCCGATGGTCTCCAAATACTTGGGGCCACGAGCCATCAATGGAACGATTTGAAGAAAATTTAATTTGAAATATCATTCCTTGAAGGCCACGATGTAATGAAAAATTACTCGTTTTGAATGAAATGTCGGGCCTTTGGATTATGAGCTCGGAAAATAAAATTGGTACAAATTGACAAGTATTTGGAGCTCGAGCTAGACTCCAAATACTTGGGGCCACGAGGCCATGCAAGAGCTCGGCCCGAGCCGAGCTTCCTTCGAAGAAAATGACAAGTATTTGGAGCTCGGCTCAAGCTAGTCTCCAAATACTTGGGGACACGAGGCCATGCAAGGAGCTCGGCCCGAGCAGCTTCCTTCAAGAAGAAAATGACAAGTATTTGGAGCACGAGGCCATGCAGGAGCTCGGCCGAGCCAACTTCATTTGATGAAGTCGACAAGTATTTGGAGCTCGGTGGAGCTAGTCTCCAAATACTTGGGGCACGGGGCCATGCAAGGAGCTCGGCCGAGCCGCCTTCCTTGAAGAAAATGACAAGTATTTGGAGCACGAGGCCATGTAAGGAGCTCGGCCCGAGCAGCTTCATTTGATGAAATCAA